>JAUMHL010000001.1:3204229-3217908 GCA_032362345.1 Sandelia bainsii | reverse complement strand
GATGACAGCTGGGATAGGCTCCAGCACCCCCGTGACCCTTACGAGGACAAGCGGTTAAGAAAATGGATGGATGGATGTAATCTTGAATTACAAATTTAAGGGTTATGGCTCATAATGGCATCATGGAAAAGAATACCAATCAAACTACCAATATGTCTTTACAAGCGAAGCTAGTGTCCTCTTGGGGAGAGGACTACAACAAGAATGATAAGAGTAGCACAGCTACCCTGGAGACCAGGTCATGAACCTTTCCACTGAATGAGGAAATGAAGAGAGATAGACAGTAGGCAGAAAAGAAAGACAGTAGGGACACTGGGGATGTGACACTGGAAAGATTTTTCCCCAGTTTGTCATTGAACCAGTCAAGCAGCCAACCAGTGATTCAGATATCCAGCAGACCATAACCATTCATCCTGGAAATTTGGCATCAATCAACCAGTCAGATAGATAGACTCTCCAAAGATCAACCAGCCAGCTTTTTCAGTTTCTCAGACAGTCTGCCCAGTCTGACAGTCAGCAACAAGCTGCCAGTCATTTGGCTAGTCAGTCATCCAGCCAGGTACTGGTATGAGAAGCACCATGCAATTGGTGCTAAGAATGACACCTATTAACACTATCTGTGAGTCCCAGCCTGCCAACAAGTCTTTACCTTCAAAGCTGCTGCACTGTTCCTTCAAATCCATTTTTCTCACTCCTTTCGGTCCTTGTTTTTGCTTTCAACTTTTCATGAAGCTGCTGCAATATTCCTTAAAACCTTATGCATATAGTATATTTCTTATCGTGCAATGTGTTGTTGATTTTCCCTGGTTAATTTATGTCTTTGTCAGCCTCAGGTTTTCTTTTTCTTGATGGATTTACTTTTGTTTGCATAATTCCTGCTTTTTCTTATTGATGCAATAACATCACATCATTCTTTTCTGGTTTACTCCTACTTTAAAGGTTCTCTCTATTTTGACTCTTAAAAACTGTAGTGTGAGAAAATGTCCAGCAGTGAGGGATTATCAATTATTTTTCACAAATGATGTATGAAAATGCAAAAAAAAAAATCAGAAAAAAACAGAGATTAATGCTGGTTACATATAGAGTGTGGGTTCATTTTGAAGGAACAGACCCTCCAAATGATTTTTGGGATGTTTACAACTGATACAATAGCACCTTTAATTGGTTTTATTCTTGATTTTCTTTCATTTCTTCTCTCCTGAACAAGTTCTATACTATGTCTTTCTCTAGTTCTTTGCTGTAAGCCGCACACTTTTCTGTATAGCATATGTAACATTTGTTTACCACTCTAGGTTCAGTTGCATCAACAACCAGTCATGTAACTATTCACTTGTGCACTTGTCTTGCACCCTGGTGATTTACGAACCTCACAGTGGGACATTTTCTCTGAAAATAGTTTTAACTGAAGAAAAAGGTTCCATTGAACTGACCCCTTTAAATCACTGAATGGAAGATTTAAACTAACCAACCTTGCAATAATGCTCATATTACATAATTGGCTTACCACTCAAACTCAAACCACAGTAACTGAACTGCAACCACAACTACATACGCTCATTATGTTACATTCTCTTTTTAGATGTCAGCACTCTATCAATTAATATTTCTAATTTCTCATTTAATCTATTTGTACAGTAAATCGCAGAAGACCTCTTTTTACAATTTAGATGTGTTTTTAAGTTTCCGTGGGCCACAGTCTTCAAAATCAACGCTACCACTCAAATAGCTTTTGCCACTTAGCAGACTTCATCATAGTGAGTTCTGTGCTTGTGCGTGCAGTATGTGCTCTTGTGAACATGTCTGTTATACTGTCTTAAATACTTTTAAGACCCGTGCAGAAGCTCTCCCCTTCAGCTTTACTTAGCTGGTGTGTTGAAGTAACCCCTAGCCTAGCAGCACTTATTGCCCAAGGGGGACGCAGTGATTGGAAGAAGTGAGACATACAAGAATTGAGAGTAAGATGGAGAGAGGATAACTATCAAGAAGAAGGAGGGACAGAAGAGGGATTGCAGCATGAATAAATTCCTCAGTTTTAATATTGCCTCTCAGTCATTACAACAGGTTAAACCCACTGGGTTTTGAATCTCTTTTTCAAGGTTGACCTTTACATGGAAATTAGAGATTAGGATGGAGAGGGGAGTAGATAACAGAGGGGAGGTGGAGAGGGGAGTTTTTAACCTTTATTTAACCAGCAAAAACACATTTTCATACATAACCCAAATTCTGTTATTTGCCCATTTAATCTTGGGCAGACAAGATAAGATTTATTGAAAAGTACAAGTGTCTTTGTTAATATCAATAACAAATACAGTATGAGTTACTATTTTACTGAATTTTTTCAGTGATACCAGAAAGAGGAAATAGTTGCTAGTTGCAACTGGAGCAGCTCAGAGCCTTGTGCCTAGCTGAGGAGTGGCTTGGTAATGACTATACTGAGATGAAATCTAGCATATTTTGGTATTGTGTGTGTTGTGATGAGATTTCTTTGATGGCAGTTCACTGCAGAAAAATCCCTTACAGCCCCTATAAATAGTATTTACCAGCCTTGGAAGTATCCATGTTTTGTTTTTTACAACATACTGAATCATAGTCAATTTAATTAGGCTTTTTGGACAAAAAAAACTCTTTCATGTCAAAGTGAAAAGATCTCTAATCTCTTAGCAATATACATTGATTAAAATATTAAACTGAAAATAAGTGACTGCATATGCATATTCACCCTCTTTAAAGTAAATCAGCTAAATGTTCACTGGTGCAACCAGTTGGTTTAAGAGCCACACAACTGGTTTAATGGAGATCACCTGAGTGCAGTAAATGTGTTTCAAGGATTGTCATATAAATAAATTTGTATCTGGAAGGTCCAGAATAATCTGTCAATAAGTTTCCTGGCCAAAAAATACACTATGAAGACATAAAATCACACCAAGCAACTACACCAAAAAGGTTATTGAAAGCACAACTTAGGGGATGGATAAAAGACAATGTCCAAGTCACTGAATATCCCTTGGAGTACAGTTAATTCCATCATCAAGAAATGGAAGGAATATTGCACATGCCCCTTCTGAATCATAATAATGGGTGTTATGACTGTTAATAGCCATTAAATTGGGCTATAACATTCAAAACAACAAATTATCTGTCATGAAAATTGTTATAGAAAGGAAAGACGTGCAGGACAAATATATGTCTACAAGGTTCACTTCATTCTCATCGAACTACATCCAGGAGTCTGATATTTCCACACAGTCAGCAAAATCAACACTGTGACAGCAAATGAGTGGCTTGTACTGTAGAACTCTACAAACTGTCTCTCCAAGCTGTCACCAATCCAGTTGTCCAGTGAGAGTAAGGAGTGATGGCTTTGGACTGTCACAGACTGAAGTCAAAGCAGCAAAAAATGTAAACATCCTTTACGAAACTGCATGTCTAGAAAATTTTAAATACTGGATGTCTATACAACACAACCACAAGAAAGCCCAAGTTGTGGGTCCTTAGTTTCCACTTGTTGTACATAAAAACACAAAAATATCTTGCTGTCATCTTTGATTCAGTCTTAAATTTTGACAAATAACTGTCAAAATGCCTTGAATGAAATTTTGTCTGACGATGTTTTTCTTGTGTAAGTCAGCTCCTTGAAAACTGAGCCTCGAGAACTCACACTGGTCCCAGCAGGAGAGGCTACGCATCCCCTATAGATTCACAGCTAGCTTGATCTGCATTGCAGGTACTATGGTATTTTGCACTCAGCTGCCCTTGAGCAAGGCACTGGATGTGCCATAAGTAAGTCAGCTGAAGGCAGTGATTGAACTCAGCAGTTTTTGAATGCTTGTAACCAAAGTGAAATTCAGGTGGAAAAGAGTCAGCGCTCTCTTGAATGTTCTCAGATAAGTAATGCATTTGATGAAGAACAAGACATAGTTATAAAATAACAAGGGGGAAAGATATACAAGTTATATAAACATGAAAATGGCTGTAATTAAAAATTCTAAACTATGCCACATTATGACTCAGCTTTAAATTAAGAGAAATTATGTGTATTTGTATAAACAACTGGACAAAAACAGACAAGTAGACAGAGAAACAAAAATAGAAGATCCAAAGAAAATCAACTGAAGACTGTGTAAGCAGGAACCAATCATAAGCTAAAAAATAAATAATAAAAAATAATAATAAAAATATATAATATATAATGATAACATAAGAACAGCAGTAAAGTGAGCCTGCAGGGTAACAGGTATCAGGTAGAAGCTGTGATGTGAGCTCCAGTGTTTGGACTGCACTTTCCCTTCATATTCCCATTTGCAACACCACAAACTGTATTATGCATGCTGGACTGTCTCTTTGACAGTTTCACAGTAAAATTCTGACAACCAAACAGCATTTGTGTTTAAATGAAAATGTTAATATGTAGGGTTCATCTCCACTGTTAACTGTGCATCAGGTGTTTGAAGGTGACTGTCTACCAGCATGCAGTACTTATCAATTTTTCTTTGAAATTCACATTTGAGTTCCCTATTCAGAGTTGAACCATGTTCAAGTTCACAGTGAGGATTTCTGGCATGCTTTCTCTTTCACATAAACTAATTCAAAACTGCTTTTGTGTCCTGTTTAGGGTGGTGAGGAAAGAAATAATCAGACCATGGTCATTGCTGCATTTAAGATCTCCCAGCAGATTCTCTGCTATTTTAATCTGTGTGTCTTTTATTTAGTTTCCATTCTATGTTTTGCACTGAAATAAGGCAGAGTTAACAAGACTAACCAACACTAGAAATTATTGCTACCAATATTAGTAGCACTGCTACACCCTGGACAGGTCGCCAGTCTATTGCAGGGCTAACATATAGAGACAAACAACTCCCAATCACACCTATGGGCAAATTAGAGTCACCAATTAACTTAACATTCATGTCTTTGGATGGTGAGAGGATGTTGGAATACCCAGAGAGATCCCACACTGACATGGAGAAAACATGCAAACTCCACACTGAAAGGCAACTGGTTGACCCGTTGATTTGAATCCCAGTGCTTCTTGCTGTGAGGCGACAGTGCTAACTACTACACCATCGTGCCACCCTCTTCTTATTATTATTCAAAGAAAAAAAAAATTTATTGAGTGCTAGCACTAATATTTAACATTAAACTAACAGTAAACAACATTTAAAGCTATGTACAGCTGATTTACAACTGATGGTGGAATATTATTAGTTTAGAAGGTATTTGGTCATGAACCATTATATTGGAGAAATGCTGACCTTCTGATGGTGCTGGACAAAAACTTAAATCACCCAAATCATAACAATTCATCTTGAGAAGGACGTGAACATGTGTTCCAGAGTTTATGGCAACTGTGGGTTGTCTGAACAAATGCTAGCCTCAGGACTACACTAGAGGAAAAGTCAGGAGGAGTCGTTATGGTCCATCCTTTGTGGGCTCTGAACATGTGTATACAATGTCATAACAAACCATCATTTTTCTTCAGTGTGCACCAATATGGGTAACTCTCAGAATGTCAGGATATTTTTAGAACTTCTTTATTTCTCAGTTTGTTGGATGATGAACACTGTTATATTCTTCATCTTGGCTTCAAAATTCTCTGGTCCTTTCATCTTGGCATGAAGACTTTTCTTTCTTCTCATTCCTTTACAACTTCCATAATTACCCTGTCTGCATCTTAGTCTCACAATTCATGACTTTTTTCTCCTCCCCTCTTCTTTTACTTTGATTGCCTCTAAGCTTCTAAAAAAACACTCCTTTCATCTCATCCTCAATTTAGGTGACTGTACCTCTCTTCCTTGCTTTTTTCAGTCCACTAGCATCTCTTTCTCCTCACATCTTGACTTTGTGATTCAGTACGCCTTCTCTTCTTTCTTCCTTTCATCCCTCTATAGCTCTCATGAAAGCCTTATCCCTCACTTTCTCTGCCCCAAGATTCGGGATACCTCCTCTTCTGTTGGTTCTCCTCCTATTTTTTAACAGCTTCTCCTGAAAACTTTCTTCTCTTTGCATTAGCTTCAATATTTCTCTTTCTTCTCCTTTAATTTCTGACCATCCTTTATGTGACCATTTTACACCCTATATGAAAGCTCCTACAAAAGCCTATATTCATATTCCTTTCTGCATGGCTGCCAGGACATATACTGTAGCTCTGTTTGTTACACACATACAATGAAAGAATGCATCACTCTTGCAGACTTTAGATCATAGGCACACTTCTGTCTTACAACAGTTCACCTTTATTTAGTGGTATTGCAGGCAAAAGCTGGTACAGCAAGGGGAGTAAGTAAGACAATATCAGCAGGCATGCTTGGACAGGTCAATAATAAGGATAAAAAGAAAACCAACAAATGACGAACAGGCCGAAATTGACAGATGAAAGGCAAAGTAAAAAAAATAGTAAGGGGGTCGAAAAACAGCAGGCCCTAACAACCCAGATATCGCTGTACAGTTATGTGCTGCACTAAGTGGATGGAGCTCTGTTTCTGCCATCACAGGTGCCATCACATTATGATGCCATTTTTTTAAATGGTAGACCGCCAGACCTGTTACTCAGGAGTTACAACAGTTACAACAATTTTTTCTGTAGACTGAAACCCTGTCATGTCAGTGAGAGGCTGCTTGCTATTTGATATGCTGAAGCATTTAACCAATATCGGGTCCCATAGCCTGCTGTCCATGAATATTGACGTGAATCCCTGCCTTAACCACTGGAGAAAGTTTGTGAAGAACTACACTTTAGTTGACCAATGGTCAACAGTCAAGTTGACTGTTGAAGTTTTTCCATTGTCGGTCCAGGTTTTGAGACTTCCACAACTACTTATGGAGAAATTCTCTCAGTAGGTGCAAAAGACACAGGTAGGTTTTGTTCAGGCTGCATTAATTGTCTGTTACGGTGTACGTAGGTGACAGATGATAGGGAGGTCAGAAAAACAGGTGTCTTGAACACGGAGAAGGTGATGGCTGCCTGATTCAGAGTGTGACATGCATACAGAATTATAAACTGACTAATAATGTGATGAACCATTGACTCTCAACTTCTTGGTGACTGAATGATGGTTGATTTTACATGTACATTTTCAAAGTCATTTTTGAAATCTCTCTTCCCCACATAGCTTCCTCACTCAGAAATGATGCTGTGGCCTGAGAGGTGTCAGGCTTAATACAAGCTGTCTCAAAAAAAGCAAAGGGGCACAGAGAAGCCAGAGGAGAGAGGGAATAATGGAAAGAATTACAGAAGAAAATGAGAGCAAACAAGAGAAGCTGAGAAGAAGTGGTCCTGAAGATTAGTTTCCCTGACATAGTCCACCTTACCTTATTTTATTCTGTCCTTCTTGTATATCTCTTTGTTTGCTCATGTAGAATTTTTTTTCTGTATTTTTTTTTGTGGCAAATTTCGCTTACTGTGCCTCCCCTCTCCCTTCACATTTAGCTTTGTATTGTTTGCTGAAAATAAATTAAAAAATCATTCAAATAAGACCCCAATAAATAATGTGGTATTTGAACATGTATTGTGAATAAATAGTAGAGTAAAAAGTCTGTGTCTGTAAATGTAGGTCTGTTCAGCTTGGACTTTAAAACACAATAATATTAATTTGTATTTAGTTGGCTGCTTCCAGGCTTTGCAGGTACAGATTGTGATTACAGGTAGAACTAAGGAGGCTCCTGGAGACAAAGCACATACAAATGTGAAAGCACAAACAAAAAGGAAACGCGCTGCAAAACACAAACAAAAAGGAAATGCTTTCATATTTCTAGCAATATTGCAACACCTGCTGCACATATTTCTACATGCTTCGTCTCTAGCGGCCACCATATATTACACATGCATAGCTGTGCTCCATCTAAAGACTTGGGTCCTATTGCTATCATATAGCAATGGAAGTCAGTGAACAATTAAATATTTAACATGAACAACAGTTTATTTCTGTCATCTATCAAACATATCTAAATTGCCTTTCTAATTTGAATCAAAGCTTAGTTTGAGATAAGAACACAGTTCTAGCATTTGATGGATACATTTAAAGCATCTGCATTAGAAGATGCTGAATATTAACTGACTCAGATGAGAGTGAAAGACAAAACTTAATCAGGACATCCCTAATTATCCTGTCTCAAAGCCGTCTCAAAAACATGTGGGTTAGACTGATGATAATTGTTGATTATCGCCTTAATCTAAAAGAACAAAAGGAGAAAAAATGAGCTGAAAACTTCAAAATCCATCTTTTGCCAAAAAAGCATTACAAACTTTGGCTGAACCTCTGCGCCCACACATGAGGCAATCTAAGTTCTCTACATATTGTAGGACATCATGCAGATCTTAGTGAAATTAACACACTGTGATATGAACATAGCAGTAATTGCACAGCTGTAATTTAGGTTTTTAAACAGATTATATGTGCTTTAATAATACCATTAATATGTGCACACAAGTTTGTGAGGGAGACCCAAGTCACAATGAAAACTTGTGTTTTTCCCCATGTTGGTGTGTAGTGTGTCCACACATATTTATACTTGTATGTGTATTCTGATGGATAATGCACATCTACATTTGTGTATGTTCTCTGTGCATAATTCTGGTATATATAATAATGTGTGTCTGGGGGGCACTGATTTATTTGTAAGCCATGTGTGAAGTGCACCATCAACACTGATTTGCATTACTCCACTTGTCATGAAAGTGGATTTCTGGATGTGTGATCCTGCTGTATATACTTATGCATCTACACTGTAGTGTGAGCACATACTGTATGTATACTGTATATATAAATTCTGTATACTGTGTCTTCCTGATTACAGTGAATGTATAGTCTGTGCATTTTATCTTTGTTCAAAATGTACTGACATTTGTATAAATACGTGCATAAACAGAAAATCCTGACAAGCTGCAGGAAAAACAAATGAGTAACCATCCATGAAATGCAATATTGCAATTGCAATAATTTTCACAAAAGTCACATGAAAAAAGCAACAGCAATTTCCACAAGAGATGTCTGAGTGATTAAACAGTCAGTGTGTGTTTGTATTGTAGCACATAAGCTGAAGGGCTACCACATTGTCTGAGTTTCTCTAAAACATCCATTCATATGCAGAAGTTTTTCAGCACACATCTGATTACTGAAAATATAGCTGAGGGTTGAGAGAGCAGCACACTATGACACGCCAGCCAAGGACTGTGCTGTTATTTTCTTACAATTTGCTCAAATCCTTAAATAAAGTTTGTTCTTAGTCTTTTAAAAAGGAAATTTTAGTCTCATTTCAATCAGGCAATATCACTACAATGCATATGTGGGGTACTTGTTAGTGAAATTTTCTAGTAATCACTTACATTACATTTTGAAAAGGCTCAGTTCAAAGCAGTTTAGAATAGAAATTACATCTCAATACACACTGCAAAATGGCATCATGCAAAATGTATATAGTGGTATAACATTGGTTTTAACATTTTGTTATTTCACGTCAGACTGCAGCTGACCGATATTATAATGAGCTGTAACAACTTTGTTTATTGCTACCGTATTATTACAACATGGCATTATTCTCGTGCCACAGTGTCTCATTATTACACTTTTTGATGCCTCTGGAAGCGTCACTGGACGCCATGAGAATGACACCAGCAGCCTGTCAAAACGAACAGTCACAGTGGAAACATCACAGTTTGATTGACTTAATGCACAACACTGGGTTAGGGTTAGCCACAAAAACTTCAGGGTTCAGTTAAAACATTAAATTAGTACTTCCCTGAATGATCTTCTTAGAACACACATCCCCGTGCATCTTACAGTGAGGCTTTCCACTTGGCATACGTGTGGGTACATTTAGTATTCTGACGCAGTTGCAAGTTGGAAGCATAATTTTGTGACACTGTGGGATGACAATGTTCTCAATATGCTTCCCACTGTATGAACGTTTGAACTGCTTCTAATATTTGAATCAAAAATGTGCTTTTACAGTGGTTTCAAGTTGATAGTTTAATGATTTATCTGGCAGTAAAAAAAATTGTTTCAAATTATGAAAATATGAGATTGACACAGATGTTGTCATGCATCATTACAAGGTGTGTGCATCTATAGAAGTAAGTGTTTCTGTATACATGTACTGTATGTATAAATACATAATATGGCAGGAGGCAATCTTTGTTTCCAGTCTTATGGACAAATAGCAAGAAATGAGTACCTAATTAGTCATTGCTCATGTGCACTACAGAATGAGGCACTGTTCACATATCAGAAAATTTGTTTATGTTCAAATCAAGCCATGCTTACACACACATACACACACACACTCACAAACAGTCATCAGTTATAGTCACTCAACACTGCACACAGACACACAGCTTCCAATCATATGCTCAGGAGCCCTAAAAGTGAATCATAGATGGAACAGTCACAGGTTTAAAATCTAATCCAGTAAGCATGAAATCTTCAGTGTCGACCTGCTCCTGAAAGTACCATCAAATGGCTGAAGACACTGCCTGAGGCACCAGATGGGCAATACTCCAAATCCATTCACACAATGAATAAGGGTAATTCTTATTCATAAAAGGATCACTGGATTGAGTGAAGGGCATTTCAATTATTGATTCATATTTTATCTTGTGAGCTAAATACTGCAGCAAAAATGTCTCCTCAGGGGGATCAATTACGCAACCAAAGGTGGAAATGAAATTAAAATCAGCTATACTGACTTGCGTTACATAGACAACATTAAACATATCTAAAAGTAAAAACCACAAAAATAGTCAATTGTGGTGGATGGACATGACTAGCTGTCAGAGTCTGTGGCCTTTTGCTCACAGAATATCTGTTCATACTTGCTGCTTCAGAAGTCAGCCCCCCCTTTCTCTATCACAGCACTCAGGTAAGTCTTACGAAAGGATCACACTAGAAAGAGAAAACCCAATGAGCAGCCTATCAATAATCCAAGTGCTCCAATGACAGATGGTATTGAATATTTATGTTAGCTTGATGAATATTCTCATAGCGATAAACAGACAGCAGCTCAAATAACACTCATTGCAGATATTAAAATCACAACTAAGCCACATCAGTGACTAAAGACAAAAGATAGACAGAGATGATGGGGAGCTGACATCTAGTACAGCAGTTTTTGTCAGTTTGAGTTCTGCCCTGTAAAAACTTTAATAGAAATGTCACCATTTTGAAAAGTTGTTTAATAAAGTGCTGAAACTGCCCCTTGTGATAATGCTCAGATTTTCAAATACTGATCCCTTGTTACACTTTTATATTCAACTTTATTTCAGCCTGCTGAACAAATACATAATGACCAATAGTAACATAATTCACATATGCACCATTTGGATGCAGTTTTGAGGTAAGAGTTTCAGGTGCTGAACAGATTCAAAACAAACTCAAATGCTTCCTTTTCACTTAAGATAAGTGATAGACACATTCTTTATGGTTAACTCTGTAATTTCCCTTGAGGCGAATCCCTGGTGTTGATATCAGTGAGATAAACAGTGAGAAAGAATCAGTCCAAACTGCTGCTCTGTTTTTTCTCTTTGAGCACTTGTAACTGCTGGGTATCAGATAATACCTCCTTATACGCACAACACCTTATGAACAACACTTCAGTTGGTTTTACTGAGATGGAGATAGCTGGTGTCAGCCCTGCTTTTTGATATGAATGGCTGTGTCCCCAGCATACTAAATGAGCCAAATTAAACGCGCAAACTATTCAGATTTCCAGTAAACCTTTTGTTCATTTTACAAACGCTACCTCGTGGTAGCAGGTGTGCTGTAAGAAATTTCTACACAAACTACATCACTGTGGATATATATGCACACACGCAGTTGATATCCTAATTTATTGACAGATATATTGTAAATATATAGAAATGTTCATTGTATCTACACTGACTCTATCCATAAATAGATTTATGTTAGTGATGTTTTGAATTAAAAAACAAAACAGGAACAACAACAAACTCTGTGTCTAGGTAGTCCAATCCAGCTAGTCCAATAGTCCAGTTAATGGTCTAATCAACCTGCCAGTGTTTGGTCTGCTGTTTGTTGTTTTTTGTTGTCTACTGTTCTTTACTCTATTCTCTTTCCACTCACCCCAACCGGTCGAGACAAATGACTGCCCACCCTTAGCCTGGTTCTGCTGGCGATTTCTTCCATTAAAGGGAATTTTTCCCCACTGTTGCCCAGTGCTTGCTAAAGGGGGACTGTTGGGTTTCTCTCTGTATAACTCTATAAGGTTTTGACCCTATTACGTGAAGATGTAGTGAGATGTCATTGTAGGTAGTGAGATGATTCTAAAGGGAGTTTTTCCTCTCCACTGTCGCCTAGTGCTGCTCAAGTGGGACTGTTGGGTTTCCTGTAGAATTCTATATATGGTTATATTAAGTAAGGTCTTAAACCTTACATTGGTGCATTGAGATGGCTATATGTTGTGATTTGGCGCCATGCAAATAAACTGAATTGAACTGAAAGATATTATTGTTCTTGTGTGACTTTAGGGAAGAGTTTAATTTCAGGCCAAACCGATGGCACTGCACTAAAATTTAGCCATCTTATTGAAATAATTATTTTCTCTACTCAGTTGCTGAGACTGGCCTTCAACAGCTTCATCAAAAACTAACCACCCCTTTTCTACAAATCTCCTGGGGTCTGGCCGGCGACCAGCAGTTTGAGATTGACTTCTAAATGCTCGACTAGCCAGGGCCATCTCCGTCACACCAAACTAATAGAAAGCAGAGAAACAGTGAAAGGGCTGTAAGAAATTGAGAGGTTTGGCAGATGGCACCAGAAAAAGTACAATTAAAAAGATTAAGGGAAAAAGATGTACAAGAATTTCAATAAATTAGACTCAGAGAGAGATAATGAGAATGAATGAGAGAATAAAATAAGAGTAATATTCAGCAAATAATTGGTGGCAGCTACGGGAGAGCAATAAGGTTTATGAAGCAGAGGAGACAACAAAAATCCAGGAGGAAGAATGAGAGAAATTAGAAAGCTATAGAGGCTGATATAGAAAATTATTTAATAGTTTCTTGGGAATGACCTAAACCTACTTGGACATTTTTCCAATCTGTAAGTCATGTTTATTTGTAATTTAACAAGACGTACAATAGGGAAAAAACACAGCAGAGAGTTTCTCTCATATGGAAAATGCGGGGAGGGGGGGATCTGTGAAAATGCTATCCCCAGCCAAGGTCTTGAGTTTCTGGGTTTGGTGTATAATAGTGCCCCTCTCTTTCATTAATGGAAAAGATGAATGAAGTGAGGACAAGGATGGAATGGAGTTTGAGGTTTTAAGTTGATTGTAGTGGATGAATTTTCGAGGTAAAGAAAGAATGGGGAGATAAAGTGAACACTTATTTATCTCCCCAAGACACTGGATGACAATTTTTGAGAAAGACAATGAAAAATATTAATGTTTTCCCCTATCTTTACCTTTTCAATTGTTCAGACCCTGCAGGTCTACCAGGTATGTCTTTTGAGAATATAAAAGAAAAAAAAGAAACACACACTATGCAACACACTATCCAATTACTGGTGGATGTCGCTCTCGCTCTCTCTCTCTCTCTCTCCCCACACACACACACGCACTCGCACACACACATGTATATATATATTATACACACTACTCACAAAAAGTTAGGGATATTTGGCTTTCGGGTAAAATTTATGGAAAATGTAAAAAGTTCACACTACAGT
>JAUMHL010000001.1:3114426-3169372 GCA_032362345.1 Sandelia bainsii | reverse complement strand
TCGAGAGGGCAGAACTTAATTAACTAAACTATTTACTGAAAAGACCGAAAAATAAAAATAAGTTAAAGAAAGTTTAAAAGTTCAAGAAAAGACATCACAAAGAGAGAGACTGCGAAAACAGCCTGCTGCAAGGCTCACGCCTGCGCACATGACCAAAACTCCCCAAAAGTAATGAGAAACCTTTAAGCAAAGTATTCAAACTCCAAACAAATTCTGCTGCCCAGTGGCCAACACTCAAGCAAGAGAAAGATTGGCCTAGAGTGCAGAGTTTAAACAGAATTAGTATTTTTCTTCTCTATGAGCTGTCATATTTCCAATCTTTCTCTCATTCTCCCTTTAACGAAGAAAAAGACCCTCCAATTTTGCACCTTCTTATCAGCTTTCACTCCTCATTACACCATGCTCCCCTCCACACAAAACTGCTGTTTGGGTGCTGGGCCAACACATTGCTTTCAGTGAAATTTGCTACCTACTTTACAGCAGGCAGCCCCAGGCCATAAATCATCTTCTGGCATGTCTAGATGTATGAGTGTACCCACACACTACGATGCTGCTTGTGTGTATTTATTGTTGCTCACAACCACCAATCCAAAGGTCAGGCGTATCAGAAGCGGTGTGTTTTTACGTTTGGAGTATTTCCAGACATCACATTCAGGAAAGGCTCAAAAAGAGTGTCATTCATTGCATTTGCAATAGTGACTGTATTCATATTAGAAGAATTAGTTGACACTTTCAATTACAGCCAGTGCTCTTGATAATTACAGCCTAATTAGAGAGTGAGAGAATAGAGTCTGCAGCAACATTTGCATGTCAGACATTGAACTCAAACTAGGAAATTGTGGGGAGCTATTGCTAGCTCTCTGCAGCTAATTCAACACATTCAGCTGTCAATTTTTATGATAATTTCAGACGAGTTGTATTGCCATGGCTCATCAGATACATCAAGATATTTGGGACAGTATTGTTCTTGGGGATACAGTTTGACCTCTCTGCCTAACATCCTGTTATATTCCATCAAGTGCTTAAATTCCTTTGTGCAGAAGATTGTTGTACAGTTTGGTCAACTGGTCATTCTCTATCTATTATTACCATTTGACACCATCTCCCAACTAAACACCTGATCTATCTTAAATCGATCTCTCGAGGTCTTCATCTATCATTGGTGCTTTTTGTTTAGTCAAACAAACCATGGAACATGCATGTATGGTCAAAGGGGCAACCGTGGCACAATTGATAGGGTTGTTGACAATCTTCTACAGTTGTTTCCTTCTCAGTTACCCCCAATTCCGGGCCACATGTCAAAGTGTCCCTGGATGAGACACTGACCCCCAAAAATCTTGGTGCCTCATGGGGGCATCCTGTATCAACTGTTATTATTACTATTAATAAAAAGTGAGCTGTGACATGTCTGCCATCCACAGAAACTGTGTTGGATTAGAATTCTGAAACTTAACAGGCACAATTTTACACCTGGCAAACAAATTGATGATTCAAGTGCATTTAACTGTCTGACAGGATATAAAACAACATAAACTTCAAGTCTTGAGGACAAACACTATAACACAGTAACACAAAAATTGAATAAAACCACTGTAGATATAAATAACATGTTTAACCTGGTGCTGGCTCATTATGATGTTAAAATGTCTTTTACAGGGCTGCCCTGGCAAGCAAGCTTATATATAGTGTGAATTGATGGACATAAAAAAGAAAAGAACTTGAAACCGATCGGCAGAGGAATTCTCTCGCAACATTTTCAAGTGGAGTTTTCTGAGCCTGATCTTTTCACTAAGTGACACATTTCACTTTAGCATATTGCAGCAATTTTCCACCATTTCTCACTACAATCTGACAGATGGCCCTAGAGAAGTCATTACGGTGGCAGATGTCCATTTCCAGAGCAGTTTCTCTGTGATGTATGCTTAACATTCATCAGGCGTCACTAATGAAATTTGGTGAACAAGTCGCTCTTAACCTTGAGAATAATGAACTGACAAAAACAGTTTGTTTTGGTATTGTACTGCCATGTTAAGTTGCACTGTGTTTAGTCTCATTTGTGTCAGTTCGCCCACACATTACCACACAGCCATCTTAACCCGGAGTCAGACCACTACAGACCAGCTACCAGTTTTACATATTGACCATCAGTCCCTATATGTGTGTACATGTGACAGAATATGTGAACATACATTTGTGGTTTATCCCTGTCCCTCCGACTGTGATGGTGAGATAAAACATGAAGCGAAGGGGAAGTGCATGAGCTTGGAGTGCACAACCCATGCAGCTGTAGAGTCAGACAGACAGAATACCACACTCCTGTTGTGTCAAAACTGAGTCAGATTTCTCAGCGAGTACCCAAATCACTGCACATTCCAGAATAAACAAAGCTTGCAGAGACCTCACAAACAGATCATGCTGAAAGCTGTGCTATAAATATTTTCATCCTCTCACAGTTTGGTGTCTGTGTGACGTGACAAAAATACAGGAAACTGATTTTAATATATATAATATATATATTGTAGAAACCTATGATAAAGTTCTTTAAAGAACTTTAAAGTGCAGAATTTAAAACCCTGTTGTGAGAAATAAGCAAATAAAAACATAGCACATTGAGTGTAGGGACTCATATTAAAACCTGAAACTATAATAGAATATTTCTACTGCTGCTGATGATATGTTGTCAAAGCTGCAATATAGTGGGAAGAAAAAAAAGGCAATGCATTGACGAGAAGCTAGACTCTGTAAACTATTTTTAAAAAGTAAAGCAATATGTGACAAATGGGAGACAGTCAAGGACATGTGACAATCCCAGAGAGGGCAAGAAAATATTTTACAGCATGTGATGTTATGCTGACGCAACAGAGGATCTTCACCTGGACACCGACCTGGATATACACTCTGACACTGTAATTCTGCACTCTGTCAAGCCGGCTGTCAGAATGAGAGAACTTTTATAACATATAGTACTGAAATCTGTAGGTTGCCGTGCCAGTGAAATCATTAAAAAACTGCTTCTCAGTGAATTGGCAAGTGTGCATGAACGCGATTAATTTAGCATTATTTTAGTTATGTACAAGATAATAGAAAATATTTTCTCAAACCACTTGTTCATGCCAGTTAAAAACAAATATATTAATGCAAATGGTTGTTGCATGAGGCTCAGTGTCCTGATGAAAAATCTTTGCAGAGAATGATTGCAGCTTATAATGTTAAATGAGAAACATTCCCGGTAATGTGCTGTTCATCATGGCTTGTTTCTCCTCAAGTGGTATAAATTAATATTTCCTTAGAGGTGTAATCAGGTCAATTCTACATGGACATGCAGGTTTTAATTTTCAAATTTACTAAAGTTAAAAGAAAGAACATTGAACATTTTGAGGTGATTAATTATGCCAGTGGGGCAGCCAGAGTATTTCAAGAGTAGCAAGCTGTACTGAGTTTGGGGTGGTCAGCCAGAAGGTTCTGTTGTTTGCTTTTTTCCACTGAGCTTTTAGAAGCTTCTTTGATAATCATAATTCATTGATTAATTCAGAAATGATTTAAAAGAATCTATTCTTCATGCAAATGTTGTGAGTAGCTTTTGCGTCATGATTCTTAATTAAGAGTCAAGATTCAGTGTGGGGTGCCCTGTGGGGTGGCTAGACTTTAGCCAGGGGTGACCATGGCCTCCTCTTGCCAGTAGCGCCCCTATGCCTCACATGAACCTCTTCTAATCTTTTATCTATTGCTCTTATTTTGAATCACAACAAAGCACTAAAATCATAAGTGAGACATTAAAATTCAGTGCCATGCTTGTCAAGGTTTTTCAGTTCCACTGTAATATCATTTTTCTTCTGACACAAACTTTGGTACTTAATTAGTTCCACAAATCCAGCTTGTGTCTAAGTCTTCTAAATACTCAAGTCTGTCTTAATTTGGATTTAGTTGATGGACCCAGACAAATAACTGTATGCATTTTAGTCTCTTACCCTAAGTTTAACAGAACATTGTAAATACCGTTGTCTGAAGCATAACACTTTTTATTTAATGTGCCATACAAATTTACTTACTTTACATTTACGTTTACTACTTTGACATTTTAATACTTTAACTGACACATATTGATTGTTTTTTCTTCAGAAAACAGACAGGGGTCAACCCCTACCTCAAAGACACTACAACAGGAGTCAAGGTTGTTGGTGACACTGTGTTGGCCTTCATCAGGTTTTCAAATATGAGACCCTATTGGCGTTTCTAGGCTCTATTCTGTTCTGTCAGAGCTCTCAGATATTGAGTGATTACTGTCCAAAAATGAATGCTATATTTCTGGTGAAAGACATAGCTTTGTTTCAAAATTGCTCAGAATGCAATTTCATCATTTTTACAAAAAAAAAGAGGGGGGGGAATTATTGTCTGAGGAAAAAAAAAGAAGAAATAGAATTTTCTGGGAAGCTGCTTCATTTTTCATAGCCCCGTTTATTGATTTTTCTTCCCACCAAAAACTTCAGTTTCTCTTTCTCATCTGTGAATGTGTGTATGGGGGCTTCTTACTGAATAACTGCTCACTTCACCTTCTCTCACTCTTCATCACAGCCTCCACTCTATTCATTTTCATGCCCATCAAACAGGCTGATACATGCCACCCACCTATCCTCTTTATGCTGTAAGGAGTCCTCATCCTCTGTGTGCACAATAGGCACAAGAACCAGCTAAGTAATGACATTTATACATACACTGTCCTCTCTCCAAGCAACTCCTGTGACCTCTAGCAAATCATTCCTTTACAGTAAATACACTGAGAGGCATTTGAGAGGCATGTTTATGCAGGTCCATAGATATGAGTATTGCAAAGGCACAGACAGAAACCGAATGCAAGGAAACTCAATCGCATAAACATTTGCAGTTCAAAATCACATTTTCTAGCTGCCATGAGATCTGCGACTGCCAGTGCTGGTGATGCTAGAGACTGACAGATCTAAAGTTTCCTTTAAAGCTACCAGACATTTTCTGATACTGATGCTCAATGAAAAACAATTAATTGTTTATTTATATTTTAAAGGTTGAGCAGAGTGTGCCAACCTGAAAAATTGATCTTTTATTATTAGGTGTTTCAAGACTGTCACAGTCGCACCAACGGGCTCAGGTTAGCAAATTTTGTCACTGCTCTGTTCAGCCCACAGAAGACTTCCACAACCTGGTCTATTAGAAAAGTGTGGACTAAAAGAGACTGGTGCTAAAACAAACCATTTCAGACAAAGGGTGAAAAAAGTTACTGCATAAATCGTCCAACACAATTTTAGCACAGCCCCACAATAAAAATATAAACCCCAAATAATTCATAATATAGCCTTTTTATGAAGACCAAACAATGCTATTTCACTGCAATTTCTAAATGTTACATCACAACATCTTAATAAGTAATTTGTTAAATTACTGTGATAGGGTTTATACTTAAATCCTTGATTTATTATATACTCTGGCAAGTTAAACTGAGATTACCAAAAGGTTGCTTTTAAAAAACAGCTATTTTGTGTATGAAATAACATTTTAGTTATTTTTTTGACAACTCCTGATTATGTATGCGCATACTTCTCTTTTAGATTGTGTTTAGCTGAGAAATATATTTACAGAAATGTTCATCTGGCCAGGATTGCAAAAAGACAAAGTGGAGCTTGGTATCAACAGGTAAGACAGATGGTTAATTATTATGAGATGCTATACTGGCATATGCTGGAAGTTGGTTGTAATTTGTGAACTGGCATTGCCACTAAACTTGTAACAGGAATTAACAGCTTTTTAAAGCCATGTTAAGTTGTTTTGTGTTGTACTAATGTTCTGTAAATTGACGCTTTGTGTTGAAAGGAAGGAAATACTTTTTTGGCTTAAAAAGGACAGCATTCAAGACATTATCATAAGAAGAAGGTTCACATCTAAATTTTGGCAGGATAGATCAAGAATATTTGGGTCTAGCCTCAAAGACATGGGTATGAGGTACCTTTTTTTGCTCATGCATAGTTTTATGGCCATGCAGACCTCTGTTACAGACCTCTATGCTGGCGGAGACTTGGCAGTATCTGGACAACTTGCAAAACATTAGCAAAACTGTCAATTGTGCTTAATAATTACCTATCAATTATACAGGCTCCTCTGGTGTCTCACCAGCCTAGGAGACTTGATCTGACATTTGATTTCCAGACATACTGGCAGACACCGGTAGTCTGGCTGGTGTCTGAGAGGTGGGACAGCAGATGGTGAGGTGTGACTGTTGTTACTCATATTAGCAGCATGTCCACCTTGTAAAAGGTGACAATAAGTACCAGCAAATAATTTTACATTAATATGTAGAAAATGACTGTTTCTGTTTGCCTGACTAACCTGACTTCTAGGTTTGAATTTGACTATTTTTTATCATTTCAACATAAAGTAAAAATTGTGACCAATTAATACTAATACTAATAATAATGATATACTTTATTGATTGCATTGGGGAAATTGTTATTCGACAGCTGCCAGACAGTACATGTCAGCACAACTACAGGGTTTCGGTGTCTAGTCCAAGGACACCTCAACATGTGGTCTGGAGGAGTGGAACCACTGACCCTGGGGTTCGTAGACAACTACTCTACCAACTGAGCTACTGCCGTGAGGGAAATGGGACCTTTAACCCTTATATTAGTTGGCCAATGGCAATTGCACCACTATGAAGTCTCCTAAATTCTAAAATAACCACAACTAGATGTATAACATAGGTAAAATATGTATGCCAAGATTTGTCTTTCAAGTAATGTCCAGAAAATTCACACTTTCTCCACTGAGATCAGTAAGATGCCCTTTAATCTCACACTGAGACAAACACACACACACGTTTGATTTCTTTCTTAAACCAGAAGTAGTTCTGTCCATGAACAGTCCCTGAAAAAAGAGCATATCTTTGGCATTAAGTTGGGCTACAGGTGTGCCCCTTTCCATCTAGACAAGACACTATGCTCCAAGCTCCCCGTCATCTGTGTAAAGTTTTCTAAGATCAAATGTATCTGCACTGAAGCAGAGGAAATTGGTGAGACTCGCACTGTTATTTGCTTAGGCATGTTAAACGATCCCCTGTGATTTCTGCCCAGTTCTCACTCAGAAAGGCACTTCTGTGCAGCCATGCGTTGCTAGTAACAACAATAGGCAGTTCTGTAATGTTTTCTATGTGAGCTACAGCATTTCAAGGCTATTAAACATTGTTTTAGGCACAGAGAGGTGTGCAATTTATTCACTACCATGATCAAAGCTGAATCAGTGGAGCAAGATAACTGAGAGGGAAGGAAGAAGAGAATGATAGGGAGCAGAGGAAATTGAAAGAAGGGCACATAGGAGTTGATAGATTCAGACTAGCTGAACTCTAACAAGCAGTCTGGGGTGCAGATTAACAAAGGCCCTATTAGATTCAAAGAAAAATCAAATAGTGCAAGAAAACAAAGGGATCTTTTAATTATTGAACTGCCTCCAGTTAAACAGGCTTCATTTTCTACCTGCTGCACCTGTTCACCTGTAAATCTCATAATTATGTGATTGGCCATGTGTGCAAAAGGCATTTCCATATTCTCTATACACAAAAGCAATGTTGTCTTATGGACAGCATACAAGAGTATGATTGAGCTAATTTACAGTAGAGTGCTCCATCCTGAAAATTGATGGAGAATAATGGAGGGAAGTGTGTACAAAGTTGTTTCTAAGGCTCCGGGACTCCACAAGTGTACTCTGAGAGACACTATATACAGATAGAGAAGACTTGGAACAATAGTGAACCTTTCCCGAACCCGACATTCAAATATTAATACAAGAGCATGGAAACAACTCATCCAGGAGGTTGCAAAAGATCCAAGGGAAAAATCGAATCACTTGATGACTCCGATACATGATAGACACTGAGTAGAAATGGCATCCTTGGGGGAATGGTGAGGTGAAAAGCGATGGTAACCTAGGGGAACATTAGTGTTTGTCTGAGTCAACACACCTAGATAACCCTCATACCTTTTGGGAGAATGTTATGTGGACTGATGAGTCAAACCTTTAACTGCTTGGAAGACAGAAGTCCTGCTACATTTGGTGAAAACCTAACACAGAATTTCACAACAATAACATCAAGCATAGAGGTAGATGACTGGCTGCTTCAGGGCAGGGGTGGCTTGCCATAACTGAAGGAAACTTGAATTCCACTCTCTAACAGAGAACTCTGAAGGAGAAGATCAGGTCATTAGTCTTTGACTTGAAGATGATTTCCTAATGGCTCACAAAAGTAAAGGTTTCGAGAAAGTCCAGACTGGACTAGCTTATAAATTCAGTGGTAGTTGCTTCAGAAAATACAATTTGTGTTTGTTCAGGTTGTCTTAGTTTTATGTTAAATTCAGTTTTCTTTAACAGTGTAGTATGGAATACACACAAAAAGAAAAAAAAATCAGAAGAAGGGTGATTATTTTTCCCCATAGCACTGTTTTTGATGAGAAAGCAGCATAGACACAACCCCCTTAAGGTTTGACTGAATTTTTGAGGAGAGGGCAGGCTAACTCAGGTGTCCTCAGGTACATCTTACACATCAATAACTTTGTGAATAAGCGACAGTAGCCTATCAATCATCTCACACAGCTTAAGATATTCAGGATTGTGAACCTCTCTCAAAAGACCTTTACATTTGCATTATTCAGAACCAATGGCATCACCAGAAGCACGTTACCCAACCTGCAGGACACCTACACCTCGCAGTGCAAAAACAAGAATTATTTAACTACCCCACCAACAGCCAACTGCTGCAGTGAGGCAAATGTCTGTCATAAGTCATATGGACAAAGTTATAAGGCCCTGCACTGAGAAGCTCAGGAGGAGACTCAGGGTACAAGGGTTGTCTCAGGCTGCCAGTGTTTTGCTCTGCAACAACACGAGACCAGTGAACTGATGTACAGTGCCTTTACCATGTACTTACCCTGGGCTATTAACAATGGTACTGTACCATCTGTACATAAACTGAACATAAGTACGTTAACACTGCACCATCTGCACATATCCACATTGCACATGCAAACAAAAAAAAGACATTTTGATTTATATGATTTATGTTTTCAGCACAGGCAGTTTTATTTGACAATAACCTGGGGGAAAGCTATGCTTAAACAGCTTCTTTATTGACATAAGTGGGACATAAGAACACAGATGTTCCTATTTTAAGAGCTGGATCATGCACTTGGCTACAAAGTGACTAAAATCCCTTATTGCAAAAGATTTTGCTGATCGTGGCTTTCTCTAAAAGATAGCACTTACTGATGGAGCAAAATCTCTTTGCCCTGGAACATCATCTCTGGACATCATTAGGCCTGCAATCTTGATACTGTGGACTACCCACACACACAGCCTGGATTTCAGCCTACGCTTTACACCATGCCAGAGCTTGACTAATTCTGGCCAGGTTTGGGTCATTTCTCATTTGTGCCAAGTTGAGACTGAAAATGTTCAGTAAGGGATCTGATCTGGCTCTGATAGATATTTCAGGCCTGGACAGACTCTGTCAGACTCTGTTTTACATCATGGTCCAAGTCTTGGATTGCTGCCGCACATGGTGTGCCATATTGATATACTGTGCACTGATACACATGGGAGCCAGGTTTTTCAGTTATGGTCTGAAGGTCTTTCAGTCAATTGCTCTGAAATCACAAGGTAAAAAAGGCTCAAATAAAATTATTGGTGATTTACAAATGCAACTTGCTATGTCTATACTGTGTCCTGATCATTTAGAAATCTACTACAACATGAGAGCGACCGTCAAGTAAAAGTTTTTAAAATTCACCTTGTTTTTGGTTCTTGGTCTTATGACTTGTTGTCTTGTAACCATCCTGGAGGATAAATTGGGGATGCCCTAACCAACTTTTCTCAAACTGAAGAAGCTACTTGGATGAGTAGTGAAATGCTCTGAACTAACAAGAAAATGAGTGACTCAACCTCCAGATAACCTCACCTGAACAACAGAATCTTCAACAGCAAATTGTAGTGTGATGTCGAGTAAGTGCATTATGGCCACTGAAAGAAAGTAAAAGAAAAACTGCTAACAGCTAGCCAGCTAAGAAAGAGAAATACTGTAGTCTAGGGGTCTTCACAGGTTCACTAGGTTCTTAGACTCAGTCAGTACAGTTGGGTTGGGTCTCCTTTTGTTCTCTAAGGCCCACACAAGAAAAGTGGTTGGGATAAATGCTTCTCAAAGCTTGACCCACATCTTCTTTCCATCAAACCCTATAATGAACACTCATGTGCACTGAAAGCCCAGGGTTGCAGGAACAAACTGCAACACAGGCTGAATTGATCAAACAATGATAGGCTCATTGTGCACAAGCCTGGATGGGAGTTGACAGCTTGCCATAACCATATTAGTGCAAGTTTTCCTCAGCTGGAGTACTGCAATCACCATATGACTGTATTCTACTGCGGCTAATCTCTTTAGCATCTACATAACAAAAAGCAGAACGTGTCCAGTGAAGCCAAAGTTTGATAACAAAGCAATGGCTGGAATATTTTAAAACATGAACACTATTCCAAAATAATATATAGACTACTTGAAATAATATTAAGGCTGCATAAGAGGAGACAGTGAGGAGATGAAGGAATGAGAAAAATAAGGACATGACACAAGAAAGAGCAAGGAGAGTACATGAATTGACCAGAAGAAGAGGATTTGCAGATCAGGTGTGAGAGCAGAGAACAGGATAAAATGTAGAAAAAGAGAATAAATAAATTGATAGCACAGTGACAGAAATGGCATGTCCCCACAGATAAAAGAATGGAGGAATGGGCGTTAACAGGGCAACAACATCAAGAGGGTGGGAGAGAGAAGCTGTCATGCAAAATGATCAGAGCAGGAGTTTGAACAGATGGGAGAAGAGAATACAGACGAGATGGAGGGAAAGTGGAGGGAGAAGAAGAATAAAGAAGACACGTAAAGCGTAAAAATGGAGGGAAGAGAAAGAAGAGAGGTAGAGATGTACAAAAGAAGAGGATGGAAGGAAAGAAAAAAGACTAGAATTTACACAAAAGGTTAAGCGTGGCGAGAAAGGAAGGGAATAAGAATATATGGCTAAAGATTAAGTCGAAAAGGGAAGAAATGTTAAGAAAAAGAACAACTGGAAAGAATATGTTAGAAACAAAAATGTAGGAAGTGAGAGAATCGAAGAAAAAACAGAAAAGAGAGGAGAAATGACAGAGACATGATGAACAAAATAGCTAACCAAGGAGAGGAGAATTAATGGGAGGAGGAGGAAAAAGGCAATTGGAGAACAGGAAATGAGAAAGGAAGGCACAGAGGGTAGCGAAAAGAAAAGAAAAGAAAGGTGAAGTGAAAATGGAGGAGACAAAAGATGGGAGGACAGATGACTAGGATCTGGGAAGGAGGAGTCTTGAGAAAGATGATGTCATGCTTAGAGTTTGGAGATAAATATGGGAAAAGAGAGAAGGTGAGAGGTAGGTAAAATCAAAGTAGAAATGTAAATAACTGTAATGAGCCTGTGCAGAAAACAGAGAGTGGAATGAGAGTGAGCATCATAAAGGAAACGAGGAGAGAGGTAGAACCGGCTGACAGAGGGGTTTGAGTAATGTCATCACTGTGCCATATGCCTCAAGCGAGATGACAGAGGAGGGGGAGGAGGGCAGTTTATGGCAGAAATAGCATGCGTGATGGAAAAAATGATCAAAAGAAAATAAGGAGAGTCAAATACGGTGATAGAGGGGGTACAAAACTGAGGGTGTTAAAGGAACAGTCAGAGGCAGTGACATCTGACAGGAAGGATTTGCGAAGGAAAAACAGGGTGAAGAAGGAAAAGAGATGGAAGACAGTGAAAGAAAGATACACAGAGGTTGGGCAAGGTGTGAGTAATCTCTCTGTGCTGTCGACCTAATGAGACTCAAGTTTGCTTTATAGATCCATCCTGCATCTCGCAGCAACTTCTCTGCAGGTATCAACCTAGATTAATGGATACACACACATTCATAAACACTCACAGAGGTAGGTGCAAATTGCGAAAGGGGAAATTGCAAGCATTCCACTGTGCATAATGCTTAGCACAAATAAAGCTGTTCAATAATCAATATGGGATCATTTGCATGCTAGCTGATGTGCTGCTGGGTTTTGTTTGAGTGAAAATGACTGAGCTGGTTAGAACCATGCAGAATATTAAAAGTGAGGTTTGAATGTATTCACATAAGACTTGCATGGGCCCCAAAGTGCTGGGTTAAGGAGTATTTCTAGTCACATTAACCTTGCTGTAATTTGCCACATCAACAGTTGCATTTATATACAACTTAATTCCACTTGCTAACACATTTTGGAGGAAATGGCTTCATTATGTGTTCTTTTGCTATCAGCACAATGACAGAATGGTTTAAAGTAAATGTGTCTTTTCTTGTTAAGTAAATGTGTGTTCATGATTAGAAAAGTAAAATACATAATCACCATTGCTAATAATCTTATGAAAAAAGCTGTCTTCTGGAGCTCTTCTGACAGCCAACAGTTAACATGCTACTCAGTGGTCAGATTTCAGTCACTGTCGTGCCCATAGATACAGTTCAGTAGGGCACTGCCATAGCTACTAGCTTTTGTATCACTGATACACATGATAATTTGGTGATTTCTAACAGGCATACTAAATATGAGAAATAGTTGCCAGTTGATTATGTGATCTAAAAGCAACAAAATCCACATAGCGTGAAGGGGTGGATGAGTTAACAACTGTTAATTTTGTTACTTTATTTTAACCCAAGCCACAATTGTTTCCCTAAGTCTAATTTATTCAGTTTTGTGCTTAAACATAATCTTGTTATCTTTATGGCAAAATGTAACAAAGTTGTAGCTCTGTATTTAATATTGTTACCGTGACAACAAAGGTTTGGCATGTGATAGCACACGATAACCACTTACAGTGCCTACAGCTACTATATATGTGTGCTGCTAAGAACAGGTAACAGCCCACTGAATAACTTTAAACATCCAGACTGGGCGGTTCTGAGAGTTTAAGAAAATAGCCCTAATCATGACATATTAATTATGATCATTATGGTCGTCAAAGCCTGGACCTGGAGACCACAAGTTTATGTTAGAGAATAATCCATCCTAGTCCATTATGGAATAGGACACATTGTTTTGCCATTCTTCTTACTATATTTTTCTTCAACTTAATACAGGTACAATATTAATAGAACAAAATACAGGGGTGTTCTTTTAAGGTTGGAGGTAAACTTTTGTCCACACATCTCTAACATGTTAGGGCAGCCAGGTAAGTCTGTTTATGTGATATGATGCAGCTTTCAGTGATTCAGAGCCTAAAACAGCCAGTAAACTGAGTAAACTATTAAAGGGTGGAGCCAGAATTGGGCAGTGAAAAACATGTCTGATAACAAAGGAGGAGGGCAGGCTCTGTTCTGGGTGTGGAACTGGATCCTTTATGTGTTGTAGCTGAGAGGAGAATGATGTCTAAACTCCTCTCAATCCTGGACAATCCCTCCCACCCACTACAGTGTCCTGGCTGGACAGAGGAGCACGTTCAGCCAGAGACTGATCAATGTCAAGTGTTCGTCAGAGCACCGCAGGAGATCCTTTCTGCCCGTGGCCATAAAACTGTAAAACCCCTCCCCCCAAATCAAGTTTTTTTTTTTATCTTTTTAAGTGCTATAGCGACATGAGAGCAAGGGATTATGGGACTGTTTATGTGTGGGTTCAACTTGTGTTGCAAATGTTATTGCAGTTAGGGTATATACAGCTGCATTGAATTGTTGAGATATGTTGAGTTTGTGTGTGTTAATTCAGTGGGTGGGGTTAAGAACAGTGTGAACTTACACCATGACTGAGGTGTCTGTGGCAAATAGTGGCCTCTGCCAGTGTTCCTGTTTGTGTTTTTGATGTGTGGATGAAAGTAAAACAACATTTCTGGGGTTGTGTGGTGTATGGGGCACAGAGAAAGCTATAATACTAGGATCTCTGGCTTTTTTCTGCTATGTACACCTGCCACAGTGTAAACTGTTCCTCTGGATGACTGTGTATCGGAAGAAAGGTAAGTGCATAGCTTTTAGAGTTGCCTCCACAAGGGGGGTCTGATAAGCTGGATCACACTGTTGATTCATAGTTACTATTAATCCCCATGAGAAAACTGTTGTTGGAGAGCTCCACACAGATGCTACTACAGGGTTTGAGTGTCGTGTCCACCTCAACATCCTCTGAACCCCCAATCCAGGTCATTGATGACTGCCCTACCAACTGAGCTACAGGTGCCCCTTTTTGGTCTAGTTTATTATTATTAGTAGGACTAGCAAAGCCATTAAAATTAAATTTAGCATACAGTGCTACGGTGGAGCAGTAGGTAGGGCGGTCGCCAATTGCTATTACAAAATGATGTAACTAAGTGTCTGCTCTTTACTAATTAGTAGTGGTGGGCAGATGAGGATTTCTTGAAGCACTGAAGCTTTTCATCGAATTGTTTCACTTTTGACGAAGCGTCGTGTGAAGCTTCATTCGCTCTCCTTAGTAGTGATGGCCAGATGAAGCTTCTTGAAACCTTCCAGCCAATTGGTTTCGCAGAAGGGTTCATTTCTTGAGGCTTCATGCGCACACAAATGCCCCTGTTGGTCAAAGACTGTAAGACACAGATGTGTTTGTAGTCATTTTATCTTGCCACACTTTGGGCATGGGAATAAAGACTGCCATTAACAAGAAATAAATCCATTTTCATTTAACTATGCATTTTTCTCTTGTAAGCACAAGATAATAACCCGCTTAGACGTGTTTTTGTCTCCTCTCTGACGTGCTTGTTCTTGTTTGTTCAAACGTCATCGATGAAGTCACTTACCATAAACGATGCAAGCCTTGATACGTGCTTCACTAAATACTTCCTGGATTTTTTGATACCCGCTTCGACGCATCGACACAGTACGACCCATCACTACTAATTAGTAAATGTAAAGAATAAAATAAATTGCTTCCTAATTATGCTAAACTCCTCCTTGAAATCACTTGTGCAGCCATTGGCCCAACTTCACTCTTATCTTTCTCTATCTTGAGAGATTGACCTATTGCTCAGGTTACATATTAAAGGAAAGTTCTTTGTCTTTAAATTTTACATTCCTGCTTTTATTTTGGCCAACATTTCTGTTCATCTAGATACTTCCCACCAGCTTATAACTGCAGGGACTTCAGTTATCATTAATCCTACAACCCTTTCCACAATCAACATACAAATCATCTGATTATCTATGGATCTAAATGTATGGTTCCACTGAGGCCAAACCAAACAAAAAAGAAGACATCAAAATCCTCCTGTCTGTAGCTCCAGTGCTCTATGTTAATATTTTATGTAATTCTACTGATAGCATATGAATACCATTATCTCTGCTGTAAGAAGATGAGAAGATGTAGTACCTGAAAAGCTCATTAATCTCATATATATGTTATATTCTATCTACAGGAAGACTTTGGTGCAATTTACAGAAATGAAACAAATCTGTTACGAGCTAAAATACTTATTTCCAGTGAGTCACATGAGACTGTGTGCTGAGTACAATACATGGCTAACTGCCCAACTAAACAAAGCTACAGTAGTCGTGTGTTCCTAATAACTTTTCAAAGGACATATATTAAAAGTTAGCAGTAATTTGCAGAACTTAATTATAAGTTGAGAAGTAGGGTGAGTGGTTCATCATCGCTCAACAGTGCACACAGCGTTGGCATTCAGCCAATGATATTTAGGGGACACATGGACGATTATGCTGTTTATGTTCTCATCAATTAATCACTTGAGTAATTTGTTCTCTTTTAATCAGCTGTTTTACTGTGACCTTTAATTACCTTTTTATCAAAAAAAGATTCTGTTACGTCTTCATTCTGTTTCATGTGAGTTATTGATCTTTTCATAATTTTACTGTGAATCCTTTTGTGATGGAAACGAAGTTGATTTTGTTTTGAACACTCCCCCAATAATAAGTAGTATGTCTTAGAAGACAGTGAACATTTATGTATAGTTCAGTATGAGTTTCATGTGAGTTACAGGATAAAGTCCAGCTAAAGGCCTCCAGTAAATTAAATATGGACTCCAGATGACATTGGTACCCTGCCACAGCAAGTGCATGTTTGTGTATTTATATATGGACAGGTGAACTGAGATGAGCAATGAAAAGTGGATTAAAGTAAACAGAAGCAAGTAATGGCACACAGAAGGAGGGACTTATATAGTGAAAAGCAAGAGCGGTGGCATGGAGAAATGCTTTCAAACATAGTGGGGGTCTCCAGTGGACTGGATAGATAGTAAAATGAGAGCAGGTTATTACAGCAGACAATAGCAACATGCGGTGAGAAGGATGGAGAGACGATGGATGTCAGAGTGATAGCAATACGCTGGGCCAGTGCTACGGATGAAAAAAGAGCACGTAGAGAGCAGAGTGGCGAGGGAAAGTGCAGCAGAGACGGAAAGAGACAGTAAAATGTGGTGCAGGATTTAAGCAATTTTTTGCAATATGTTGAAATTAAAATTTGAATCAGTGCATGTTTCCATCAGCTATGTTTTGTGACCACAAAGACATATATAGCATAGAACTTACTCTGACGCTTCATTGCATTTGATTGGTGCAACAGTACATGCTGTATAAAGTGGAACATACACCAGTGGCAGAGGTGATGTAAGAACACACATTTAACACTCAAGTAAAAGTTCAAGTGCAAAAGTACTCCACTACAAATAGATGTAGCACGTCAAATTCTTTACACAAGCTGAAGTACATGCTAAAATGACAAGTATAAAGAAAACAATGTATTTTCAACAATATTGAACTTGATATTTTTGATTGCATTAATGTGTATGTCTAGTCCTTATGCCTCATATATAAGGTTTAAAACTAGATTTTGAACCTAAACTTTTTAAAAAGAGAAAATTATTGTGAACTAATTTCACATTTCTGCTGTCAACTGCAAACAAACTTTTAAAAGTGAAAAATATGACAATTAGAATTTTCTAGTAATTAAAAAAAAAAATAAGGGCCAAAGATCTATGTTACATAGAGACTTGTGTCTGTATCTGCTGGTTGAACTATTTTGCTGCCTTTGCTTCACCTGCTAGTCACATTGGTACACAACAGATACACTGTATGTGTATTGCACAGTTTTTCTCTTATTTTCTTCTAATAAATTAATTTATATTCTTTGATCTATGTTCAAAGTGTCATGTTTTGTGGACATCTGGACTTTAACTGGGAAAACGTCAGTCACGTACAGTACACTCCTACCCTTCTTTGTTCTGTGGGTGTTCTGGTGGAGTGATGGCATGTAATTAAGGGTGGCAGCAACATGAACACTTTGTCTACAGTAGAAAAAGGAGAAGCAGGTATCGCACTGTCAAGGTGTATTTGAACAATCTGTTTCTGTCAGGCTTTGTCGCATCTTGTGTTTTTCGCATGCCAACTTTTCCAGCTCAGCCAAGAATACAAACTGTCTTGAATTTTTTTTTTTTTCTTTTTGGGGGGGGGGGCGTTTATGTGCAAAGTGAAAATGTGTAGCACGAGATAAGGTAGAAGGAAAGGTACCTAATGAAAGAAAGAGAGTAAAAGAAGTGAGAGTAAAAACAAGGGAACAAAGTGTCAAACAATAGAAAGAGGAAGCAAGTGACAAAAAAAAGAACAAGAGTGACGGAGAGGAACACACAGTGGCAAAATAATAGAATAATCATGAGTCAAGAGCTGATCTCTAGGAGTCGCATTTAGCAACTGAATGACACAAGAAATTCCATGTGTGGATTAAATATTTAAACAGCAAGGGGGAGAAAAGAGATGAAGCCCTGTAACTCTCTGTTATTGCTGCGGTCTGCCCCTCCTTCCCCCTCCTTTATCGCTCGTTCCCTCACTCCGATGCTCTTTTTCATGTGAGATGCTGATGCACAAGAGAGAGAGGGGGAAGATATGAGGCAAAGCAAGGAATGACAAGTGCAGAGGAGAGTGTGTGTGTGTGTGTGTGAGAGACAGAGAGAGAGAGGGAGTGAGAGAGGGGCTGAAGTCTGTGCTGCTTTTTGGCAGCTTCAGTGTTTGATGTAGAAGAGTCATTAAAAGTGGGCGATGCACCCCGGCTCCATGTGGGAACCCATTACACCAGATTGGCTTATAGTGGGAATAGGATTTATTTTTACACTGGTCCTGCCTCTCCCTCCCTTTCTCCCTTCCCCTCCCAGTCTCTCTGCTCCTTCCTCTCTTGAGAGCCCCGGCAACTTAAAATGCAATGATCAGTAATTACCAAGGTGATAGTCATGCAGAAGGATGGTGTAGCAGACTAAGACTTTAAAGCATTGTTACAGGACAAGATAAGACTTCCTCTGCAGTCTTCAAAGAGAGAGAGAGAGAAGCAAGGGGAAGAAAAAAGCAAGAGAGAGAGAGAGGGCTGAAGAAGAAAAGGGGGGAAAAAAGACTCCTGGGACTTATCTTTACATCACGCTTCAGAAGCGTGTTAACACATGAAAGTGAGCTTCAACCCCTATACTAACACTCTCTGACACATGTACGGCACACACAAACACACACAAGTATGCACTCAGTGATGAAAGACTGTACAGCCCTGGCTCTCTATAGCTTGTGTACAGTTCTCCAACACATGGGTGAAGAAATGCATTTGTATTCATAACGTACACACATGTTTAGACACAAACAGTAGTATGTCTATACTTCTATGTTATGAGCACATTCAGTGACATCGATGCATTATCTTTACCACTTTTCTAGTTAAGGGTTGCTGGGGTGATGAAGCCAATCCTAGTTCACATAGGGCAAGAGGCAGGGTACACCATGGAAAGAGCCACACATAGAGACAGAGACATTCCCATTTTAAGTCACAATTTAATCTAACATGCAGGTTTTTGAGTTGTGGGAGGAAAGAGGAGTACCTGGAGGAAACCCACACAGACACTGGGAGAACAAGCAATCTCCACACAGAAAGGAAGCAGCCAGCCAGCAGGTTCAGACCCTGGACCCTCCTACTGTGATGCTCCACCATGCCCCCCTATAATGTATATTCCCATCCCCTTAAACTGACAGTACCTATTTCTAATTTTGACTAAGCAGCCCCTCAAAGAATTGAGTTGATAAACTGTCAATATTTTGCAGAAGTTTTCCAGACTAACCAACAACATTGGTCCTTTCTTCTTTTGATAATGAGGTTTCAGATCATTTTCTGACTCATCTATTAGCAGACTGCCATTGTTAGTGTCTTTAAAACTGTATATGCAACCCTGTCTCCTTAAAGTGACATTCCTAGACAACTAAACAGCAAATATGATTGTTTTTTGTAGCAACTCTGCAACTACTTTTGTGAATGAATAGAGCTTTTCATTTATAAACACAAAGCGAGTCACAAGGAGGTGGTTGAGGTGCACGGCAGAGTTTGATGGCAGAGTCCAGTTTGTGGCTGGGTTTCAGTAAGAAAACCACTTTGGTTGGCAACAGATTGTGTGTGAAGTGACATAATCTTTCTCTTACCTTCTGAATGAATCTGAATGTTGTACTGCAAGATTGGATGTTTTGGTGAAAAAAAATCTGTCTAGTTATATTTTTTATATGTTCAATTTAATTGTAATTTGTCAGTTACATTAATTGGCAACAAAAATTTTATTAATGTTACTTAGCGACAGTTGATATGAGCTTCTGTTTGACATTGTAAGCAACAAACAAGTAACCTACAGGCATGGTAGAGCATGGGGAATTAAAATGTCCTCTAGTTTGTGGATCACATATGGCATAATTCTCCTAGACAGATTTAAAAAAAAAATGGGTGGCCAAATATAATTGGGCATCCCGTCCAAGTTAAGTTTACTGGGATGGAAAATTTGCCTTATTTGTAACTTAAAAACATCTTTAAAATTAAACAGCTAAGTTAATGTTGGTGAATCAGTGTTATTTTTCAGCTTTTTGGCACATATGTACTCCAGAGTCACAGAAGACAGTATACAGCTGAAGTGTAAAATTGGAAGAGTGCCCCTTTATGATTTAGGCAATGATAGTGGTCACGGTGGTCAAGAAAACAACGCTGACAGTTATGAACAAAATCCTGTTAGAATGCAGGATGTGATGTGCCCTGTGTCACACACTTTGTTGACCTATTTATTCATCCTTAACCTCCCTGAGATTTTTTGGCACTATATCAATGTCACACTACTTGTGCTGATGGCATTTCATTATTTGTATAGTCACAAAGAGTTGCATGTTAAGAAATATAAATATACTGTAGGTTGATTTAGTCAAAAGATGTAGTCTGAATATGGATTTTGTTTCATTGCTGCATTGCTGCTTTGCACCGTGATGAATGTAGTTAAAGCGTTCTAGCATCGGTTGAGCATTGCTCGCCCATTAACCTCATGGTTCCAGCTTTATCATGATGGAGGGAATATATTTAGCTCAGCTTGGATCCACACACACAGATTTACAAAAACACACATAAAGGCACAGCTGTACAGACATATTGCTGAGCCGCAGGAACCATGATGGGAATGCAAATGCAGACAAACACAAACACAAGGCAATCACATGAATTCATACAGAGGCCAACACATGCAATTAACATGCACACTCTGGAAAACAGACACATGAAGTCACACACACAGTGAAACATTCATATTTTGCACCAGTTACAACTATGTGCAGAATCCACTCAAACTGTCAAACACACACAGTAACACGCACACAGGCAGGGACGTACCCTGCAGGTGATATACACACATTCACACACGTCACTTGATGAATCCCTGCAGCTGACTAAGAACACAATAAAAGGCATCATTTGTGGAAACACACACACACAGCATATCCAGTGATGCCACTGGGAGCTCTGTATTTAACATCGCTATCATTTTATTACTACTGCGCCTGCACACACATACACTCACTCATACCCACAGAACACGTGACGCCTATGGGAGCTCTGTAAGTAACATCTCTATTACCTCGCAGCAGTATTATGCCGTTGTGCACACACCGCGCTGTCTAATCCGGTTAGGCGTGTCGTGACTGAGGTTTCTCTCTAAGTGAACAGCAAGTTTAAACAGCCACATAAAGGCCTTACTACAACAGGGATTAGGCACTTTTAACCATTTACAGGATTATGGGTGGCACTGAACGAAGCCCTCCCTGAAGATACTAAGCCACAGTGGGGTTTGGTTCCTCTGCTGTTTGTAGCTGAATGCTATGCTATCACTCACAGCATGTCATTACAATTCTATTGAAAACCAATATCTGCTTAGTTTGATGGAACATTGTATTGCGTTAATGAAATATTGTCAGAAATAAAAAGTGAAGCCCCTTGAAGAGAACCTGCAGTTTTTTGAAAGTAATCCAAAGAAACATGCAGCTTTTGTATATACTATTTTTATTTATTGATTTTTAGGAGATATAGGTTTAAGACATATCTTAATGTGGAAAGTCAAAGGTTCCCATTGAACAGCCTAGCAGCAGTGCAGAAGTGTTTCCCTCTACAGATTTTTGAGAGACTGAGTCTCATGCTAGCTTGATTTTCAAAAGAAGAAACCAGAAAACTCTAAATAAAGTAATGACATTATAACACAATTTTCCACAGTGACAATAGCAGTGCTACTATTTGATGGTAATTTCCTAACCTTAAAATGCCTCTGTGTTTGCACTTAACTGGGTACAATAATACCAAACAGTACCAAGGTTAGAGGAGAATAGGTGCAAAATGATGAGATCTCCATGCAAATGAGTTTGCTTCAGGCAAGGTGTTGGTATTTTGGTGGAAACGGGGCCTTTAATGGCTTGTTAAAAGTGACTGGCTTGGAGAAAAAATGACCACAGCCTCAGAAACACAATTCTATTGCTTGTGTAAAAAAATGAAGGAAAAGTGTGGTTGGACATGCATACTTTCCTTCTACCAAAGACATGTCTACAACGGGGAATTTTGCCCCCCCCCCAAACAGTAAAACTGTCATTAGTAAATTAGCTGTGTGGTTGATTGAAATTGTAATAGTCAAATCAATAACACTGCATTCCCCTCTGGTTACTGATGCACAGACTGCAGCACCTGCCAAGTTTCCCTTTCTCCATCCACCTCCTGCTCTCCCCTTGCTTTTTATTAAGCTATTTTTCATTTTGCTGACTACATTACTGTCGAGTCTCTCCCACAATGCGCCTGCTCTGCTGCTACCGCTCATGAGGCTCCAAACCTTGAGAGTTTACACATAAGTATATTTACCTTCATAAAACGGATAAAAACAAAAATACTAAGAACTCCTTTGGACTTACTTAAACATCTCAACTTAAAGAGTCATGAACAGTGGATAACGAAATCACTTCCAAACACAGGAAAGGAACAGACATTAGAAATGATGAAAGAGTGAAATAAAGTGCTAATATGTCTTCTGTTCCTTGGTACATTTAGTCACATTCCTGTTTAATAACTTCATTTTGTCTAAACTAGAGGAGGAGTGTGTCCTCCTTTGAAACAGAAGTTCATCCCGTGGCACATCTTCCTCATATTTTTTTATGTTGCTGTAGTTTCTGTTTTTATTATAACCATTGTCCCTTCCTAGCCAAAAGTTTTAACATGTTATATCTTTTTTGCAGAGAAAGAAGTGTAAAGATAGCAAACTGTGGTTTACACAGGGTTTACATGTGAGTTTATTTAATGGCCGACTTCCTGGACAACAGGAACATGTGACATGTTAACCATAGCTCATTTCCCATAACCAGTATCGTACTTATATTTCTGATTCTCAATTTTTCATCAGCAGTAAGCTACAACTAGACTTGTTTTAGTTGTAATATTGGACAGTGTCATCCAGCAGACACCCATACACTTAGATAGTTAGATGAGCCATAGCATCTTCAAGAATGAAAAGGAAGCATAAGTCCTGTAGCCCTTGACTTGGCACTCCTGACATCAGTTGCCATGTGCGGACATTGTAGGAAGAAATATTTTAAAAATACAATAAAATAAATGTACATGGTACCTGATTAAAGTGACTGGATGTTATGGAGCTGTAACTGACATTAAAGATTTAAATGTATTGCTTTACCCAAAATGTCAGTAGCTTAAAAATTATACTGTGAACCATAGGGAGAAGAGAATAACGTAAACTAAGCAGTATGGAAAAATAAATTCTAATCCTTCATCATGGAAAGAAGATCCAGATAATGTGCAAATGTTCCCTCTAAAGCAAGATGCTCAAGTTGAGAACTTCTTTTACTTTAATTAAATGAGTTGTGTAATTGGGGATAAAGTGAAGCAAAGCCAAAGCAGTAGCAAAACAACTATGTTTAAGACAGGCTCTGTTATACTTCAGGGTTACTAAAGTATAATTTGTAGCGGGGATCACAATGTAGTGTTCTTTGCATGATGGGTAGCCAGCTCCTTCCAACAACAAACAATGTTGCAATACAGTACACCATGGCTGCAGTCTGTGTAATCACATTTTGAAATCCACATTTAAGAATCATTGTGAGAGCCTTCGTACTTCAGTTACATGGAGCTGCATTAGCACAGATATGCAGTTCGCCCTATGTGATTTCTTGCATGATCAAACTAATACATAAATATCATAATTTTCTTTCTCTGACAGCTACTTCATATTCAAAGCTTATTATTGCTTTCTAACCCCGTGACTGCATATGAATGTTGCAGATTTGAGGCTTCTGCTGCCTTCTCAGTCACGTGACCCTCATATTTGCCTCCGTAGTGTCTTGACTCACAGTATATTTTGAGCATTTTAATGTAATAACTGAATGCCTAGGATGGGATCTTCAGTTGGCTCTGATAAATAGTGTTTTTTGTTGTTGTTTTTTTTCATTAAGCACCACTTCGGGCATGAACTGGAATCCATAATGTGAATAAATATCAGGAAAACATATGCAACGATATTTTAACATGTACAGCATACATAGAAGATGGGGGTACACCCAGAGCAGCGGGTAAGAAGAGGAAGATGTTTAAGGACCCTTTGCAGTTGCATATTGGCACATCATATAAAAAAACAGCCCATACATCCAACACACTCACACACAAAGCCCACTTAAATATCTGCTCAGGCACGTTGGCCTACAAAACTGTCTTCTCTGCTTTGCTATCACGATCTCTAGGCGCTTCTCAAATCTCCATTCCCAAACTCAAATTCCAAATACAGGTGTAAGTAATAAGCACCAGTCAAAACGTCCCCAGTGCCCATCTCCTTATACTTGTCCCCACAACTGCATACTGCTGAAGGCACATTGACAGCATGATTATAAAAATATCTGTCTTTAGCTTCAACATGTCAGCGGTATCTGTGACTCAGTCATGGTGGCATGATTTAGAATATATGGTGCTATGAAAAAGCATTTGCCTCCTTCCTGATTTTTTTTTTCTTTTTTTTTGCGTATTTGTCACACCTAAATGATTCAGATCATCAAACTAATTTTGACATTACTCAACGATAACCCTAGTAAATACAAAATGCAGTATTTAAAGGATTATTTTATTTATTAAGGGAAAAAGGCTGTCCAAACCTGCCTGGCCTTCTGTGAAAAAGTAATTGCCCCTTTAACCAAATAATTGGTTGTGCCATCCTTGGCGGCAACAACCAACTTCCTGATGTGTTTCGGATCATTGTCCTACTGCGTGACCCAAGTGTGCTTGAGCTTGAGCTCACAAACTCATGGCCGGACATTCTCCTTCAGGATTTTTTGGTAGAGAGCAGAATTCATGGTTCCATCAATCACAGCAAGTCGTCCAGGTCATAAAGCTACAAAGCTGCAAACTTTTGTCTCAACAGTCCACAGAATATTTTGCCGCAAAAGTCTTGGGGATAATCGAGATGTTTTTTGGCAAATGTGAGACGAGCTTTTGTTCTCTTTTTGGTCAGCAGTGGCTTTTGCCTTGGAACTCTCCCATGGATGCCATTTTTGCCCAGTCTCTTTTTTTATTGTTGAATCACGAACATTGACCTGAACTGAGGCAAATGAGGCCAGCAGTTTCTTTATGACCTCCTGGATGAGTTGCTGTAATTTTGGTAGGCCGGCCACTAGGGGGCTATTTCCATTAATAAATGAAATCATCATTTAAAAACTGCATTTTGTATTTACTCAGTTATCTTTGTGTAATATAAAAATTTGTTGGATGATCTGAATCATGTAAGTGTGACAAATATGGAAAAAAAAATCAGGAAGGGGGCAAATACTTTTTCACAGCACTGTACCAGTGAAAAGATATGGTAAGCTTTAATGAAACAAACCGATCAATGGGTGTATCTGAGCTAGTGTTTCCTCCTTAACTGTTGTATGTTTAGTGGTTTTATTGGGATTACTTTGTTATAGTGGAAAATTGAATCGCATAAAGATTCACACAGTCAACATTTTCTCTGCTTTGTAGCAGTGGCAGTGGGGTGCCTGCTGAGTTAGTGCATAGAAAAATCAGATCAGAGTATTCCCGCACAACATGAGCCTTAAAAAATATTTTATCTTCCTCCCAGCGGTAGGTGTGAACACACTGTTAATATGCCCAATTTACTGCATTTTCTACAGTTCCTGGATGGAGGAGTAAGGTCGAATTATGTAACTTTGCAATACTTTTCAGCAGCTTTTGACTTCACACCATCTCTTTAGTCCCCCTCACTTCTCACTGCACTTGCTTCTCATCCCTTTATCCTCTCTGCCTCGCACTTTGTGTCCCTCAGGTTTGTTCTGTCGCTGGCTTTTTCATGTCCTCCTCAGCCTCACCCTCTGTGCATCACTCCCATGGCTTTAGCCTCATTGCAGACACAAATCTTTCAAGACTTGTGTCTCTTCTTTCTGTCTCTTCTCTCAGATTATTAAATCTTTTGTTTTCTCCCTCTCTAATCTCTAGCTTGCACTGTCAATTAATTCAGACATACATACTCTAGATTGTAAACATTTTCAATCATGATGAGAGAACAGGACAGGACAGTCAACCAACCCCTTCCTCCCCAGTATACTTTCTTACACCATTTCTATTTCTCCTTCCTCCATGCCCAGCTTCAGTGTTATACCTCAGCCTTTCTATCACTATGGTGCAGCAGCCAGTAAACCGAACTTGTTCTAGTGGACTCATCCTTTAGACTGCAAATTTACAGGCTTTTAGTCTGTATTACATTCAATGTGGATAGGATTTAGATTACTCTTCCTTTTTCTTCCTGCAATCTCCCAGCAAATTAGTTACAAAATAAAAGCTTTGACTTCAAAAGGAAATTCAGTAATATAAGCATCTCACTACTGCTTTTTATTAACATTCTTTACTGTATGTTGATGCATTTGTAATTTTTTCCATATTCCTAGCTGCAGAGAAGCTGCCAGTCAGTATTTTGCGTGTTCTATGTGTGCTTGTATTTATACATACGAAGAATAAACTCTCTCCAGGGATAACCTTCTAATAAATTGAACAATTATAATAACAGTCACACACACATTTCAATTAACAGTTGACCTAACAAAAAAACAATGGCCTTATAGAGAACTAAGTAAACTGCAACAGCCAAATTAAAATAAGGTAGGGACACCAATTAGCGCAGTTATAACTGCAGTGCATTTATTTCAGTTCATTTCAATGAACAATTAGCTGAAATAAAAATAAACAAATGGCCTTAGCTGAACTAAGTTTGTAGCACAGTTGGTGCTGACGCATTTCAATAAACAGTTGGCATAAAAAATGAATGGCTTTACATAGAGAAACATTTGACATTTTGGATTCCCTTTAACAGCCAAACTAGAGATCACTGCAGTGGGTGAAAGGGATGTTAGGCACCCAAGCTGAGATATAGCCTATGTATTTAAAATGATCTGCAATAAAAATTCAATTACTATTGATATCTTATATTTAGAAAAAGGAAAAGGTAAAAGAAATAGCTGATTATGAAAATTAAAAACTGAATACCTATCCAGCGAACAAATATTTAAGTCCAGCCATAATTGAAACCATCATAAAATGTATTCTGAAGACAGTTTCTTTTCACACCAACATTCTTCATTTGATGTAAAAATTAGATGTTTGTATTGTATTTTCCCTCTAAAACACATCCTTACACATACACTGCTCAATCCACTGTTTGTCTTGTCTTTGAGCTTTCCATTTCTGCAAATTGAGCTCCATCATCATTTTTTTCCTTCTCTTCTATCTCTTCTTGTCTCAGCAGCTGTTATTAAGGAACCCCACCCCCACTTCATTAGTCAAGAAGTCCTGTTGGATAAATTTACACTTCAAACACTACAGAGGAAGACGATAAGAGACACAGACAGGGGAAGAGGGGCAAAACTACAAAAGAAAGGAGAGTATAGTATAGTAAAAAATGGAGGACACATTTAAAGATATGTGGAAGAGACTGATTGATGGTAGGGAGGGCAAAAATTAATAAGAGACTGAAAAAGCGGAAGTGTAGTGAGCATGGCAGCATGGAACATAAAAGTGAAGGTGTGAGAAAAGCTGTAAATTGGCCAGAGGAGAGTACAGATGAGCGGTGTACTGGTGAAACCACAAGCCTTGGAAGTAAAGAGGGCCAGGAACGCCCTTGTTAAATCCAAACCAGCAACCTCACACACTGCTCAAAAGAACAATACACCACTTTAATGGATTTAAATCAAATCACTCAATCAAGATTTAGAATCAGATCACTAATTTTAACGCTTGACTACACAGGCTGCGTTGTTTGTTTTTTTGAGTCTGTCTCACGTGAATCTCAATAAATATGATTCTATCTTTATTACTACATACACAAATCTGCAGCATAACGGTCTTAACAGCAAATTAGAACCCTTAATTTATAAGATTTCAAATTCAATATTTTAAACCGATTATTATTACCAAAAGCACTGGCTAGTAATTGTCACAATTAACAAGATTCTACCTTATGCACTATAAGCTATTTAGCATATTGGTAAATTATTAATGTGCGTTTGGAATAATAGCAGACATGATAATAATAATAATCATTTATTGTAGCTTGAACATAGGTGAGCATAAGATTCAGCTGGCTAGCTGAACTCAAACCTACTAATGCTGGCCACTTACCTGTAACTGCTAGTCAATAGACACATGAACCAGCACCAGGACATTAGCTACTGCTGCTAGTGGTTGATAAGTCAATAGGTTCCCTTCTATAGGTTTAGTATGTTCCCACATACAGTACACTTGACTGAATACTTAACTGTAAAAGGGTACGTACACAATGATAGAAAATATATTTCTTAAAGATGCACTGTATCATAACCCAGAGTTTTGTGTAATGTATTTGTAACCCAAAATTGGAAATCAGAACTGCACACCGAGACCTGTCGATTTCGGGGTTTTTTTTTGGGCTAATCACATATGACAAACTCGATGAGAAGGTGGCTTTCATGAATATAAACTGAAGGCTGATGAGGTTCTGTAGCATCATTACATTAGCTTTGGATAATTATACACCTCACTGCCCAAATCCCACTGCAACCCCTGAATATTACCAAGATTGTTACTCCCCCACAGCACACAGCACATACTATAGCGGTGGGGGTTTGATAGGTTTGTTGATTAATTCCGGGAATCAGTGATTACCTTGCCAGCTGGTTAAATGTTTGACTCTCAAACACCATTATTATATCATCTGTTTTGGAAGAACTTCTCCCAACATATCTTGTAAATCAGTGTGGCATGCATACAACTTTTGGCATGTTGCAGCCTCCCCACATCCAAGCGCAATCACGATTTGGGCTTGGTGTTGTTTCCATATGTGGATCAGATCCTGCATATAATGGATTCCGCTCAGGCCAATTAGCTTGCTTACTTGTCTCTGGCGTTTATGTCGATTACGGACCAGTGTACCTCAAAATGACCACTGAACAAAGAAGCTGCTGTTGTTGCATTACTGGCTGCCAAAAGTTGTCAAAGTTGACCAAATGCTTCTCTGATAACAGTGTTCTCTTCAGCTAAACTGAATTCAGCAGTGCTATAATTACAAACCCAGACTTCATGCCAAGGTTACATGAAGGGAATACAGGAAATAATCAAGCAAAAAATAGCTTTGATTGCAAAAGTTCTAGTGTGAGCAACATAACTGCTTGTTAAAAAAAATGACTGCAAATATAAATAGAAGTAAAAAAATGTAAAACTGATGTGAGAATGTGTATGCATCAGTGTGTGCATGTATTAGCTTACCTGTGTGCCTGGGCTGACCACCAGTAAAGCCAATAACAAGTACCTGCAGCAAAAAAGAGAAAATCACATTGGTGAGTTCAGGGATGAAATAGGTAGACAGGGAGCACTGAATACATAGGTCTTGAGTTTGGAATTACATTCTGAATAGTGGTACACTGTTTGCAAAACAGTGGCCTGCTCATTCATCACAAAAAAGAGGAGTTCATACTTTATGTTCACAAACTGCACAATGATATGTTTTCTCCCATCTTAACAGACTGTAAGGGAATAAGACTGCACATGTACCGAGGGAAGACAGATGACTGACTGACTGACTCCTCTGGGATTATCTGAGGAGAATGCTGAGAAGCCTGGTCAGAGAAATGGCTTTAAGACTACACAAGTCCTAAAACTCCCATCGGTCATGTTCCCACTTTCTGTATAGAAAACATTTCATTCATTTTGTGAAATGGAATAAAACACTGAAACATTTGCCATTTTATCACTAATGGATAAATTCATATATTTGAATGACTATTTATGACACTTGAAGAGCAGGTTTCAGAATGTTGTGTATTTCAGGTTTGTGCAAGAAGCAACAGCAGCTTACATGAAAAGACAAAGACGAGGAATTTTAAACTGTTCAGAGGCTGAGTACCAAACCATAATGTGGTATATAGAAAGGAATAACACTCTCACCCCTTTCTTCAACTCTAGTAAAGCTGATCAGCAATGGTAGAAAGCACTGTGCATCTCATACATATGTTGCATGTGTACTGCAAGCATTCAGTTGTGTTGGCAGTATTTGTAAAAAAATTTCTATCTTGATTAAAACCTTCTATTCAAGCTTCAGAATTATCAACTGTTATGAAATTGTTTGCAATTTAAACAAGATTTCATCACTTTATCCCTTGAGTACTGATTATGAGGACTTAAAACAGCTCTACGCATGCTATTCGAGTTCCTTATCAAATAATGCATGGTGATACAAAAGACAGTGTTCGTGTTTTTACTGCATAAAGGGAAATTAATGCTGACATCAGATAGCAAGTATTTATTCATGCTCAAAAAGCCTAAAACAGCAAAGTCAACTGAGGGCAAACTCAAATCTCAGTTGCTGCTGATTTTGATCTGTTTCCTCCAGTGTTCTTAACTGGTTTTTACATCTTGAGGAACAGTGTTTGTATGTCAGTTATGGCTTAGCTTGACTTACAAGACATGCAATTAGATTGATTTGGACTCCCTGTTAGTGTGAAAATGTCAAAGCAGGCAGGATGACAGGTTAACAAACCCCTAACCAATAAATGAGATACTCGTGAGTTCATGTGACCTTTGTTTATAGGCTTGGTTTTAATGGATGCATTCCACGAAAATGTTTTCAGGTGATGTGGCAAGAAAGAAAAGGCAGACCTGTTACATCTTAGTATGTGTTTTAGAGATCAGAAGGTCAGATGATGTCTACGTTAAAACTAACTTTGGTTGAGAAGCAAAGCATTTAATAGATATTTAAAACACATACTGTAGTGTATAAGGACTATATACCAATGTGTAGTTGAACAATGGTCAATTAAATGCTATTGGAACAAGCATTACTTATAGTGTATGTAACTTGCACATCTTAATGTCTAGACATATTTTGACCTGTAAATTACCAAATAAATGCCTGCTGGGATGTTTATGATTATCTTCAGTTGAGTTGTAGAGTAAAGAAATTCAGGCAGAGTTATCCCTAACATGCTTATTCACTATATTCTCATCTGCCATTTATGTCAATTACAGACCAATGTACCTCAAAATGACCACTGAACAAAGAAGCTGCTGTTGTTGCATTACTGGCTGCCAAAAGATGTCACAATGATCTAATGCTTCTCCGATAACAGTGTTCTCTTCAGTTAAACCAAATGCAGCAGTGCTATAATTACAAACCCAGACTTCATGCCAAGGTTAAAATAAGGGAATACAGGAAATAATCAAGCAAAAAATAGCTTAGAATAGTCATTTTTAAACACTTTGCTTTGACTGTAAAAGTTCCAGGGTCAGCTACATAACTGCTTTTTCCAAAAAGTGACTGTAAATATAAGTAGAAGTAAGAAATGTACAACTAAGAGAATTTGTATGCATTCATTTGTATGTGTGTATTAGCTTACCTGTGTGCACACACGCACCTGGGTATAACAGGTAACACCTGCGCTGACCACCAGTGAAACAACGAGTTTCTGCAGCAAAAAGAGAAAATAACATTGGTGAGGTCAGGCATGATATAGATGACAGGGAGCACAAAGTTTGGATTTAAATTGTGGTACACTGTCTGCAAAACAGTGGCCTGCTCATTCGTCACAAAAAAGACTGTCTCCGTTGGGGTTATCTGAGGAGACAGCTGAAAAGCCTGGTCAGAGAAATGAAACTACACCTGAGTCCTAAAAGTCCCATTGGTCATGTCCCCATTATGAACATTATCATGTTTCCTCATTATTTTGTGTAGACAGTTGAAACCATCATCAGTGTTCATTCATGAGTGCAATCTCCAATCATGTGATGATTGTGATGACAGGTGGGTGTGTTGGGAACTATTTCAGCATTCAGTGGAACAACAGATAAATGGATGCAAGTCTTATTTAATGTCCCTACATTGTACCTGGTGTTTTTTTGTCCTACATCATGCTTCACAATGTTTCCATACTTGTAAAATTTTTATATTGCCAGTGCTGTGATTATACTACAAGTAATGTTGAGTGTGATTAGTAGAGGGACCTAATGTATGTGTAGAGTTTTTGAGTGATAATCTTAAGCCTGATGTGAAAATGAAACCTTAAAAGCCTCTTTAAAGAACAGCTACATCACATGGATCATTTTCAGCAAGGTGATGTCTAGAGTTCAGAATTAAAACAAGGTTTAGAGTGGCAAATTTGAATACTCTAAATTATGATCTAATGTCGTAATTACATCAGCACTCTATTATAAATACAAGAAACAGAGATATTCTGAATCTGAAAATGACGTCATATATAAGGTTCACCATAAAATATCTTGATCATGATCTAGCCTGCACTGTGCACGTTTTAGGTTTATTTAAACCACCTTTGAAAAGGTGGCAAATCCAAAAGCAGCTAGTTTGGCTACTGATGATTTTCTACACTCCTCAGCTTGAGAATTAAGTTGATGTTTTTAATGTTCCTAAGACCCTTTGCAGTGATCAAAACTACATTGTTGGACTGTTTTTAAAGAGTCTGACATGACTTGCAGCACTGTAGTATCAGCATGCCTTCTTATCATTAGTGTGTGTAATTTGTCCCATTAGGATTCTGTCCCTGTTATCCCAAATATCGTCGCAGGTGGATACTTTCTTCCACTTTTCACACAGAAACAAGATAAGAAGTTTGGGAGCGCCTCATCTCTATTTTCAAACGCTCCTAGCTCCCAAGTGCTCAGTGAACAATCAAGATTCTCTGTTGATATCATCTCCCCAGCCTGGATTTATCTTGATTACTATCCAAAAACTTGTTTTTCTAATGAGAGTTGGAATTAATTTTCATGCCCCTGTAGTGTGAAGCAGAGTGAAGAAGTGAAGGCTGGTTGGCTATGGATGGATTGAAAAAAGAAAAAGCATAAAGTCTTCAGAGACTGAGCACAGGAAGATGGTGACAGGAAGAGAGAAATGAGAAAGTCCAAAACGGTGACATACAAAAACACAATGCAATAAGATGGGTGATTAGACGGTAACAATCTTAAAATTACAATTTATAGTGATTTTTCTTGTTTCCCCCATTGTGCTTTCTCCTTTTGCTGTGAGGACAGTTGTGTCTTGCTGCACGATTCTCCCTTCAAACCCTTTGCATGAAGAATCTTTTGATCATATCTTACAGAACAGCTTTCTCTCCACCCATACCTCTGCCGTCTCTCTCACGTCCATTTCAATGTCTCTCACTAGTCTCCCTCTCATTAAACACCTTTCTTGCCCGCTCAGCTTTTACCACTTAGACTATATAGTATCATACAGTATATTCTAATTTAGAAAGCCATTAACAGATGACAAACACAGGAATTGCACTAAAACCAGTATAGAATAATTTGTTGTCCCAGTGTCTGATCACATCACCTCAGTAATTTTTTGTTTTCTTATATATAATTTTGATTTCTCACCATCCTCTTTATCTCTCTCTAAACGTGTTTCATTTCTTTTTGATTCAATCTTACAAGCACTAAGATAATTTGTGTTTTAAAGCAGAAACTGCACAAAACATTCTGTACAAAGTACACAGCTAAACATCTTTGTTCTCTTGCTTTCTACATCTCTGCCTAAATTTTGTGTCATCTCTCTCCTCGCTTACACCTTCTCCCAACGTAATTCTTACAGCATTTCCTTGAAACGTGGAAATTAAACTAAGTGGAGAATATAGCTTCACTGAAGCTGTCTCCTGTTAGTTTTTGGACTTTGCACACATCATTGGCACTAGTCGGACCCCCTTTGGTGGATTTTCAGCTGATTCAGCAGCAGACCTGTCGGTGAGTGAGACCACTCTTATTGGCCATTCAGCAAAGTGAATCACTGCACTAGAAGAGAAATGGACCCCAGTGGCTTTTGCGACTTCTTATCAGACATATTTTTGATAAACCATCTGTGGTGAGCAAGGGTGGTGTAAAAATAGGAAGCGAACGCTGCCAAGTGCTGCTTTGTTTACAGTTTGTACATCTGTAGTCCTAGGTCTTCTTTTTCCCTGCTTGAATACAGACTACTGCCGCTTGCTGGTATAGAGCTTTATTTCTGACCAGATGAGAGCGATGCAACAGAGTCTCTCAGTTGACTCTAGTTCTTTGATGTCGGCTTGGTGCATCACTGCCCTATCACCCTTACTTCCCGTTTTTTCTACATAAAAGACACAGTACCTATTGCATTGACATTGAAAATTACAAATGCACATTGTCTAGCATTATGCAGTATTGTGTGAAAGTACTAACTTTTGGGTTTTGAGAGAGTTGATATTTTGTACACATTTTGGTTTTAAATATATTCATACCTTTAGAAATGTATGAAGAAAAAGAACAAAATACAAATGCCATAATTCAGCGCAGCAGCTTCTACTTGTCTGTATTAAGTAATGTTGGGAAATTCTCCGGATTTTAATGCAGGTTGAAGAAAATTATCAAACTCAGTTATAACACCCAACAGTGTAACATCGCCCCCTCTAAGCCATAATGGTGTCTACTCTAATAACTCAGTGATAATTGTCCCTGAACCACTAACTCTTTATTTCTGACACTCTCCAGCACTGCACTGCACGTCACTAAAACATGTACCATTAACATTTTCTAATTCTCTGTTAAGTTAGTTCTGGTTTAGTTTCTGACAGCAAACTTGAAACACAGCTGTGTGAAATTTCTATTTTCACTTTCAAATTACCTTTTTGTGAATGAAAATTTGTAGAATGGAAGCTTTATATAGCGATGTTAAGGGTAGTGATTATGTTAATAAAAAAAAAATCTCAAAGACGTGCAGCTCCTTGTGAACAGGTGGCACCAATTAGTCTGAAAGCACTCACATAGAAAAGTAGTATAAATTAGGGACAAAAATACAAAAACATTCTTGGATGAGGTCCAATGAACTAAAACCAATGTGTTAAGTGTCAAACTTGACCTTTCATACTGTATGTCTGTATCTATATATATATTTGCTACATACAGTATATACTGTATATATCTATTTTACGAATGGGAAATGTCAAACTCATTAGAGTCATTTCTAGTTATTTTTAATCATTTCTCTTTCCATGTGCAAATGCATTTCATGTAAAGACACATTATGAATTGTAGGTTCCTTTGCTATATAATTAGCACTTTGTCCTAGTGGTTAAATTATGAAATGCTTCCATTTCCTGAACTTCCGGTTTCACTCATCACAGGTGTATTGAATCACTGCTTATTGGTTTGAGTTCATTTAGTGTCAAAACACCCAAATGTTCTGACACGCCTTAGTGCATTTGTTAATGTCTTACCCCATATTCGTTAATTGGGTTTATGGATTAGAGTCCCATTATACACCGGGGCATCATACACACAAATGAAAAGCAGCCCAGGAATTTGTCGTTAAGCAGAATGCAGAATATATACACAGCAACATATTGGTTGCTGGACACCTGATTTGATTAATACCCTTCTTTGTTATCACAAATCTTTAAAACAGAACTTCTTCTACAGCCTAGCTGCACTACTCATGCTTTGCTATTGCCACCAAATAACTAGCAGTGTGTAGTCTGCACGTCTGTCTCACCTGACTCCTAAGCTCGTCCAGTGCCTGTCTCTTTCCCTCTTCCATCTTTTACTTTAAAGCTTCTTTTTAAAGTTTCTGTTGTCCTGAGTTTCATTGTGGGTTTCATCCTATTAAAATATTAAAAACCTCAGTCTCAAAAGTCTGACAGTACCAAGTAGTGTAGTAATGTGCACAGTGTTAATTACAGCTATGGACTAACAACAATTTCAGGTGTAAATCCATAATACCCGTGGTTAAACGTTAGCAGTATTAGCATAAACTATTTACAGAGCTAACACGGTAAACTGTGTTATCCACATAGGTAAATGGCTACTTGAATACTAAAAAGTAATACTGAATGATGTGACAAACGTAAAAGAAAACCTGACTGTTTTCATATGTTCATGTGTTAAGAAACAATTATGTACAAATTGCCTGTACAGACACCTTGAGTAAGTGACATAATAATCCTAACTCCGAATATTTGCTACCTCACAACCAAACATATTAATTAAATTTATTAAATAATTCAAATCTAATTAAATGGGGCTGTCCAAAATACATTTGACCAAATAACTGTCTGCTGACAATCAGTCCTGAAGGGGCCCATTCAGCCACCCTACATGTCCTGCACATGTGGGATCCATACAAGATTGCACATAGAACAAATTGTGCTGTATTGATTGAAGCGGGTAGTGACAAGGATTTTGTGGAAGCCCAGCTAGATGACTCCCAAATATAGATTGTAGACTATTAGACATCGCTAAAGCTAAAAACACCTGTTTAAATGTTTCAATGACGATGCTAGTTTGTCTCAGGACAAATACATTAGGGGAAAACATCGTACACATTACTGTTTTTTGAAAAGAGACTTCACTGCTAACTTTAGATTGGAGTTGATTCTGTATTTTAAACAAAGCAACTATGAAAAATACAAGGGAAAAAATGGAGAATGTAGTATAGTATGCTAAACGATAGTGTAGTTTTGGGTTCTACTGGACATTAAAAAAGGTAACCTCAACATAAACAAACAAAAGCCCTGTGAAATATTAATCTTTAAAGTAATGTCAAGTCATTTTTATTTATTAAAATGCCTTATTACATGTTTAATGTTTCAGAGCTTTGTTCTAAAGGACAAACACTGTTTCACTGTTTGGTTTATCTACTTGAGCTTTTTTCTCCTTTCTTATTCTTTGGCCAAATGATGATGTGTCTTGGACCTCAGGACTCAAACTTGCTGGTTCTTATTACAGTGTCTAATCAGGGGCTGATTTATACTTACCGTCCCAGGTGAACTAAACTAATTGCAGCTACAATCACTGAAAGCTGATCGAAAATCTGCTTTCTTCTGAGAGTGCTGGTTTGGCAGATGAAGCCATTGGAAAGTTATGAACATTTCAAAGACCATGAAAGTACCATCTGTTTGTTGTCTTGCATTGATTAGAACCATTGGAAAGCTATTCACAAGCAGGCCAAAGGTCAATCACAACCACCAGGCTTCACCAGGCTGACAAATAGGCACATAAATTGAACAATAGGTGGCCATTAGCAGTAAAACCCAAAGCAGCTCATCAGCAATCTAATCCCAATAATGCTTGGGTAAACAGGACACTAAATTAAGACACTTTGTATATTATCTGTAAAAATCTTTGACACTTCCAGTGAAACAATGATTATTCATTTCTTAACCATGATAAAACTACAATCCCAGACCAGGTATTTTATTGCAGTTAGTAAATGCTTTCCTTAACCGTACTATGAATGCACCATCAGTTATTTACTACTAATAAAATATTTAGTTACCTATGGGAGTGGAACTCAAATATTTATACAGGGTTAGTTAAAAAAGAATGAACTGATTTGGAAGCCCTATTTTTCAGTCCTCAAGTATCTTCACAGAATGACCCACCGACTATTTCAAAGAGTAGGTTTTAAAGTTTTAAATAGTTCTGTGTTCTGCGTTCTGTGTTCTTGAGTTCGCAAAAAACAATTTGGGTGTCACGGTGCAGCGTGCTGACTTTTTCCTGTGTGGATATGTTAAAGATAATGTTTTTGTTCTGTCACTACCCACTAACCAACTGACTAACTGACCTCAAACATCGAATAACAACAGTGGTATACTCAGTGGATCGTGATATGCTGTATGTTTGGGAGGAATGCTCATATCGCCTTGATGTTGCCCGTGCTGCAACTTGTGGCCACATTAAACACTTGTAGGATAGGAAATAAAAAGTAAATACCAGTAGAATACTTTTCGGAATTTTGAAATACATTTCCTTAATAAAATGTGGCTTCATGAAATCATCGGTTCATTCTTTTTGAATAACCCTGCATACTGAAACATGTTACTGAACAAGTAACATCATTATGTGTCCCACATCTTTTAACACATGGTGGTTCTTTTGACAATAAATACATCTAGTCAATAATGAATTCAATTAAAACGGAGCTGTAAATATGACAGACCAGATTTTTCCGACCAACACCAGTTACCATTCCACATCTTAACTCGGCTACGTAGAAAAGCAATGTTCCAAGACAGCAGCAAAATGTTTTCCTTTGTAGTAACAGATGTCTTTGGTGCTTCGAGCAGACTGGCTGAAGATGCACTGTGTAATGGCAGCCATTTTCAGATACAAAGTCTATTAAAAAAAAAAGTGTGATGGCTGTCACAAGATATTAATTGACTCTTTAACCTGCCACCATCTGTCACTGTATCAGCGGAACAACTGACACCTTGGCTTTGAGGTTTCAAGGTGTTTTGAGGTTCTTATTCTCTTCCTGTACTTGTAATTTCCATTCAGTACAACTTTGACTACATTTCAGAGGGAAATATTGTACTTACCAGATATGATTGTCTGTGGTGTGGATGCATTTGACCACATATGTATCTTTTGTAGTGTAGACATTAATATGGAAAATATGTCATCATTGCAGGGAGTAGTTTGGCGAGAGTGTGCTTATTTCATAATGGCGACTACCTGAAGCGCAGAGTGTAGCAGCACTGAGAGAGGGAGGACTGGGTGGAGCAGAGTTGATCGATTTCGAGTCTCCTGAGTTGCATATTGTAGCTTTAACTTAAGTGCTTTTGTTGTCTAAACTTCACCATATACAGGACACTGGAGACAAACTCAGGACTGTGGTATGACAGGTGTGCGTTTTGTATGCATGCCATCATCCCTGAATATCTCCAATTGACCTTGCTGCCATCAGTAGAGGGAAGAACTTAGTAAATATTGGGTGTTGTGTTGTAGATTAAGTACTTAAGTGTATTTTTGCTTAAGTAAGATTTTGAATGCAGGACTAACATCTGACTTTTTTTTTCACCACTGTTTTCAACAGCAACACCAGAGAGTCACATAAAAGAAAACTAGAAACCTCTCACTAATTGCAAACCTTTACTTAGACCAAACAAACTTCTCAATTTATTTTAAAAGCAAAAAACTATTTGAGGCAATAGAGAGAGTGAATTTTGAAGAGGCTGTGTGCCCATTCTCTATGCAATGTCTCTACAGCCTCTTCTATACAATCTCTTCTTTCCTCTCCCTCCACCTCTTTTTACAAGAACCTCATCCATCCCCATCATCTCTTATCCCTCCATCCCTCTCACCTTCTATTCCCCTCACCCCTTCCCCGGCGTGACTGAAACCCCTCTTCGCCGCTCAGCCCACCTCCCTTCATTTTTCTTCCACTCCGTTACCTGCGGTCCACAACAGGACTGGCACGACTCTCTGTCCACAGGGAGTCGGCTGTGAGACCTCAGGCCATATGCTACAAGAGGAGAGGAGGGGGAAGGGTGAGAAGAACAGCCATGTTATGAAGAGAAAATGAGGCATGGGAGGAAGAGGGAAAAGGGAGTAGAGAAATTAATTCAGTGTTGGGAGGATGGAGAAAGCGATGGGGAAATAGTGTGAGGAAGACATGGAATATGCAAACAAGATAGAACATAAATAGGGTTAACAGGCTAAAACTGGGCTCCAGCTCTCAGTGTCCACGAGGTCTGAATTCTAAAATAATTTCTTTTTTTTAGTGTGAGGGACAGATTTACTAAGACTTGGAGCCTTTTTTAGTTTTTATTTTTATGTACAGATGTAGCACATTCTGCCCTAAATGTGCTGTATGCAGCAAACAATCTTTGCATATGCAGTTAAAGGTCATGTAAATAACTGTATTCTGAATTAACTGAGGTTACATCCACACTAGTGACAACTGTAATATAACATTTTTCAGGGAAATGTATTTACCTTTGAAAAAGAGGTAGGAAATAAAGATGAGATTTACGAGAGCCCCGAGTAGTTGTAGTTGTAGAAATAAATTGGCATGAAGCATAGGCTTATACATTAGAAAAGCCTATTAAAAGGAAGGACAATGAAGACGTCAGGTAATTTGACTGCATGAAAATCCTCATCAACACCATTTCCACTTCTCCCTGCTCTGAGTTGTTGTCTCTGTCCATATGTACATATGCATTTCCTCATAACAAAATGGTTACATGCTAAAGAATACCCCAGTAGTTTAGATGCTGGTATTTAAACCTAATGGAAAAACATTAGGTTGCATTTATTATAATGTTTTGGGACCAAATTACAGCAGTGTGTGTTACAGCAGTGTTTCTGAGATGTGCAAACATCCTAAAATGTCATGTTCCTCAAAAAGATAGAAGCTCACTAAAATATAAGCTTTAATTTTTCTGTGCCTGTTAAGACAAAGCTACATTAAACTTTCCATTAAGCTCTCAATAGCTCTGACTCTTTTCATCTGTTGCCTTTCTCCTCTTCTGTTTCACATTCTCTCTCTCTCTTTCTCATTCACCATATCTAGTAGACACATTTCTATTTGTTGTGTTCAGATGAGTCCAATCACTGTTCCCCCTGCAGTCCAAAGAAGCAGCCAGGCTTTCATCTCTCTGACCAAGTCATTAGCTCTGCTGTGCTACCAACAGGGCAACAGAAGTCATAACAACATCAGCATTTAAACACACACGTATCCACGCAGGCTGCATACATGAACAGTCCTGATGCATCTATTCAAAAACCCTAATCAAACCAAATGACTCATAAACACATTCATAAACATGTGCACACACTTGCTGTGCACACCAGCATGCAGTGAAACTGCATGCAGTGGCCTCGTTGCCTAGTAACAAAACTTACTTTACGAAAATAATGTCATTGAACTAAGTGATGAGACGATAGGGAGATATGGAAAAAGGGAGAGAGGAGAGAAAGAGATGAAAGTTCAATATATGAATCTGAGACACCAGTGAATGAGTATAGTATAGACTTAAATATGATAATAATCTCCAGTGAGCATTTTACAGTTTGTTTTTAAAACTCAAGTTGACAGGAAAAGATCTGACCAGTAAATGACTGGTGATGTAGAGAGAAAAATTGTGCAAATTTGCAAAAGCACACACTCAGTCAATGTTCAGTATAACTTTCAACACTTAATTAACAATTAAAATAACGTCACCAGAAGGCTTTAGACATGATTGAGCATGATTTAAAGCGTGACAAAGAGTGGACCTTAAATACGTCCCCTGTTGGTGAATGTGCAACATTGTGGAGCTCTACTGTTGGGTAGGTAGGCAAGTGCACATAAACGCACATTATAACCACAGACAAACAAAGAATTGTTAGTGGAATTTGCCTGAAATTGAGTTTTGGCAGCTGTATAGACTTTGTATTTTGATACTCCGTTGCTCTAAATTTGAAGTCTCACTATTAGAAAGCAATTCTCCAGAGCCAGGCTTTGAGCCCCAGGGGCAAATGACCTCTCCACAACCCTCCTTTCCCATCATGACCCTGTTACTCTCAGGGGGCACTGCTCTTTGATTCGGTCAGAGCTTCCAGTCTCACTAATTGGCTATTTGGCACGACAGATGACTTTTAATTTATTTAGAAGGATGTTAATTGGAAGTCTTTGGAAAGCAACAACTCACAAGCTCAACGAGGAATACCAGAGGGAAGAGAAAAGTGAGGGAGTGAATAATAATTATATGGATGGTGTTACTCTAAAAGGCACTGGTTGGATTCCCCAGGCTGGTTAGGTGATATATATGGGGAAGAATGAAGAAGTAACTAGTTTCTTACTTTTAAAGTGCCACTGAGAACAGCTTTTGGTTTTTATTCTAGTGCTTCAGTGGTGCAAACTAAAACTGTGTGGGAAAATGTGTACGTGCAAAGTTTTAAATGCAGTTGTCGAAGGCAGATGTGCGATACAGTCTGTTCTTCTCCAAATTTCACAAAAAAACACCTTTCGGAATTGATGTAGTTACATTGTTTGGGTATTTCAAATGGAATAGATAGAAAATTATTGTTTATTATTTAAAAGCTACTATATTCATGCTCTGTTTCAAATAGCTGAATACAGGTTTGAATTTCAAGTTTAAAACTCATTGCTCAAATATGCTTGGTGAATTTCAGATGCAACTCAAAATCTGAATATGAAAACCAAAGAAAAGTGAGCGGCTGGCTACGACATTTAAATGAGTTTACTCATTTCTGGTTTTCTGATTTCTAGCATGAATGGCTCACATTCGGTAGACAGATGGCTGACACTTCCTTTAAGTGACTGGCACTAATGCAGGAAATATGTCATATTTCTTCTTGCTCTCTTTGTTGTTTCTCATCTATTGTAAAACTATCTGGCAGAACAAATTAAAACAAAGCACATGATCTAGGGAACCCTGCTAACCACTCGGTGAGATAAAACGTCAACGAAAGTGCCATCTCCACTTGTATTCAACGTGAGCAAAAGCTTCTGATTTAGCAAACATTTTAGTCATTAAGCAGGCATGATTATGTATTGTAACACAGCAACAGCTGAATCCACTTGAAGTCTTGCACTACCAACATTAGTGAAAACACATCATCATGCCAAGCTATGGAATAAATGCTCCAGTTACCTTAAAATACTCAAGCAAGGGAAAGACACAATGTTTTTAGAAACAGAGACGTTTTAAGAGGTAGTGCCAGAATGAAGGTAAGGGCAAGAAGATGTTCCACAGTCATTTTCAAATTGTAAGTTTATGCTCAAACATTCGTATTAATAATATTATTATGTGAAAGAACTGTGGTTTATGTGGTACCATTTCCAGTGTGACTAATTTTATTACAAAACTAGTGATGTACGTTTTGATTGAGTCCTCCTCCCCCGACCTCTACTTGGCATCCAGTTGCGAGACCTGAGGTGATGTGCATCTACTCCACCCTCCTCCCCATTTAGTGCAGTACTTCTGAGTGGGACAACTTCCCAGGCAGGCTCCTGAGCAGCTCACAAACTAGAATTAGGGCGCCCACTCCAACAAGGGTAACTACCACACACTGTGTCACTGTGGCACCACCACTGCTCTGAATTTTATTGTGTGGATGTGCCATGCCACCCCCAGGCAAGATGTCGCCCTGGGCAGCTGCCAGTAGTTTATTTAAATGTTTAGACCCTTGATTTTTTAGGCCAGGTTAAGGATAGAAGAAGAAGCTTCTTAAATTTAAAATGGAGGACTGTGTCATATAATTCAGTTCTGGTGGCTCCAACATATATTTAAACTGTCTTCAGCCAAGTGTGAAGCAGTTGAAATAAGACTCATCACCTCCACGGTATGGTGTATTGACCCCTTCAGTTTCAGCTGCTGCCCTAAGTGAAGTATCGCAGGGTCTTGTTCACAAATTAGACAGAGGGATGAATGGATGAAATTTGAGTGATGACTAAGATATAATATCTCCACAGTGATCCAGTGATGCTTAAATGAGACATTGTCCTTGACAATCTCCTCTAACAAATAACAGGTATGAACACAGGCCAAGCAGAGTACACAATGCAGAAACAGGATTAAAGGTAGCTATTAACCGTTGATTGATCTAGCTATTTGTATGTAGCTTTTGTTTAAGAGACGTGGTAATTGGGCTATGCAATTTCCTCTTTTTAAGTGAAGCAGCTTGAAGACAAGCAGGAAACTTAATAACAGCAAATTCAGACAGACACATTTCTCAACAAAGATGCAAATGTATGCGCACTGAGTTATACACATACATATAGTAGTGAGATGTACACACACACAGTAAGACTGTCTTTGTGCACAGTACGGTATAATCTTCTTTGAGAGTACGGTACAGTACACATCCGGATTTCTTTACAGACAGTGAATGAGTGATTTTTAGTGGGGAAGGGGGAAAATAGTGAAAGATGGAAAAATGGAAAGAAAAAGTGCGATTCAAGACGAGGTGATACGAAGCATAAGAGAGAAAGGGGAGAGAGGGTGGAAGTGACACAAAGAGGTAAGTCATAAGAGGAATGAAGAGTGTGTGTGTTTGTCACCCTGACATGCAAAGGAGATTGGAAAGTAATCAGGCATATGGCAGGTGCAGCACAAGGGGAATAATAATGGGCTCACACACAAAAATGAACATGCACACACACATACAAACTGTACTGCTGTATGCTGAAACAAGAAAGCGATGCAGGGCTGCAAACACATATATTCTTCATTTATACTGTGAGCTAAGCTGATAAAAATGTGGTCTCGCACATCAGATCACAAAGCAAGAAAAGCTGGTTTGGGATCATTTGTAGCCTGCTGAGTTTATGCATTCTGCTACAGACTGACAACATAATCTCTTTGTCATTGTGGATTCTGTTTCTATTGAACTGTTGGAGAATTCAGGATTCTGAACTGATGTGTTGGTTTATGTTTTCTGCACAGCACTTCTTGTTGTAACACTGTTGTACTTTGTGCTGACATCTTGGCCAAACATTTTTTGAAAAGGGGATTTTAGTGTCAATGAAAGTTTTAAACCTAAACCTACATAAACTAGACCAAACTGTGATGTACAACTGTAACAGTTATGCCAATTGGTCTGGTGTGCAGCCACCATGATTCCCAAAGCATCAAATAGTAATGCCAAGGAGTATCTTAACCTTTACATGAGGCTCCAAAGGATTTATATGTCAGCATTATTTGATGCCATGTAAGAACAAATTCTGTGTAGCTGCTTAATATGCTGACTGGATCTTTGTTTAAGGTGTCCCATTACACAATTTTTACTGATACTCAGCCAATTAGAAACAAATGCTGTATTTCATCTTGCTATGGCAAACAGTGAGTCAAACAGAAGAGGGCCATTTGCCAGCATTTTTGTTTCTGTTTTATAGGTTCCAGTGATCACATGTAGCCTCTAGTACTGCATTTCCACCACCTGCCACCCTATTTCTTTTTTCTCTATGTGTAGCAAGTGAAGCCAAGTACTTAAAAAATTGGAAGGCTACATGGACACAGACACACACTCACACACACACATGCATATTCATGCTGCTCCTAACTTAAACACCCTATTTGCAGTTGGTGTTACCATGTGTCTTGTGATCTGTGGTCAGCTTGTGTCCAGCAGACCACTTGTATTCACATTTCGTAACTGCTCCTCCAAACTGTAACATCCTAGTCTGGGGGCTCAATCGCTCTTGGTGCCTGCTTATACTTTAGCGCTGCCCAGTTGTGATCCGATCACCCAAAGATGCATTTTAAAACCAAGTGTAAACAGGGTCTTTGATCAAGGTACAATTGTCTTGCTGGGTTGCTATGACACCTGTGATGTTTTACCAGATTTGTGTGTTTCCATAGTGCCAAGCTTTAGATCATATATCAAATACTGCAAGACCATTTTAATGTATCTCTATTGCAATATCCCCAATTCCTTTGTGGAAGTGGAGTACTGAACTGCTGTACTCCCTCTCTAACAGGCCACAGCCCATTCTGAATATATATAGAGAGTAGATAACAGAGAACTAAATAGTACTAGATTGAGAGACGTTCCTACTGTAGGTCTGCAGTGACACAGGTCTGATTACTTTACCTTTCATCTTTCAGAGCTGGCACTGTAGCTAAGACCTGATGTTTACTGATTTTATCATGGAGCCAGGCTGGCTCTTCTGTGCCAGAAAAACTACAAAATCACCAGACTTGCTGAAAACTGGAAAAGACCAGTTTCCACCAATTTGTATCATGCATCTCATACATAGATGATGAACAGATATTTCAAGGCTACAAGCCCAGAAAGAATAATTGCTACAAGGTTATGTTTAATATTGACATTAATTACATCAACTCTCTTGTTTGCCATGTACAATTACCATGACATTTCTTGAAATGTTTTACTGTTACAGCTGCCTACTCACTTTTGCTTAAGATGCTCAGGGTTATTTGTGCAAAAATATTTAAATTGATTAACATTGTTTCTGTGGCACAGTGATGGATTTTAATACTAATCTGTCTTTGATCTCACCTGCTGCTTGGTAAGTGGTCAGTCATTGGATCTATTGTGCATTTACTCTTAAAGACATGTTAACACATCTGCATTAAAATAATAGGCTTAAATAAATGGCATTCATATATTTCAGTGCAGTAAATGACCATGCAAGGTTAATATATGCAGAATAACCAGATTTCAAAAAATTAAAATGTAACTCAAAACCAAAAATGAAAATTCTTCATCTTATTTATTATAAAGAGGCTAATTTCAGCAAAACACCTACTTTAAATTCATAGTGTTCCCCTTGCTCCCAGTTGGGAACCCTAAAGTACAATGCGAGTCTTCAACTGTTGGACACTGCAAAACTCTGTTGGGACAATTAGAAGCTGAGGGAAAAGAGAATGTGTCTCATTAACTTTCACTTTATAATTGGCTCCCATCTTGTTTGGGATTTGAAATGGCAACTTTCCTTTATGCTTGCCCCCCAGTACACCGCACGCTCATTCTACTATTAAATAGATTATTTTTTTTTAAATCTTAAAAAAGGTTATTCTGTGCACATCCATGGGTGTAATTTGAAAGCACACTCATTAGGGAATACTGCCTGTTTGTTATACATAATTGAATTTCTTATGCTCCAAAAGCAAGCAAAAAAAAGTTCACACACCAGGTTTTCTCTGAATCATACCAACTAATTATAGCATTTTCTCACTTGACTCAAATGTTTTGGACCATGATTGTTATTAACCGACAGTGTGAAAACATCTGTTTCAATACAAACCATGTAACATTATATATAATGCCATCACATCCAACATTTTTTTGAAAATACTGAATATTAGATGAATGTCTCTCATTATTTATTGGTCTTATTTTAGTTATTTCTGTTGTGATATTTCACTTCCTCTACATTTATTCTCTCCTGCAGGCCACAGCATCCTTTCTGACCACCATAACTGGCATTGTTAAACTACATACACTAACTTGCAACTTTGTTAACTTCAATCTAGAGACAGTTTTCTGGCTTTGTATAACAAATATACTTTATTATTATTTCATTTGTGGATTGATCAAAACAAACAAAAAATCACTACAGCAACATACAGTATACGTACTCCAAAACCTCTGAACTAATGTATAGTTAACTTCTTTATAATAAGACAGCATGTTCATCAATAAAAGCAAAAGAACATTTACTGGTTACTTAACTCTTATATTCTGTACATTTTCCAACAAAGCCTGTGTATAAAAAGATTAGTAAAATGTTCTATCAAAAAGGTACACCTTTCATTATGGTGAAGGGGTTTGTGCATATAGACTAGTCATCTGTTTCTCTTCCTTTCACAAAGACAGTATATTCTGGGGGAAGACTCCACCCAACTTTGGCGCTGACCAAATCCACTAAAAATGACTAAATGGACAATTGGATGGATGTTAAGAATGAAAACTGTGCTTCCCAAGGCACCCTATTGTCTGTTTTATAGTTTTGCTCACAGTTATGCTACTTTTCCAGCAAACTTGCATGTCCATGTCTCTTGCTGTCTTCATTCAATGTTTTATATAATATGATTAGTAACTGAAAATACTCATTGAACTCTAGACCTTGATTATGTGTAACTGGACTGGATGCTTAGAAATGTCCGACCTTTGAATCATTTAAGAAAATTTGACTTGTATGTGGTGATTCAGAAGTCTGGTAAAAAGGCAGAAAATGATGTTTGCACATTAACTGATCCCCCAACTTAAAAGTAAAATGCAAAGTACATTAACTGCAATGGAAAGCTACATTTCGAGTGTGAACGGTAGAATATGAGATGTGTGCCTGTGATGCAGAAATCCAAAGGGAGCCGTATTGAGCTAATTAGGCATAGTATGGTGATTTAAGAGAAGACTCTTGTGCCTCCAAAGCTAATTATCCAGGTCTCAGTAAGTCTAAACCTTTCCTTTTTCGCTCTGTCAGTCCCTTCCTCCATTTCCTGCTTCTTCCACATTCCTTCATTCCATAAGTCTTTTTTCCCCATTTGCCGGTGGTCTCTTTTTTACTGCTTCCCTCTTATTTCTTTTTTGCTTCTGCTCTAAATGCTCTGCCTTTCTATGCTATCCTATATTGTCTACCATTCTCTACCACTCTTTAACATCTATCTCCTGTTTTCTCAAAATTTGTTTTGCTTATAATGCCTCTAAGGAACTGTAGGAATTTAATTAGGCTTTTGTTGAACTGTGTGTGTGTGTGTGTGTGTGTGTTTAAAATGCCCTTCTTGCTATGCAGGCTGCAGGTTGCTGTTCCTGCTATGAGGTGATTTTTTTATTGAAATTTTCTTTACATTACTTGTGTTTACATTTTGTAAGCCCCTGCTAATAATACATTGCACAGTATTTTGTGTATACATGCACCATAGTAACATGTCCACAGATACAAGTTGGACAGTATTGTATTACTGTTTTAATGAGACACAAATAAGGCAGAACTGGTGATAAACAGTATTCTGTTGACGCATCCATCTTGAATTGTTAGAATTGTGAAATCAACTTTCAGGAGTGATTTCAGTTGAAATTTCTAATTGGGAACTCGGAAATTCTGGCATCCCACTTCAAATTGGAAAACCCACTGGTCAACTAAATGTCAGAGTGTAACACAGGAGAGTGTCCATTTTTCACTTCCTACCAACAGTCAACATTATTCACTCCCAGATCTCAACAAAGTTTTCAATTGTCTAACGGTAAATATGCCTTAAGCAAAGTTTATTTGCCATAGTTCTGATTGTTCCCTAAGTTCACTTTAGTTGCCATGCACACGTATTATATCAAGCAAGAGTTTTTAAAAACATTGGCATTGGTTGTCAATTCGGGTTATTACAGAGTCAAGATCGGACATTGATGTTGCTGTCTTTAGATAGTGTTCGGTACTTAATGTGTCCTTTGGTCACATTATTTGCTGAGATACACAGTTGTCAACTAATAAATAAATACAACTGCTTACAAATGACATTCATACACAACCATATGCATTGTGAAAAGGATATCTTTGTGACACACATTGCCACCTTGATTATGATTTTCTTCAAGATACCACCATCAGACATTCATATTGTACATATAGTGTGTGTGTGTGTGAGTCATTGGTTTTTAACCTTGTTTAACCCAGTTCGACTACAGTATAACAATAGGAAAGTATTACATCTTGATATCTGTTGGAGAGATTAGCATCATTATTGCAATAAAAATCATAATACAGAATACAGATATTGAATAAGACAGAAAATCTGACCATTTTTGTTGGCAGCAAATGCCAGTACATTAATCCACCAATTTGACCACTAGATCCTTTTCTTTTTATTGTATAAATGTCACTCATCTTCCTGCATTGGCAGCGACTGTTTTCACTGATCATAAATCATTAATGCTGAGTAATTAAATAATCTGAAGGTGACGGGGTGTGACAAAAATGTAACCAACACTAAGCTGGTTTTCAGTCCATAAACATTCACTTACTGCGTGTCTACGACTCTCCACTTCCTCTCTTGCCTGCATCGCTGCCACTTTTCCCTCTGTGAATCGTCAATCCAACATCCCCCGACTCTCCCTTGCTATATTAGTGTCTCCCTCTGTCTTCCATTAAATTCATGTTTCCAGAATCCCTTTAGCTCCTTCCTTCCCTTCTGTTTTCCTTTTGCCTATCCACTCCCTGTGGTCCCCATTACAGAGGAGAACAGAGGATGTTTATTTTTTTCCTCGGGGCAGCAGTGATCAGGTGCAGTTAAGGCTTAGAGCCAAAAACAAAGCTTTAAATGTACGCACATATCATATTTATAGGCATTAACTACTACAAATGCATGTGAATACACATAACACACACAATAGGGCTGTTCAAAATTCAATGTCCTGTTCAAATGTTAATCAGCCTGCCTATTCATTAACTAGCACAATTCATGCATCCTCAACCTTTTTTGATTTTTATGCAGATCACATATGCATGCACCCTTCTCCCCATCATTTGGATAGCTATCAACAAGCCTGCAACTGTCCATTCCATCCACCCTATTCTATTAGCGTCTAGGTTGTGCGTCTCATTGTTTTTGTCTTCTTTGAAATTACATTGAAACAACACCTTTTTTTACAAGAGCAGAGTTGTTTTCACTTGGATTTGATGTCCAGTGCAAATAAAATGTTGCAAGCTAACTTTGACCACATAGGTTAAAACATGATTTGAAACATTTTCAGAAAATAATATTATAAGTCATGGAAAGAATTTACATGGAAAGTCCCCCACATATACACACGTCCTTGCTTTGCACTGACTCACAAAAGCTCCAGGTCCTGTCCTGCGTGTAATTATAATGTTCAATAATACTAACAGCCCCTGGAGCTCTTCAAATGTGTATGAGTATATAAGCACAGGAGAATGTGTCTTTGTCCATCCATGTGTCCATAGTGTGTATGTGTGTGTCTTAGTGCATGGATGTGTGTGTAATGAAGATAGGGAGCTTCATTTATACTAGTGATTAACAGGTGCTTAGGGCTGAGCCAGCAAGAACACGCCACTAGGCTAAATGAGACACCAAATGGAAACTCTTTTTCTTTTTCTATTGCAATGTCTCTCTCCCTCTCCCTCCTGTTCTGTCCATTTATCTCCGTCCTTCTCACTGCACTTTTTCTATCTCTTGAGACACTTTTTTGTTCCTTCATTCAATATGATATTAGTGGAGAGGGTGGAAAGAGGACGGGCAAGGGTGAAAAAATAAAAGAAGAAAGGAAAGGAAACAAGGGAAGACAATGAGAATGAAGAAGAGAAGGAAGCATGAGGTGAGGGAGAGAGGAATAAAAGGATAGAAGGAGAAATGTAGAAACTGAGAAAAATGAATAGAGGAGGAAGGACAGGGTCAAAGGATAGGATAAAAGCAGAGAGAAAGTCATGCGAGAACAGCAAAACAGAGGGAACCGTTGAAGATAAAAGATCTAAGCACAGTAGGACAGAAGAGGTTAAATCAAACAAAATCAAAAGAGGCCGTTTGACAGGTAAAGAGCGCAAGGCTGATAGGTTGTGGCAGGGGGCCAGCAGTTTATTTTCTTTTATTTGTTTGTTACAGTGCACATCATCATGATCTAAATTTCTCTTTGCAGATGTTAGTTTCCCTTGTGATCGCACAACAGCTACTTCTATTTAGCAAATCCTCTGGAGCTTTTGACCGGCTTGTGAGTCAGTGTTGTATCCATCAGTTTCACATGTTTTATGAGTCTCTTCTGCTGTGATTTTATATAAGTTTGTTTTCCTCATATATCACACAGAGTATCTTGATTGTTAATCCTCTGATATGGTACGAGTAAATGTGCTATTAGTTTTAATGATCAGTGCTATTGTTAAGGTTTGGTTTAGGCACAAAAACAACTTGGTTAGGTTGAGAGAAACATCATGGTTTGGGTCAAAATCAAAAGAACATTGTTAACAGTAAGAGAGGTGTGTCATCATGGTTATATTAATAACCATGAAGTTAAATATGTGTAACAACAAAGACGTAGGTTTGGTCTCAACATTGGTGAAGACAACAGCACCTCTAACTATAACTACTTCATTTGAAGCACTGAACATTTCCTCATCAATTTGCCTTACATCCATTGTTAACACATTGGCTGTCTCCTCTGTGTCTGGGAGTAAATACAATATTTGCATATCATTGTGAGCCTTCAGATATTCCCCTCTGTTTCAGCCAATCAAATCCTAGCATGTCTAAATTGTCATCTTGTAGACATAGCCTCAGGGATGGCACATCGGAATTAACTAATTACTTCATGTGTGTGATTAGGCTTACTACTATCAAAACTGCTTTGGTTAAGATTAGAGAAAAATCATAGTTTTGTTTAAAAGTCAATAAACATATTGTGTGTTGAAGTCAATTACATGTTTTCTGTATTAAGCAGACCAGAATCTTTCTCTAACCTTGACCAGATGCAGTGAGTGAGTGAGTGAAACAATGAGTCCCATTATGTTACTAGAAGATATAATCCAGTTGTAATTAGGTTCCCTACAAAAATGTATATGTGGTTGCAATTTAGTGTTATAGAAATATATTGTTTAGTAGCAGATTGGTTTGGTAGTGGATTTAAGCAAAATTAATAAAAATCAACATCAACATTTCACTTGTGTAGAGTTTTATTATCCATAGCTTGATATAGTATGTTGTTGATTCCCTGTATTACCTGCTACAATGACCCAGTTTCAGTATAGAAAAGTTTTATTTTAATTTTCTTTTTTGGAAGGGGGGGGGGGCAGAGGGCTGAAGCATGGGTCTGGTCTTTAGAGGCAGGAAGGAGGAAAAGAAAGAAGAGGAGATAGGGGCTTGAGATGACAGGACGGAGGGAGGAACCATGAGGGCAGAAGACAGACGAGAGTAAGGAATAAACAGAGGAAGTTGATAGTGGAGGGCCTGGTCTTTGGAGAGTAGTGTAATCTGAAAGCAAGAGACCTGCCCCAGGAAGGACCAGCTGACGAAATCTGACAGAAAGAAGGAGGAACAAGGAAAAAAAAGAGTGAGAAGAATGGAGAAAGACCATGAGGAAGTAGTGATGGATCATTAAAAAGCCATGTTTGGATGTGTTTCTTTTCCTATTTCTTATGTAGATTTGAATGTGTTCTCTAAAGACAATGTTTCTGTGTGTATTTCCTCGTTGTGCTTGCATCCCTCTTGCCCCCTGTTGACTCTCTTACAATTTATTTCCATTTCCAACCAGCAGGAAAAGTTATAAGTCTCTGTAGGCCCTGTAGCAATCCTGACGAGGACAGATTTCTACTTCTCTGAAGATTGCCTCAGATTACAAGACCATTCAAACCACATTGTGTGAGGGCTGCTCAGATTTACAAATACTGAAAATTGTAGTTATTGTGAAGTCCTACGCACTAAACATTGGGCAAAGAATCAGGTACGTACTGTAACCTGATTCACCAGCATCTTGAGAGTTGAAAATTCTGCATGAACACAGAAACAAAAAGGAGAGAGAGTCAAGAATGATTACTGTTTACCAAAGCAAGTGCCAACAATAAATATCTTTTGTTTGTTACTATTAGCAAATCCTACGAAAAAGCCAGAATCAGCATTTAACTAAAAACTAAAAAGTAGACATTGCCCTCTGTTCTACAGTTCCATTTTCATGAATAAGACATAATACCTCGACTGGCATTTTCCGTCATTAGAGTCAACACTGTTTTTATTTTATTTTAGTTTATTCCTACCCACCATGAAATTGCACACAATACTCTTACTAGTCAAAAAACCATTGAGGTATTATTGTTTTGGTCTCCTAGGGAGTCACTGACACAAAATAAAAGAAAGGGAGAGGTGTGTCAGACATGGACATAATTTATAGAGGGAATTGCAGTAGCAAGTGGCATGATCAGCATACTAATAGTAAGACTTATCAGGTTATAACTGCTGTGCTGTACTAACAGGTTGTTATCCCACAATTTCAGATAGTGGCGCTTGGTTTGTCTTTTGGCGTCACTGTTTGACGCCATGGGAATAATGGTGGTTGCATGAATGACCTATCGTTATGACAGTAATCATAAATGCTTATTGTTGTGGAAACATCAGAGTTTGGCTGTGGTTAGGCACAAACACAGCTGGGTTATGTTAGGGTTACATACTTCCTGGATCAGTCTGTGTTACAACATGCAATGTCTCATAATGGGAGCTTCTGTCTAATGTGGGAAAGTCCTGCATCTCCCGTTCTTTAGCTTACATGGACTTTTGGCTTAATATAGCACGTCATCACTATAGGCATCAAATACTGACACACCTGGGTTATTAATGTACTCGACATCCCCATGTGTGTCCACAATGGCACAAATGGGTAACTTTAGCACCGCTATGACATGCCAAGCAACTGGACACAGCTGCATGAGAATGGGCCGGCTCTAGATATGCATGAATACAGTTGAATAGTTGAATAGTTTCTGTATGTCATTTTTTACAATTTGTTAACATATCTTAATATGGCTTAATATCTTCTTTTTTTCCATTTATGTCAACAATGATGATAATGATCCAGCTGCTTCCTCTAGCTGGAGCTCTCTTTGGTGGTGTCACCATAGTAGCTCATGATACCCATTAAGATACTCATTCTAGTTATTCTAAATGAGTGCTCTTGTTGTTAATAAAGCAGTGGCACAGAATCTATTGATCATGTTAACAGCAAAAATTATGTCATGACTGCTTGTGGTCTTTATTAACTCACTTTATTAATTCATTGCTGATTGTTTTTTTTCTCCATTTTCTCTTAGCATTTAAACAAAGTTCCATTTGGCTTTTATAACACTTTATGAGTCAATCCACAACTTTAATAAACTGTGTAAAAGTCATGGGAAGTAGGCTTCATTGTACATACTGTACTGTATGCAGATGCTTGTCATGCTTGTCTCAAATGAAGCTGCATTTATGAATGTTCTGGGGTGCACAATCCAATATAAACAATATTGCAGTTGGAATTTAAAAGCCAGTTGTCATACTGATGGCTTCCAGTTGTATTGATTTCAATATACAGGGCCCACTCATGTTGAATGGGTTCAAGTGTGTGATAGTGGGGAGTTGTTGAAGGTTATGGAGTTTTAATTACTTTTTCTGCACTTTTCTTGTGAGATACAGGACCTTGTTAAATAACACATAACTTCAAAAGTCAAAGTTTTTCAATGCTCCATCTGCCTTCTAGTTTATAAGTCAGTAAGCCATCCTAGCAGACAGTGAACTTGGCCAGCACCAAGAGATAATCATACACACGAATGTCTACACACACATACACACACGCCAATAATCCAGTGTTTGTTATGTTGTAGCTGATAGACTGTGCCTGGTCAGCGCAGAGACTCACAGTCCACATTAGATCTGGTGATGGCTGATCTCCCTTACCAATTTACTGGACATCTCTCTCTTTCTCTCACTCACCCCCCTTTTCCAGCCTCTATCATGACTATCTATATAAACCTTTACACCATCTCTCTCTGTCCACATATCCTTTCTTCATGACTGTTTGCAGCCTCTCATCTTTGCAATAATAATTCAGGCAAGAAATGTTATAGGCAAAAATAATATTACATACACTGTAAACCCGAATGCTCAAAATAATGAAATATATTAAGTAGTGTGAACTTAATTTTTAATAAAAAGTTCTACTTACTTTAATATTTTGTGTTAGATGTACTTTTTCATCCATGTGAGTTGATAGAACTTATAATCTTTGATTCATCAACTATTTTCTGTATTAAGTAAGCACCACTCAGAAGTGTAATTTCACTTCTTTCTAATTATTTCAGGTTTTATGTAATGTTTTGTACATTTGTGAATGAGGAAATTACTC
>JAUMHL010000001.1:3049632-3114326 GCA_032362345.1 Sandelia bainsii | reverse complement strand
TAGGACATTTAAGAAAGCTTTATGTTTTTAAAAATGTTGCTCAAAAGATATTTACTCAAAATGTTTAAGTTAGTTGTTCTCAATGTATTTGAGGCAATCAGTTGCCTCAAATTTCTTAAGTTTTGAAGAAATACTTTTGAGTATTAGTAAGTCAAATTTTCTGACTGTAATGTAATTAAAAAATCTCAGAACATAACAAATAAATATTGAGTTTACTGAACATAGAATATTGTGTTCTTGTACTTATTGTTTTGAGTTCTGCTAACTTAATTCCATGGGAGAGGAGAATGAAAACTTTAAGACATGTTAAGTAAACAAATTTGAGTTGACATAATCCACACTTTAATTTAACTGTGATCAAAAGATATGTGTACCATGTAATCCAAAATTTTAAGCTTGCAAAATATTTGACTTTTGAGTTTATCAACTTAATGTTTTTTTGAGTTCTGCTAACTTCTTCGGGTTTACAGTGTACATAATAATAACAAATTTACAGTATGTCTGCCTCATGTTTTACTCCAGAAGGTTTTTGTCCACTTTATTTGTTTTCAGCTAACCGATGATTAATTTGATGACAAGTAATTACATTTATGACTGAACTGTGTCTTCAGGTCCATAAACCAATGATGACTGATTATGTTAAATGTTCAGTAATACCATAAACACACAGTGACTTGACCATTCATTAATATTACTGAACAGACGTTCAGCTTGCATATTTATCCATGCATCAGATGATGATGAGTCAAGCATTAGTCATGCTTTAATCAAGCAGGAACTGTGTACCCTCATTAAGTGATGTGACCACTAATTTTCTTGATTTTTCATGTGATAGCCTGAGATGGGTGAAGATGCTCTTGTGTCTCATTAGGTTAATTATAACCTATGTGTGACTCATTTAATTGACAGATAGCATACTGAATTTTTGCTTCAACATGTTGTTGTTGATCTGTCTCAGACAGAATTGTGAAACAAATGGATCCATGGATATATATGTAGTCACTTTGGTGTGCAGTCTATTTGTACTGAAACTCCTTTGAGACCCTGCAAACAATGTAAAAACTGACAATACATGCTACATGTCTGTTTAAGCAACATTTTTCATATCTGTCTTTTTGAGTGTTGTCAGATCATTCGAGGGAGTTGCTTTGTCAGATTAGGCATTAGATGATTTATTCATTAATTCTTGCTATGACTTGGCAGAAAGCCACGGCGAAGTACTTGTTGGACACTACCCGATCATAGCCTGCCATGCTTCACTACTTGTGTGACGTAGATTTGGTACCAAGAAGGAAGTGGCAGAGAGTGACCTTCACTATTGCACCGTATGCATTATCAACAGTTTTTAGCATATGGGTAACTGTGTAGGTGTACTGAGATGAAAAAAGTTAACCACTAACCTTGGGGTTCGTAGACACTGCCGACAAATACTCCACATAAAAACACCAAACTATTTCCATTGTGTTCCTGTAGGATCCTATCTGTACTCTTTGTAAACAATGTGAACACGAGACACTATGTGCTGGTTATGCTACTCTTCCAGTGTAGACATGAAATCAAACTTGCACCAGAAAAAAAACCCAAAAAGGAGGCTGTGATTTAATTAAGCAGCTATACTGTATGCATATGAGTATATAAAGTAAGAATCACTTCATAGTGGTTCCTCAAGAGGTCAGCAGATTTTAGCTCATACAGTCTAATATTCATTGCATCAGAATATATTGTTATGAATCAGAAGCAGACTGACTCATCTGCTGACATAAGAGTTTAGGTTGGTGTTTAATGCTGTTGTTCTGTAGCACAGATCATTTTTGATGTATCAGAACAGAGTCTGCATACAGAGCTGAAAAAAGTGCTGGTGGTAGAGGAGAATTGACTAAAGCTGTGTCAGAGATATAAATGGATACAAAACATAGCTCATTTTTTAAAATGAGTTCAGATGTACACATCAATCTTAAGCATTAAAAACACCTGAGCATTTCATTCTAAACTAAAGCACATCGCTCCCAAGGTTGTTGAAGGCAACACAATGATCTAATTTCTTCAATGGTATGTGATTGGCTCTCGCTGGATTCACGTCACTGTGCAGCTGCAGATAACATTCCCAAACATGGCCATAATTTTCTGATTGTGAAATTAAAACACTTCCATCCTGTCACTGGTTTCACAGATTGCTCATGGTGTGATCACACAGTCATATACAAGGCTTCATCAGCAAGCTGCCTCAACCATGACTCCATTAGCTCTAGCTGAGATTGCTGCTGAGTCAAGTTGTTCATCAAGGAAAAAAATATCTGTCTTTTGATGGAAGCGAGGAATTGATATTCTCCTCCAGACTTTTTTTTTCTTTTTACCACAGCTGGAAATAAAACAAGTTTACTGGAAGACTTCAACAACGTCCAACATGCTGTCCAGTAGATTTTCACCTTTACACTCAAGTTACATACAGTAAATACATCATTTCACCAAAAGATTTTTTTCACACGGATTTTATGTAAGGTGTTGAAAATGGTCATGTTTACAAAAATAAACACAGAGGTCATACTACTCGTAGCGTTACAGTGATAAATGAGCAGTTGACGAACAGTCATGGTTTGGTTAGGTTTAGGCACAAAAACAACTTGATGTAGGCTCTAAAATGTCACCATTCTTGCTCCTGTCATAAAGTTTGGGTGCACTCAGTGTATCATTGTGAGGATCATCCACTCTGCTTGATTATGTGTAGCCTACATCATTCATTGTCTTGCACAGTATCTCGATGGCAGCACTGTGCCGTCAGTGTAACTGTAATCTGTTGACTGTTAACAAGTGCAGATCACAGCAGGCTACAACTGTTTAGGTGGCAAGAAGCCCCTTGCACAGGTGGTTTAGATCAAAAATCAAAAAAAGTTGAGATTTCCATTATGATTTTTTAACAGGCATTTTATTCATCAGTTTGGTTATTTTTATGTTCTGATTATGTGCCAAATATCCACAGTATGCTCATATAGTTCATTACAACACACTTTGCCAAAGAAAAGCATTCTTTTATATTGTTTGAGTTGATAAATTTGATATGCCAGTAATTTAAAAACACTGTTTTTCTTTTGAGCAAGCTCACATTTTGATAAACTCTAAGTATTTGAAAACCATCTGTGCAATATCAGTCATACTAGATCATAATTGTTGGGTTTAGCGAAGCCAGATATCTCAAACACAGCCTGACTGTGACAGCCTGTCAGGCCCCTGGCAGTATCAGTCCCATACTCACTGAACAACACAACACAATGCACAATTTATCATATACAGACACATCCCCAAATATTTTATTTACACTTACAGCTTTGTCTTCTCTTCCCGCCACCTGTTTTCTGCATGTTTTTTTTTTCCTTCAACCTCACTCAACAGATTGAGTTGTTAAAATATCTGCACACCAGATGTTAAACTAGCAGGCTAATTGTGCTCTGAGAAAGAAATGTTCAAAGCATCAGACCTATTGCCCTGTTAGGATAAAATGTACTCCTCGTGCACGGTGTGATGCATTGGTTAAATGTCATTTCTTTTAAAGATTGACCTTTGGCTGATACATTAAAATATGCAAATGTGAACACACAAGTTTGTCCTAGTGGATGTATAAACACGTGTGTACAAGTACTGTGTCTCTGTTTCAGACTTGCCAAAGCCTACAGCTTTTTTTAATGATTCTGCTAAGGTGATAAGTGTGATTTTTCATTTTACATATTTAACATTCTTGCCCAAAAGGCTGCAAGAACGCCTACACACGTTCTCATTCACATCACCCAAACACACATAATATGCCTCTCCGTCATTCCCAGCCTCCACACATCATGCCAATGGGAATCTGGCTGGCTGGGTTTGTACGCACATACAAGCTCTCTCTCTCTCTGGGGCAACCATGACAAGAAAAGTCTGCTGCTTGTTAGATGGATAGCAATGACCCTGAAGGACGAGCAGGCAACTCAACAAAATAAAAAGAGTGAGTAACTCAAGGAACAAGCAAGAGGAGAGAATGAACATAAAAACAGAAAATACCAAAGAGCCAAGGAAAATATAAGCTGAGTTTGCCATTTTCAGCCTGAGAACAAGATGGTGAAATCACAGTGGGGAAAGTGAGAGTGTTTCAAGAATTTCAATCACCAACTCTTTCTGAATTAGCAACTCATGGTCCATGAATAAAAACTGGCTGACTTCAGCAACAGTGTCCTAGATTATTTTGAGATACCTGAATATGAATTAGAGCAGGGCTATGTAACTCAGTAGCACTTTGTATCATGGTAAGTCATGACTTTGGATAAATCACCTGAATCACGATGCAGTCATTATTATCATGAACACCGTAAGATATACACATGCAAAATGTGGCTCTAATAGGGTCAATTTCTTTTTTTTCCAATTTTAACTTTCAGTGTATTCAGATGCAGTGGGAGAGTTGAAAGCCGATGAGGTCAGTTTACGTAACCTGGATATATCCCAGGAAACTGTGAGTGGGAAATATTAGCACCACACAAAGAGGAAAAGATGAATGTAGAAACACAGGAGCTCATCAACTAATAACTATCTGAGGTCAAGTACCTTTAAATTCTGCCACACTGTGAATATATTTCAGATGAACTGAGACTAGCGGGTTAATGTGTCTGTCTAAAATGTTTCATGACAGTCTTAAAACTCTGATGTGCTATAGGTTGCTATTAAATGGAGCATTGAGGACGAGACAACGAAAATAAATAAGTTTCCTTTACATGTTCCTGTGTGCTTATAGCTTGCATCAGGCTCCCACAACATAGTCAGATCAATTTGTGTAGTTTCAAAATGTGTTCAAAATACATATCTTTTCAGTTTTGCCCAATTATCTTGTTCCATTTTAATTGAATGTACCAGATATTATAAATGGTATCTTGCAACATTGCACATGTCTCTATAGCAGTTTTATTTGAACACAAACCATTTCATATTGGGTGACAGGGATTCAGGTGGTAGGGCAGTTGCCCACAAACCCCAGGATTGATGGTTTAGTAAAGTATATTAATATTATTGGCATTATTATTATTTATGAAATTCCTAAATGCACAGTGGTATAGCAGCTGCTAATACTGTCAACCTTTCTCAAACACTACGTGTTGTTTTGCCTATCACTCTCTTTGAATTTGTTAATGTTTAAGAGCAGATAGTACACTGTTATCTAAACTGCACATTTGCTTCTAGTAAAAACATGAATGGCCAACTCCTGACTCCAGTCATATTTTCATAAGTGCATTTAACTCACAGGGCACAATAAGTATCACTGAAATTCAGCTTTTGGCAACCAAGGACAGAAATCAGTGCTTGTGAGTAGCAGTCTAGCTCTATTGAATTTGTCTTGTTCTGGTTGCTTCACATGTGACTGAAGTCACTGTGAAGTCACTTGAACTTTTGCTGAGAAGTTCACCTGCCATCTAATTTCAACAATCTTATGAAAAGCAATTATAGGAGCAAATATTTGTTGCAGATGTGAAACAACAGTTTAACACCTTACTATTTACCGTTTGATAGAATAAAAGCCACTTGAAAAAAAGGAAGGAACAGGCAGGGAAGGATTAGTTGCTCTCTCTGAGATGACCTAGGAATGGAAAACAAGGAAAGAAAGAGAGCACTGGGATGAATCATTGTGATGTGACTTAATGCCTGGCTGGATGAATGAACCAGCCACCACTCAGAGATAAGAGGGAAAAAATGAGGGGGGAAAGAGAAAATAGAGGAACAGAGAAAATGAAACACAAATCAAGAAAGGAGAGCGTGAGAAAAAGGGTGAGACAAAGTATAAAATTAGAGACCACCGCTTTAGAAGCTTAACTGAGGGAGAAAAAGTGTGTAAGGCTAGAGAGAGACAAGACAGAGGAGCACAAGTAGCAGTAAAACAAAAGGAAAGCCAAAAAGCAGAGATGGAAGTAACCATTTACAATTGTTTGCGTTATTGTAACAACGTAGATTTTTTATGTATTTGTACTTTTGAGAATTCTGTAATTTTACTTTTGCACTTTTCAAATTTCAAATGTATCTGTCTTAATAACCTGCAGTTCTGCTGCTATCGGTTTACAGGGCAACTTATTGGCGTAAACCTGGTCAGAGCAGTTCTCCCTTATCTGTTGTTAATCTAGACCAAGTTAAACATACTTGGAGTTGTAAACTACTGCTAGCTAGCATTTTCTGTCAAGTAAAACAGCCACAACCTGTGCAAACATAGCAGTTTGGTTGGGTTAGCTACTAACTGTACCAGTGGCGGCTTGTGAAATTATTTTTTGGGGGGCGCACTTTTGCAAGTCAGTTTTAAGTTGCGCTCTAACCACATATCACCACTTGTATAAGCCAAAGCACCATTATTATGCATTACACTACTTTAAATGACAAAATTAACATAAAAATACACAGTTTGTGTTTTTAGTCATTTACTATTTATAAGTTTATTTCGCCCGTCTCAGTTTCAACTGAGAATATGCAGTCAAGGAGCTTATTCTGCACTGTCTCAAATGTCCCCTTACACACAGTAACAGTCTGCAGGTACTGCTGCATCCAGGGAACAATCCAACAAAGTCCAGCAGCCCACAGAAAATGCCAGGATTGTGTGGAGTGAGTACTACATAATGAGTGTTCACTTTCATTATGACCACACAATGCAAGCTCAAACACACCACAGAATTTAATGCAGTCTATCATTTTAGACAAAATGTGTTGGTTTTTGTCCCCCTCCTCATTATGTCATCTCATTATACTCTATCCTGTAGCTTTCATTAAACTGCGTAGCAATATTCACATTGCCAAACATAAAATGACACAGCATTTTCCATGTAGCTCCTAGTCTGTTCATGTTTTCTCACTTTATCAGGAAAATGTATTAAATCCATAATACCTGTCTGAATCCAGACTCGTTCTGTTCCTGGCAGCTGACAGAGGAGGCAGGTGAAACAAAACAAAGCTCCGGTCTCAGGACAGACAGTTAGCCAGGACTTGTTCTCAGACCAGTTTCTGGAGAAAGACAGAGTGTAATTTCTCCCTCTGTCTTGTGTTAGTTATTTTGATGATTTTGATGTCCGGCTGCTCGGGTCCAGAAACTTTAAGCCGAAGCTTTACCTGTGGGCTTCTCCTGTGGAACAGTTCAGTTTTTAGAACTGAATTTGATTTCTCCATGACTGCTCCTCCGACTGACTGTAAACAAAACACGAGCGCCGCAATGAATTAACGTTTGAATTTCCGGGTCTGGAGCTGAGACATCAGTCTTGTGGGTGGTCTTTGGGTGCAAAATTTTGCGCCCCAAGGTTCTCCTATACTTTGTATTGGAGGGGGTTCCAGTGCGCATGCACCAGTTATAACGGGGGTCTGTGGTAAAGATTTTTGAGCCCCAAAGGAACAGGAAATACATCACACGACTGTTCAGTCGCCGTAAATAAATAAAACTACACTTGCAGATTATACACTGTACTCATGGTCTGTATAATGTGTAGATCGTTTATTAAAATTTTCATGTTTTTTAAAAATTATTTTATGTGATTCCTATCTTCTTCTTGTTTATGTGAGACAGGTAGGGCGGCGTCCCAGCGCCCTCTATTGACGAGCCGCCACTGAACTGTACTACAGTACTCTACATCTGGACATGGAGTCTCAGTGTTTTACAATATGTCACTGGGCTCAATCTCAACACACTACAGAACAGAATAACAGACAGTGATAAATAATAGTAATAACTGATACTTTCTTGTGAACAGGCAGCCCCCATAAGGCATCAAGGGTTTGGGGTTTAGTGTCTTGTCCAGGGACACTTCAACATGTGGCCAGGAATCAGGGGAACCGGGAGTTGAACCACCAACTCTGGGGTTTGTAGACTACTGCTGACTGCCCTAACAACTGCATCACAGTTGCCATTATAAATGAATATTGGGAAATATTGCACAACACACATACTAGATCAATGCTTTATGGAAATGTTGAAGAAGTCAAAGGTAAAATAATGTCTCATCTATTTGAATATGTTACATTTTGAAAATCAAAGAGACACAGGAAAAGGAGGTAAGGACACAGACAGCAGAAGACAGTGCAGGACAGTACCCCCAGTCTCCAGCCATCTCCAAATGTCATCAGACATCACAAATCTGAAAGTGACAAGGTGACATCCCTTTTTTTCTTTTACTTTTGGGAAAACCAAAGGTTTGGGAGACCAAGTTTTACAAGACTGAAGGGTTGAACACTTTACTTCAGCCCCTCAATAGTGAACTGCAGCACTGAGATAAGTGTGGAACCCGGCACTGACCTCTGAAAGATAGAGACACAAAGAGAATAAAAGATATCAGGCAATGCACCTGAGACTGAGATAGAGAAAGAAAGAGACAAATACAGAAACACAGGAGGAAATCAAAAGGTAGGGGAAACGAGAATGACGACAGAGAGACAGAGAGCCTTGGACCCAACTAAAGGTCATCTGTGCGACAAAGTGAAGTAAATGAAAAGAGACAGTGTAAAGTGGTAAGGGGAGAGGAGTCAGAAGATCGAGGACCATGGAAATGAAACAAAATGAAAGAAGGAAGAAAAGATGAGCAGTGTGACAAAAGCAGGAGAGAGATCTGAGAGACGTGCGTTCAACAGTGTGGCACCAGTGCACCGGGGGCAAATTCCCGACTTGTGTCACATGTCTTTGGCATTAAAGCAATTTGGATGGTGATTCTGACAAGACAACATGGATAAGCAAATATCTGAGAGCTAGATATGCCGAGAGCAGACCAAGCAAAAAACTGAAAAAGTAGAGCAGGGGGTAAGGAAGGAGAGGACTAGGAAGAAAAAAGTGTATTTATATATTTATTTGACAATAATATATAATATATATAAGGGAAGAGCATGAGAAGGAAGAAGCATACACAAGTAAAATTTGTTCCGAAGGACTACCAAGTCTGCATGTCCACATGTTTGCTCAGGTATCTGTGACATGAGCTGACATGACATCACCTCCCAAGTCCAGTCTTATCTGCACATCCATGTGCAGTCCAAACATTTGTGTCCACACTGCGCGTGCACGGTGCATGAGCCAGACAAGTAAGTGACATCCTCATTTCATTCACTGGAGGTATGTACAGCTTACAGCTTCCTTCATTCAGCCACATACAACAAAATGGAGCTGTTCTTCTTGCTGTTTCTTACTGTTCTGTTGCCGTTACATTTAGTAGCGTGCATGTGTGTCTATGTAGATATAAAAGGCTCATTCTGAGCTAAAAGATCTGCAATATTTCTTATTGTGAGGTGATTATACACTAATGAAAACATAATTATGAATACTATATTCCATTCTCTCTCTCTAAATCACTTTTTCACATACAGTCCATCCTGAATGGGATGTGAGTGATTGTACTAAAAGTCATGTAAATCCATCAAACAGTGCGGCTAGAGGAAGATTCGTCCTCTGGTGACCAGAAGTCCAGATTTAGTGAATGTCTGTACTAAATGTTACGATAATTCATCCAGTAGTAGTTATTGACACAGTCTGGAGAACAGTGGACAAACCAACACTGACTTAAGGTGGCAGGCAGTTTCAAGTGTTTAATTGTTGGGTTCAGGCATCACAGCACTGGGTTATCTTTCCTTTAACCCTAACCTCAGTTCTTTTCGTGCCTAAACTTAACCTTCGGCAGGACTTTGGTCTCGAATTCGGGTCTGCAGCTTGTCAGCCCTGCACAGTATGGATGCAGTTTCGTTGCATAAGACTAATTTTTAGGAGACAGGGTTGCACAATTAAGGAAACAGGAGCAGCAATGGATCAGTGTCCCTAGACACTAAAACCCCAAGCAGCCACTGAGGCTGCCAAAGCCAATGCGCTCTGGATTCAAGTCCCTAGCCCAGTGAAAACTGGAATGTGCTTTCGTCAGAAGCGTAAAACCTGTGCCAAATAAATGTGTGGACAATGATATAGAAACCACCATGGATAAGAACCCCTGGATTGATGTGAAAAATAGTACAGTACAATTTTTTACTTGACAAACTTTACTTTACATGTTGCTTTCAAGTTTAAGAAACTGTGATCTGGTACTGTGATCAATACTCAAAGCGATCATCAAGTACATATACACTTTGCTTGGTTAAGTTATGTGCATTACAGAATGCCGAAATAAATGGAAGCAGGATATATGCAGCCAGGAGGCCATTAGATGATCCTTCAGAGAAATATGATTTTATGTCTTTAATGAGCTATATCACAACAAATACAAGGAACCCTAAGAGAGAGATGAGATACACACACATACACACACACAAAAAACCTTCTCTGGCTGAATTGCTACAGTAAATGAAGCTGCCGGGGTCCCAGACACCAATGAAGACGAACCATAGACAGTAAAGCAACAGTCTACTTAGGCAATGTTTCTCAAATTCAAGGGTTAGTGGTCGCTGGAGCAGCAGCAAAATCAAGATGAAACTCCTCTGAGAGAGGTAGACAAGAGAGAAAGAGATTAGAAATTCGAGTGTGGAAAGGAAAATATGAACAAAGGATGGATAAATATTTGAGAAGGACAGGAAAGAAAGTTACAGGTGTAGGACAAAGAGAAGGTTGCCAAAAAAACTGAGACAAGACAATAGAGGGAGGGCCAGTTTGAAGAACTGCATCCTATAGTTTTGAAGAAAGGATAAGAGGAGAGGAGGATTTGGAGGTTAATGTTATGTTTGGACAGTCACAAGTTTACAAGAACTGCTGCTGCAGCTTCAAAATATCTTGTCCCGTGGTTCCACAGGTGAGGCTGTAAAAGGGCAGAACTGCCATCAAGTGCCGTGGGAGATGAAGAGAAAAATAAAACACCAAAATGTGAGAAGAAAATGTGAAAAAAGTTAGCCGAGATCTCCAAAAGGAAAACAGACATCTTTCAGCTGAATGACTCAGTCGTTTATTCCTCACTTTTATTTCAAATCAGCTTTTGACCTCTTCCTCTTTCTTGGTGGCCCCATCTCCTCTTCTTATTTATCTCAGATAATTGGAACGTGTCTGTCTTTCATATTCTGTTTCACCCATGTCACATGAATAAGCATCAACACTGTGCTGGTGTTGCATTTTCATTAGCTCAGTGTAGTGCAGTGGAAGACTGCCTTTTCCATTTTTCTGTTTTAATGTTGCTTAAATGTTTGTAGCTAGATAGTTGCAAATTCGGCCATTCTAGTCTTCTTTTTTTATAAAGTTGTCTGTTTTGCTTTGGTTTTGTATTGTTTAATTTTGGTCTCTTATCACTCTCTAACTCGATCTCTATCACTCACTGCTAATTTTGATATAAATTATTTTGCTACAGTTGCAGGGAACATTTGTTTTTATTCTTTCTATATTTTCTTGCATATAACTCTTCTCCATTTCTGGCATTTCAGTGGAATGCTTTTCCAGTGCACCTATGTGCATCATTTCCATCTCTTTTGCTGTTTACCTTCTTCACTCTCAGTAAGTCTGGCAGTTTATCTATTTCTTCCTATCTCCCCTTTCCCAACCTCTAAATCCCCTGTGACAGTGCAAACCCTTTAATAATATACTGTATGAGCTCCTCCATCTTTCTTGGCAGTGGTGGCAGATTCCTACAGGATTAAATCATGGCCGCACTAATGAGATTAGCATGGCTAATGCACATGTCTCTCACTCCCTCCTAACTGCCTTACTTCCCTCCCAACACTGCACGAGGGTACCCAGGATGTGTGGATCGATTGAGGGGTGGGTGACTAGGAAATCCCCCTTGTTTCACCTGGGCCTTGCCACAAATGGTTGGGGGATAAGGTAACGTCCCAGGTGAAGCCACAACAACCATGAGCTAGCCAAGCTAGAAGAGCCTCCTGATGAAATCTGGCGTATGACAAATGTTCCTGTTTATGTGTATGTGTTGAGAGGATACACAGTGAGTGTTTGCCAGGCTTTCACAGCCTTTCCCTGTGTTCAAAAATCCATGGTAGAACCAAGCACTCTAGATCGGCAGAATGAAGAGGAAGAGTGGATGGAAAAATGGATGAAGTGAGGGATGAAGAGGTGATGAAACAGATTAGAACAATCTCCTGGGGACTTATTGTTGAGCCTGCCTCGTCGAAATCTGGACCACATTTCTCCAACACTAGCCTTAAAAGCAAACGCACACATATTTGCAGCTTATACATTTAGCAGCTGCTTTTATTCAGCGTGACCTGCAATTGCAACAGTGGATATGCTTAAAATGATGTATCACCAAAATTAGAAGCAGCCAGTGATGAATGCAAGAGTCTAACCACTACACACACACATACACAGAAAAAACAGAGATTCAGACAGGGACCACAAGCAGCATGATTATTTCTATCTTATATCCTGTGTCCTTAAATTGTGTTGAGATCTAGAGTGTATTCCAATTAAGTGGATCCAATCCTTCAGTGCTTTGATCGATTTCTCAGTCAAATTAGGTGATTTGTTAATCTATCAGTGAATTGAAGATGCATTACCCAAAGGTCTGTAAGCCTTACTTTGCAACTTAAAGATATATATATATTACTCAGACGTTTGCAACTATTATATGGTGATGGTATTGCACTCAAGAGTTCCTAAAGCTAAATCAGTTCACTTCGGACAAACAGTAGCACTTGGAATTGATGATGTATTGCTAAAAATGTGTGAAAGATGAGTGAAAGATGGAAAAATGTAGAAAAAAACTAAAGAAGAAAATGGGAAAAATAACATGCAATTTTGCATTCCTCAAATTTGCAGTAATGCACAGAAGCATGCACGTGTACTCGCACATAATAAAGGAGTCCTTATCAGCAAACTCCAGTTATTTCTCCTCACATACAGTGGTGCTGTCAGACTGAGCTATCACCATGGTGATCAAGAAGATGTGAAGTGAACAGCGAGCCTTTGAGAGGTGATCTTGACTTCACACAAACACATGCACCATCTCCTTTACACATCTATAACCCCAGTCTCGCATAATATGCACAGTACCTCATAGTAGCCTCTCATACAAACACAGACCACAAAGACCAACAGTATTCCCACACAGACACACATTTCGACACACATTACAACCAGGGACACATTCAGACTCCTGCACTCACAAAACCGCCTGGGGCCACCCATGTACTTACCTTGACACACACATACTTCACCACAAAAATCTACCTATACCTAGCCCACAGGAAAGTCAGTGTAAATGCATTCAGACCTACTTTCACATGTGTGCACACACACTAACATACACACATAGATTAATGGTGATGTGTTTGTGCTGCTCAAGGTGAACACTGAGTAAACTAACCTCTGGCTCTGGGAGGATAGACCATTTAATCAAGTCACGTCAGGATCACACCAGCACACATGCTAAAAAGATGGGGCAGATCACACTTGTCTGCTGTGCAGTTCACACATGCATGACGCGAGCAAGTCTATTAGCCAGTTTTGATGAGAAAAGTTGACTGATTCAATTTTCTATTTTAAAATTCTCCACATGAAATTAAAATGAATTCATCGCCTATGCCAGATGTCCAAGTTAATGAGACAGTAAATCCTGGCCTTCATCAAGATAATGATCAACATTATAAGGATACATGTTCTTATAATATTCATATAATGCATTAAAACACCCCAATGCCCCATTTGCTATCCAAATGACTCTCTGGTGAGGATTTATGTTACATTTACGTACATTTTTGCTAGCTCATCTTACAAATGATGCTGACAAACTAAGGTTTCAAAGTCAATGGAGTATACTACTATGGAATTGCATACATTTAGATTATTTTTTAAACCAACTCAGAAGAGACTAATTTGCAAATGTGAACCAAATTAGCCAGTAGTTTGAAAAACATTAAACTGATTCATAAGTTTAAAGCTGGTATAAGCTTCACAGCTGGATACTCCATAACTGGAATATATGGCAGGATTTGTAATTCTGCATAATTCACCACAGAGAAAGCAATGCATGTAAAAGACTTCAGGAGAATTCACCGGATGAACACCAGATGCCAAATACTGACATAGGAAGAAACTGCATGAAAAAAAAAGGCCATGGAAATCTAAACTTTTTTTTTTGGTCTGTCTAAAATGTCTTACTGTAACAACTAACTAACAATCCCATCTAAAGGTGAGGCTATGTACAGTATCCACAGGCCTTAATGCATAGATTTATTTGTCACTCATCAGTACTTTATGTTTATTCTGCCAGAGTCAGGATATGAATTGAAGTTTTGAGCAATACATGGTCTTTTAAGCAGATTAATGGTACCTCCCCATGGGCTGTCTTCATACCTATCTCACCACCCTGCATCTTGCCCCCATAGTTCTAAGACCACTCCTACTGTCCTCTATGTAACTCCTTTCTGTGATATCTAAAAATACATCAGTTAACCCTTTCCCTTGCCCCACTTGGCCTGATCACTTTTAACCTTATTCTTAACAGAAACATTCAGTACTTCATTGCATAAGCCAATTCAAATTTAAAAGAGGCCTCATGGATGCCAGGTAAAGCTTCACATACACTTGCTTTGCTGTGCTGTGGATGGGGTAACATAGAGTAATATTACATAACAGAATAATATAGTATAGAATGGTATTGGAGTACTATGGCATACAATAGCATTTAAAATACAACAGGCCAGCATCCATGGGAAATAAGAAAATAACTATTTAAAATTAGCCATATGCACTGCATTACTTGAGAACATTGTGCTGTGGAGGAGAACAGGTGAAGCAGATGATCAGCATCATGAGATTAACAAAGAGAGCTTAAACATGCAGCTGGCGAGACAGTATGTGTGTATAGAAGAAAGATTTCATTCCAAGTAATTAAGCTGAGTGCCAGATGAGTATATAGGTGTGTTTGATCAGGATTAGGTTGTTATCACACTTCTGCTGTTTTCCTCAACAGAAAGAAAAACTGAATTCAGTGCTTTCACGAGACTTAAAGTGTAATATTCAGTCACGTGTCGTCTTGATCCATAAACACTAAAGATAAGATTAACACAAGAAAAATCTATCTCAAATTTGTTGTTGGCTCTTTGTATCATTCTAATAAAGGAATAAAACCTTTTTGTCAGTGGAGAACTAACATTCAAAGGTTTAGACAGACCTTCTCCTTCTGTGGCTGCTCTTTATTTTTATGATTTTCCACACTGTACCATGCTGAGGACATTGAAAATTATGACAGAACAAATGGAATCGAATCATCTAATCAACAAAAATGTGTTAAATAACCCAGAATATGTTTTACCTTTTGTTGTTTAGATCAATTTTTATATTGTAAATTCAAATTAGCTACATTTAGTTTTGGCACCACACTCATGGCATTCTCTCATCACATTCACAAGGTAGTCACCTGAAATGGTTTTCAACTCACAGACTGGCTTGTCAGAACTTAATTTGTGACATTTCTTGCCTTCTTAATGTGCTTCAGACCATCGGTTGTCTTGTGCCGAGGCAATAGTGCTATTAGTCCTCAGTTAAGGAAAAGAAATGACAGTCCATTATTACTTTAGGAAATGGAGGTCATTCAATCCAAAATCTGTCATTTAGTCTAAAAGTCCAAATTTGAGATTTTTGATTCTAACTGCTGTGTCTTTGTTAGATGTAGAGAGAGTGACTGCAGTTTCTGAATGTGTGGTTCTCCCACTGTGAAACATGGAGGAGGAGGTGTGATGGTGGAGCTTTGTTGGTGACTTAGTCGAGGTCACACTTAACCAGCATAGCTACTACAGCATTTTTCATCAACATGACAGCTCATCTGACCTAAGTGTGTCCAAGAGTGATGGAGTGCTGCATCAGATGACCTGGGATCCACAATCACCCGATCCAAATCCAATTCAGATTTGGGATGAGTTGGACCAGAGAGTGAAGGAAAATTAGCCAAGAGTACTCAGCACCTCCGGCAACTCCTTCAAGATTATTGAAAAACCAATCCAGGTGACTACCTCATGAAGCTGAGAATACCAAGGATGTGCAAAGCTGTCATCAAAAAAAAAGGTGGCTACTTTGAAGAATCAAAAATAAAAAACATATTTTGGGTTGTGGTTTTGGTTTACATAATTCCATATGTGTTCTTTCATAGTTTGGATGTCTTTAATATTAATGTACAATGTTGAAAATAATAAAAGAAAAGAAAAACCACTGAAGGAGAAGGTGAATTCAAACCTTTGACTGGTATTGTATATACACCTCCAACAGTCTTTTTACTCAGTGTTTTGATTTTAGTGAGTTTTTATACTCTTAAAGTAGGAAGGTCTTCTTTAAATGACAGAGAGTAAGTGAATTCAAAACAAACTGGAAGGTGTGTAGCAGATAAGCTTTCTGAGACAGAAAAAGACAAAGAGAGTAAAACCACATGCAGCTTTTCAAGATATTTGCTAAATTAGCTCATCGTTTTAAAATGCAGATTGGAACCTACAGTTTCACCTATGATTTTCTTCAACATAATACAGTATTTGATACACCGCAAGTTAAAGCTCTTATAAATTTGATTCTATATCTCAACTAATGAGTATCTGCCGTGTTAATGTGCAAACACAGAAGCCTTTCAACAGCTGCTGATATTGCTACTGTTAAGTCAGTGTAAACTGCAAATGTCAACTATTGTCTGAAAGACAAAAAAGAATTAATAAAAAATTTCCCACAAATATGGGAGGATTGATTGAGCCTAACAGCTGATCATCTTCTTTCTTACATTTAGCTATGTGAACTCTTTAAATTACAGTTGCAGACATTACATAGCTTGCCAACATAATGGTTTGTGAGTAATTATCTACAGCCCTGCAGATTTCAATTGTCTACTGTAACGTGCCTGGTAAGTGTCAACAGAATTGTGCAGAAAGGACACCCACAGAGATGTATCACGTATGCAACATTGCATGGCTATAGCATGTCTGGGACCTACTGTATGAACGTTTTTTTTCACTTTTCACAAAACCTTAAAACATGTGAAACATAAATAAACTTGTCATCATAATCCTTGTTGTTGATAGCTAAAAATAGAGTATTATTATTACTCTTGGGTTCTTTATTGACAAAGGTTATGCTGATTCTAGCTGATTCAAACAAATACTGTGTAGTATGTCATTCACTTAGTTAGGCCAAATGTGTCATCAGAGTGGGTGGAGTGTAAATTTGATTTGAATGTTACTGTATGTACGTAAAAACACACTTTTGAGATATGATGCAGGAATTGCTGTAGTTGACTCTAAATGTCAGCAAATTTCATCACCATGCATCATGGAAAAGCAGAATTTCAGCTTGACCTTGACACAGAGCCAAAGCCAGTGACAGATCCAGGAAATATATTAGGAGTGAATTTTCCACAGCTTTTTCTACCTCAGCATACCTCCCCAAAAATTGCAGCGTGATCATACATATGGATCAGCCCCTGCTGCTATGGAAACAGACATCCCACTTTGCTAGCCAGGCTAATTCGTCCAGAATTAGTAGTACCATTTAAGAAAAAACACCTTCACATGCGGCTGCTTTTCACACCAAAATGCCACCGTCGAGTGCTCCTGCTGAATAGAACTTCAGTGGGTGAGCTGTCAGCTAAGACTGACTGTGCCTGTCAAACCCACCCCAAAGCACTGGACTTATTAGAAACTCCATGCCTCACTAGAATTGAATTGGAGTCAAAATGACAGCTGATCTACACTAAAGGGTTTTCATATTGGATAGAACAGCCTGAATTGGCTCACTCACCTCTACTTTAGTAGATTAAGTGAACTGCAGACAGAGGAAGGAAGAGAAGTCCTGCCTGTTTGAGGACACCGGTGATGGGGTAGAGCATCGGCTGAGCCTCCTGGGTCTGAATGGTGCTGAGTTGTTTAGCTGTATCAATGATGTGATCCTTTAAGGGATGAGTATGCTCTATTTTCCCAGAAGACGTTAATATAGTTGTGTGGTGGTGGTCTCTGTGTGTCGTTTGGTCCAATTGAATCTGATTTCCATGCGGCCAATCAAGCAGAGAAACATGTAGTGTCCCAGCAGACAGTTCTTTTTTCCCCAAAGCAAGAAATCACAGATGTGGAGCTGCAGGAGAGGAAGAGCAAAAGAGAGGGAAGGAGATGTTAATAAAACTTTAAATTACATTTCAGCCTGTGGAACATGCAGAGAGCGAGAGAGGTAAAGCGGGAGACGGAGATAAAGATCAAATCAATGCAAAACTTAAATTAACCAGACAGCCTTGATTAGGTGCGCATACCATGTGCCCTTTTGCTGATTGAAAAATTGTGTGTGGTCAAATGCTCCCTAATATTTATTAGCAAATTCCATACCAGATTATAACAAGATTGTGTCTGATTATGTATGCAGGTAGTGTATCTGTATTTGACTGATAAACAGACAGAAAAGACAGCTTTACCTCTGAGACAAGTTCTTAACGTCATTGTTTTAGGCCACTGAAAATTATTAAAACCTGTAGTTTGTTATTTCCACCATTCTATTTCTATATCTATATCTCCATTCAGATATTAAAATATTAAATACAGGCACAACAAAAAGCAGACTATGATTATAGCCACATTGCTACAGACAACCCTCTCAAGTCATTTGAAAACTTGGCATTTTCTTTTAGCTAAACAGGAAATGACATCACATTTATATTGTAATCTGTGAGGAAAGAAATTAACAAATGGAATTTGGCTGAGACAAAGGTTGAATGTATGGTTGAACCCATAAACAACAGCAACTGGTCCAGACTAAATTGCCCTTGGCCCTGAGACATGTGTGATATGTCTCGTGTGTCAAACCACATAGGGAATGTTACAACAAAAGAACACAGGAAACCACCAACCTGTGTTATGCAAACACACCTCTCGCACAAATGCCTACTCAAATGTCAGCGCGTGCTGAGTTCACTGTGTGAGGTGGGGTCACATCTCACTTTTGCAATATTTGAGCCATATTAAATGATTTTTAAGAGAGAATATGGCTGAATATATTTTTCTTGCATGTAAATATTTTGGCTTTAAGTAAAGGTTAGACGTGAGTTAGAGTGTTGTAAAGGAAAGAAAAATAAAGAAAGGAAGGGGCGGATGCATGGAATGGTGAAGTTAAATGTCAGAAACAGGACGCTATTGACTATAATATCGTGGAAATATTGGTCTTGAGGATGCAGAGCAGGTGTAATAAGAAATATCAAGCAAGGGGTGGAAGCATCAGCACAAGTGGGCAAAGAAAAAAGCTAGTGTGATGAGGAAAGCATGATTTTGTCTTTGGTTCACCAGAAACACAGAATTAGTGTTTGTTGAAAAAAGAAGCTCAACAACAGAGGTTCATCATCAAGAGTCGTAGCACAGAGTCGAAAAGAAGCCTGGAGTTCAGTAGAAGTGTAATAAAAGGAGCAAATTTAAAGACTCTGATAGTAGCTGAGAGATGAGACACAAGTGACAGACAGAGTGTGGTGGGAAAAACAGTCCGGCTCTCCCTGACCCAGAACAGAGGCGAGAAGAAAGAAAACAACAGTGTAGATTCAGGCAACAACAAATGGATGAAAATAAAGTTTTGATCCACTGCAGTGCCCCACAGTCAGCTTGAGGCCGCAATCCATCAGGGGACAGAGAAAGAAGCAGAAAAATAGTACGATATACAGGGAAGGAACAGAGGGGGCACAGAGACAGACAGGAGGGAAAAGAGTATATGGAGTCTGGGGATGATTGAAGACAAGCGAGGGCTAACTTTTAGGTTTGTTAGACTGTCTGAAATGATGATGGATCCACAAAGAGAACTATTAATATGTTGCAAATCCAAAGATGCTGACAAAGAACAGCTATTCATGATTCTCCACATCCAGGCACTAAATATCAGAATAAATGTGAGTTAGTAACAATTGAAAATCACAGTTTTATAAGGCTGCCTATACAACTCACTATTCAACTGTCAGCGAATCAAATCAAAGGAATTCAGTGGCTCTGTGCTGAACAGTCTCCTAATTGGCTGTGATGTGGCTCAGAGTGGTCACGTCTAAACTTCTGAACTGAAATAAATGTGAGTTGAAGCCCTGTGTATTCTCTGTCATGTGGAAACACGTAGCCTGTGTGAGGCCACAGAAGAGAAAATCCCTTTGGCCCAATTACCCAAATTTCACACAGTTGTAGCTGAACTGTTTTGCCATGTGCATTAATCTGTGAAATACGGTTGGGAAATATGGCCAGGGAATTCATATGACTCCCCAATAGAGTATGTGATCAATATGATCACAGAAACTGAGATGTGAAACTAAGATTGATTGGCAATTATTTCCAGGATAATATATATTTCTCTGTCTTGCTGTGATGTTTTTGTTCTTGTCCGTCAATATATTCCTGTGATCCACATCTCTACCTGGCTGCAAACCGAAATTTCCATCAGAATAATAATAAACTTGAAGTTGAAAACTGCAGAAACGTATGAATAATGTATGAATAAACGAAAATATGAAAAAGTAAAATGAGAACCGCTTTTTGTTCCTTCAAATTGTCAACCATTACCATAGCAACACATCAACATATGTGGTTCATTACAACTTATGTCCAAGCCGTATCAGAGAAGGCCAAAGTCAAGGATGGAAGCTCACAACTGTCAGTCAGTACATGAACAGACTTCTAGTCTACTGGTCCTGTCACACAGAGGCTTCTGATTTCTAGAACTTGCATGTTGTAGCTACTTCCCTAACTCTAGTCTACCACACACTCGATATTTAAAAATTATTGGCATTCGGTGTAATCTGTGGTTTTGCAGAGTCACCCAACATTGACATTTTACCGAGCCGTGGATTATTTTCTTAACCAAGCTGTGAGGAAACAATATGATTTGGCAAAAACAGACTGAATAATAACTTTCTAGACTGAGCCATTTTTTGCAGTCATTATCCCAAACTTGGCAACACTGTGTGACACACTCCCTATTACTGAGCACGCACTATAGCAATATACTGATTTTAAATTAACACAGGCCATCAGTATGCGAGGTATAGTAGCCAATCCATCACTGGCATCTTTAAGTATTGAGCACTGTCTGTGTGAGGCTACTACCTGAATGCTATTAAGAGGCATAATCATGGTGTTTTTATTTGGCAGGTAACCAAGTGAAACATGTGCCAAATAAGGATGATTTGTATTATGCTCAGTACTGTATGTTATTTCTGCTCAGCCGCAATCTCTCTTGCACAGTCTCCTTCCTCCATGTCTCTCGCACACTCTCAGTCCTTGTCTACAACATTCTTTATTGGAGCACAAATAGAGAAAATCAGTTTGTACGTACAGTACCACACAATGGGCGCGTTAAGTAACAATTTTGCGTTCACCTGTGTTTACAAAATTACTTTGACAAATGCCAAAAAGAATTTGTTTCTAAACTTTATGACTAACTAATCATGCTCCTGGCCCAGCAAAGTTACAAATTAATGTTGTTAAAACCAATAAGACTATTGAGCAGGAAGGCAAACACACAGTAAGACCCAGGTTAAACCTCTGACCATTTGCTTCATGAGTTCACTTGGGATTAGGAAGAAGATGAAATGCAGAGTGGTAATGAGAAAGGAAGTTAGAGGAGGAGAAGAGAAAGGGCAAAAGCACAACAGAGTGAGGAGACTGAGAGAGCCGGAACAGCTGGTAGGGTAGAGCTTTAGTAATGAGTGGAGGGGATAAAAAGAAGGTGAAAGATGAGGAAGAGAAACACACACACACACTGTTGTGGACACATACTGTAAGAGCTCACATGTAAATGCAGATAGGGGAAGGGGAATGAGTGCATTAACAGATAAAGGGCCATGATTTGAGGAGGAGGAGGAGGAGAAGATGGAGGCTTTAAAGGTGAAGCAGGATCAAACGCAGATTCACAGAGAGAGGAGGGCAGTAGGGGGGGTTGAGTGGGTGACTGCATGTTTCCCATTAGTCTGTAGTCCCTGGCAACAATATAGCTCTCTCCCTCCCTTTTCTTCTTGTTTCACATTTTCTCTTTATGCTCATTGCATGCCAAATTCTCTTTTCTTTTCTCTCTCTTTAATGTACGTCCTAACTGTTTTCCTCTCCTCCCCGTTGGACTGACTGTCTGTCCTTCCCTTTTATCTACGCCTGAGCTGTGCATCTTCTCTTCACCGCTTCTGTCATCTCTCAGCAGTCACACGACTTTCTTTCCTCCTAATGACCATTTCTTCTTCCGCTTCCTGTCCTCTGCTGTGACTCCCTCCCCATCCCACCTCTCCTGTTCTAACTTTGTAAAAAATAAAATAACATCCTCACTCTTCTACTCTCCTGTTCGTAGCAACCACTTTTCCTGGTGTCTTTGTGTGAGTGGATGTGTGGATGACATTCAGATGATCGACACACAGCCAGGACCCACTGCTGAAGCCACTACCTACAGTGCAGCACTCTAACCTGTATGCTGAAATCACTCCAGCCCAACAGCCCCATGCTAGCTGAGCGGTTTGTCAATAGGGAAAAAGGATTAACACAAATACACACAGAGCTGCAACACTGACCTTATCTTCTTGTAACACCCAAATCGATCACAAACCTGGACATGCACACACACAAACATACACATACCTATTCATCATTTAAACAAACAATGTTCTCCTCTGAGAAAGACACTTAATCTAACCAGTGGCTCCATCGTTAATGAATATGCCTGTTTATATCATGTAGCACCAACCTGGAAACAACAGCAGTGTTTGTGTCTCAAACAGAAAACTTTTGTCGCGACCAGTGCAGTCCTCACAGCCACTTCCAGCAAACGTGATCTAAGAGGTGCAACTGGGACACATTTTTTTCACTGTAACTAAAACAGTAACTATCGAGCTACATGCTGACTTTATAATTGTCAAAGAGCGGAGAGAAGAGAAAACATTACTGCACTCGTCTTCAGCGCAGAGTAATTATTCCAGCGGATCAATTTTCCACAAGTCATTAACTGAGCACCGACAGAAAACATCTCTGCCTGTGATAACTGTCCCTTATCTGACTTGTTTAGACATCACAAATTGAAGCATGCGCTTTAATGGTGCATCACGAGCGTTGTATGTATTATCTTAACGAAAGGGGATTTGTGCATTGGTAAGGAGGGAGAGATGGAGGAGAGACAGCGGCTGAGGAGGGTGGAGGGTGTTGGTGATGAGAGAGAGAGGCATGCACACACACATAGCCATATTGGCAACCCCAGAGCGTGTCGAAACAGATGACTCAACATGATAAAAAGAGGGATTAAATGCGGCCAACGCACCCCTAATGTTGGAAAAGATGTAAAGTGGGTGCGAGGCAGGGAGAGAGAAGAAAGGGGATTTTATTCTGAGCCTGTTTAGTAATGTATAAGCATTCTCTTACAGAACACGAGGAAGAGAAAGCAGACAGAGCCGAGGAGCAAGAACGAGATTAAAAATACAGCACAAACGCAAAGAGAGGACAGATGAGGAGAGCCTCTCTTCATATCTCTACCCGTCCATTTCACTTTGAACCTGACTCATCTTTTTCCTTTCTTGTCATTTTCTTCCCACTCCTATCCCTCTTTTTTCTTATTCCTGTTCCTATTCACCTGCTCTCTGTCTGTTCTCTCATATGGCTCCAACAATGCATCACAAAGCAGCTTACATGCATGCACACTTTGAATTCACCACCACTTTTCATTCCACTTGGCGTGCTCCTATAGTCAGTCTGTTTCATTTCAGTATTTCTACTCTCTGCAGCTTTTTCTTCTGTTCATCTTCTTTTGATTTGCTCAGCAAAGTTTCTGTTAACAGCTAAGAGAAACTAAGACAAAGAAACTTAAAAATCAATCATTTAGGACAACTGTTATCCAATCAAGAAACTATTTTCACCAGGAAAATTGCCATCAAAATTTGTTGTTGTTCTCTTGTTGCCTGCTGTTCTTTCCACTAACCCCAACCAATCGAGGCAGATGACCGCCCACCCTGAGTCTGGTTCTGCTGGAGGTTTCTTCCGTTAAAGGGAGTATTTCCTCTCCACTGTTTGCTCCCATTGATCTCAACTGACTGACCATCAGAGGCTTTCATCATATGATCTGCTTAATTGGTCCTGATCATGCATTATGACTAATCTATCACAAGGCTGAGCTGAAAAGCTGAGCACTGTCAGACACATCAGTGGACTCGTCTACAGCTCAGACTATGGAGCCTTATACATGGCTTCATGCAGCTGATCTAACATCTCTGGTTAATACCTCACTCTTCTTTCTTTATTGGCTGTTAATGCAGATACAGGTATTTGTTTTATTTTCTACTTTTTGTTTTCCCTCAAAAGGGGTTTGAGCTCCTGCACTCAGACACTCTTTCACTCAATCACTGATTGTTTTTTTGTGGGGGACACTCGTTGTTGGCCAGTAAAAGAATGTGTTAAAACCCTTGTTGACCAATGGTAGTTGGCTTTAAGGTGACTTATTTTCTGATGCCTAACCGCCTAATTTAGCGAGTAACTTTCCTCAGATGTGATTCTGTGCTTCGTTACATCGTGATGTTTCACATTTCCACTTTAAACCACTGAGAGCAGATCTCAGAGCAGATGAGACGCAGCTGTTTCAAGCTTCCTCGGTCCATTCGGGATTAAAAGCCTGGATTTCAGTGTCAACCGTCCTCTGTTTAGCACACGTCTCTGTTCATTGAAGGCCCGCCCTACTCTGCCTGTGATTGGCTGATTCTTGCTCTCACCTGGACCAATCTCAGTCCTCGTGCCAAAACCCAACCAACCTGAAACCACAAAGGCAACAAGTACTGGCCAATCAGAGGCGGGTAGGATGGGCCTTTCACTGAGAAGTAAATAGAAATTGTCAGCTTTGTCTTACATCTTATTATTTCTATTGAATAATATATAATACACTGTCTGAATAAACCATTAGCATAAAGTAATGTGTGTGGGGGTGGAGGTACTGTAGATTTAGTGTAATTCAACCAGGGCGCCACACAAGCTACATCTGCCACTGGCTATATGCAAGAAAAATCTAATCTATACTGTTAAGCTATTCTTAGCCTAACTTCTTGTTTGTTTTTTAATTAGCAAAGCCTAATTTGGCCATTTAAAATTAGAACATCAACATACAGCAGATGTTCTAGGTCATAATGTTTTCGAAAACAAATATCCAAAAAACATAATAAACGTGAATATACATGTATTTTACCTTGAAATGTCACTTTAGCTGTTATCAGTTTTTATACAAACCTAAACTAAACTCATCCTCACTCTGCACGTAAAGTTGTGAGATAGTGAGTTTTGTGAGTTTCAACCTTCCATATCACTCTTGGACACAAAGCAAATAAGTGTAAAGCAAAATGTTAACTCTAAGTAAGAGCAAAACATAAGCAAAAAGTTGTCATGGTATAGTTCAAAGTCTTTAAGAAACCATACACACACATACTTATACACTGGTGGTTTGCCAAAAAGGTATAATGAGTACGCAGTGCATTTGGCTGCTGGGGACTGATTACATAGTGGAGAATTGGCTAAGTATTAATAACGCTAATAATGCAGGTGGTTGCAGGATCTGATTTTGCTCAGAGTTGATGACATCAATATTTCGTTTGTGCACGTTCACTGTAAAGTACTTTGGATACAAACTTCCATCAAAAGCTTTGCCAATTAAATGTGAGCATGGACTTGCATATACACACACATAATTTTGTGAAGCCACAAGACATGAATTAATGAATGAGTCAAATGGGGCACATTAGTGTAAATGGGGACCAATAAAATAAAATGGGTTCCCGCAAATGACCATTATGCGACTTTACATTGTATTTGTAAACAGTACTTTGTTTTGTGTCTTCACTAATTAAGCTCAGATATATGGATAAATTACTTTGTTATTTGTTATTAGTCCTGTATGTTTTTCCTCATAAATCATCATAACAAGGTTTCTGGCCAAGGGCTACTGCCTGGGGTGGGAGTTGGCATAAAGACCCCAAATGACAGGCCAAGACGTCAGTGGGGGGCAGGATGTGGTGGGAGATCAGAATATAAATACCACAGCATATGAAAACAAACAAACAAAAACATAAACCAGTCAAAAGCATATGGCATTCGTTGCAGTGCAGAGTTAGGTGAGACATGTGCAGGAGCACAGGACAGACAGTTGAACCAGAAATGTAAACACATATCTTTCCCTCCTGAACAACATACAGAATTTATATTTCAAAAAAGAAAAAAAAGAATCACTATTCATTTGAGATTTCAAAATTATTTATTACTATATTATGAAATGTTACAAGTCTGTGTATTTTTAGCCACAATACGTCACTATTAGTATTCCAGTCTGGTCTATTTATTTCTTTTCTTTGTCTACTCAGCCTCTACCTGAGACCTGTCAATACTGTAGTTAGGCTGCTGACAGACATCAATGATATCATAGATTACTGGCCAGCACTTTAAGGTAAACGATTTTAACTATGACTTTCTCCAGAGCACCCAGTAGCAAATGATGCACAACCTGTAATTGACCTGTATTTGTTCTTGGTAGGTGCAGCTCTAATTGTGTAAATGCATGCACTTTACATGTGCATTCTGTGTTGCATGCATAAAATGCTTTAAATAGCTCATAGGGTAAAGCAGAACTGTGATTTTCTTCATACATTTTGCTGAAAAAGCGCATGCTGGTCAGCAAAACTGCCATGAATAAATAAATATTAAATAAAGGAAAGGTCATTGTGACTTTAAAAAAAAAGCACAAATGACTTTTCACAGATTCTGTCTTTGGTTTGTACAAAAGACTGATTATGTCAGTGTAAGAAAATGTTTTGTATGGGTACAAACTGAGCTTACTCTTTGTGTGCATACTCCTAAGGGAGCTGAACTAACTCACGCAGCTTAAAATGATACACTTTGAGTAAGTCAATTAAAGCTAAGATCTCCTAATTGTTGGTGCTCAAACAAATCACTCTCTACTAAGTCTGTTTTGGTTGCTTGCTGTAATGCTTTCAATTGAAACTGTAGCCTCGTTGAAGTCTGTTTTTTTTTTTGTTTTTTTTACTAAAACTACTTTTAATGAAAAAGCTTCATCTGAGTGGCCCTGTGGAGAACACTACCTCAAGAGATGACAACAAGAGATAGCAAGAAAGAGTCAATGCAACCCTAATTTTCCACTGGGGCCAGGGTCTGTTGATTGTATCCACAGTTGTATACCTTTGGTGCTTTGGGTTTTCAGAGTGAGGCTCTCCTGCTGGCGTACAGCTGCCAGGACAGCCGGACAATCAGAAGCCTGCTGGGTGTTTAGCAAGCTTCTGTGGAGGATTTTAATGAAGTGGCAACAATGTAAGGACGGGAATCAGTTGACCAAACATAGGCAACTGCCAAGAACACAGCCCCTTGTCTGTAGGAGAGCAGGTGACTTGCAGAGCCCAAAGGCTTCCACAGAGAAGGAGAGGCTTTTTGGCTTTCTTTTGTATTTCTTTTCAATATCTGAGTTGCTAATGTAAAAATGAAAAATGATCATCTGAGTTGAGTTATAATAATAGTAAATTATACTTTATTAATCTCCTTGGGTAAAATTTTGTGGACGTTCAGTGTTTTGTCCAGGGACATTTAGACATGTGCTCAGGAATCGGGGGAACCAGAAGTCAAACCACCAGCCCTGGGGCTCATAGGCAACTGTCCTACAATCGGAGCCACTGTCGAGTTGAGCTGTTTTACTAAAATGCTCAGTTTAGTAAATACTTATCATATTAATAATAATAGATACTTTATTGATTCCCTTGGGGAAATAGTTGTTTGGACAGCTGCTAGACCTGTGTCAGCGCTACTACGGGGTTTCGGTATCTTGTCCAAGGATACCTTGACATGTAGCATGCCGGGACTGAGAATCAAACCTCTCACCCTTGCGTTGGAAGACACCTGCTCTACCCACTGATCTATCATGCCTCCCAAATATGTACTTGGCTAAGACGGGTCGCGAACCCAGAACTCTGACGTGACAACGCATTTCTCTACCAGTTCAGCTAACAAGAGCAACTTATAGGGGCAACTCTAAGTTCTTACAGTGTCCATAGTCCCTGATAAATAAAACATCCCGACTGCACATCCCATCATCCTCAGTTCACGTCCTCTTCCTGTTTTGTTAACACCAGACATTATTCAGAGCCTTTTAATTGGGTCCCGAAAACCCTCATTCATCACATAAGAGGAAAAGTATCTTGTGTGTAAAGATGATTGTGTGCATTGTGCAGACAATCATGCACAGTGCCTTTGTTTAATATGTTCAGCCACCTCTCCCGGCTTGTTGTGAAGTATGGTAATAATCCATGGCACAAGGTTGACTTTTATCTTTCTCTTTCTTTCTGTTGCAAATTGTCCACTTAAGGACCATGGATGCACATACTGTACCATTCACACACCTACATCACCCTGTGCATCATTTTCATACAGTAGTTTTGATGCATTTGTTATGTTTCATTTGCATAATACTCATTTAAAAGGCTGATTGTTTGCTGATAGACCAGAACGCCCCTATGCCTGTTTCATCATTCATCTGGATGACCTGTGCTTAATCGGTTGCCCCACCCAATGATATGCTTCACTTCTCACAATGACGGCCCACACCCGCTGTCCAATCAGTGAACTGTTGTGAGTCAATTTCACTAACTGGTTACATATGGAAGATGTGTTCCAATCATTTACACCATCATCACTCAACATTAGGGATTGGTAACAACAGTGTCGTGTAGTACACAAGTGTGCATTTTCAGCCAGGGGCTGCAGACTTTGTATCTCTGTGGCTTCCCAAATTTAATAAGATACACACTTTATGTCCCAACTGCTGTGTTTATGCATCTCTCTCTCTCTCACACACACACACACACACACATTTTATATTATTTAAAGCAGCAGGTCAGTCAGTATACACTGCAGCTGTTTACTGCAGATAAAATCTACAAATGAAAAGACTTTATACAAAAGGTTATTTCATCTGAGTGTTATCACTGTTTGAAGATTCATTCCAGCTTTGCTATAGATTCCCATGAAAAACATTTTATAAGTGCGACATCGGTTGCTGTGGTAACACGTGGTAGCTTGGCAGCTAATAAGACACAATCCTGTTTACTGTTTTCTTTATTGTTATGCTTTTATGCTACTTTAAGAAAGTGTTTCAGTTAGTACACTTACACCAATAACCATTATTTAAAACCCATAATACCTGTTTGCTGTTATTACTGGAGTATTCATTGCTGCCAACAGTTGTTATTTGCCACACAAATGTTACCTATAATCACAATGAATGAAGGTCTGTTGGAGTTAATTGTTTACTACAAGAGTGTTTTTATGACTCTGTATTCATGAAAGGTCTTAAAATTAAATTCTCATCTTAAATTATCCACTGTTGAGATCTTTTGGCCCACAGTAGTACTCAATGTCTTAGGTTTGGAAACAGTTTTCATATCTCATATTACATTGCTAATTGAGTTCAATAAGAAACTCTGTTTTTGTGAAGGACAGTTAAGACACACACTGCTGTACTGTACTACTGTATATCATATATTACACTACCATTCAAAGGTTTAGGGTTACTTAGAAATGTCCTTGTTTTCCGTGAAAATATACATGAATTAGTTGAAAATGAAGAGTCAATTACTTGAAATGATGATTTTTAATTGAAATAATAATTGTGTCCTTCAGATTTTGCTTTGCAGCAATTACAGCCTCGCAGACCTTGGGCATTCTACCTGTTATTTAGGTTTTTTTACCCAGTGTTTCTGAAACAACTCCCACAAGTTGTATTGACTTGATGGCCACTTCTTATGTACCATATGGTCAAACTGTTCCCAAAAGAGGTCAATAGGGTTGACTATGCTGGCCACAGAATACCAGCTCCCTGCTTCTTTCCTAAATGGTTGTTGCATAGTTTGAAGCTGTGCGTTTGACCTACAGTAGTGTCCTGTAGGATGAAGTTGTTTCTAGTCAAACCCATTCATCTGATATGGCATGGTGTTGCAAAATGTTGAGTTGATGTTGAGTTCCTTTAAATATCATTGCCTCCACCTTGTTTGGTCTGACTCTGCATCTCACAAGTTGTCTTCCTTATGATCCAAGCACAAACTTAGATTTGTTTGTCCGTAACACTTCAATCATTCCAATCTTCCTCAATGTCTGGGTTCTTATGGCCATCTTAATATTTTCTTTTTATTGGACAGTGTGAGATATGGCATTTTCCTTGCAACGTTGCCTAGAAGGCCAGCATTCCAGAGTTGCCTCGTTACTGTTGATGTTGCTGTTTTTTTTGAGGCAGAGATAGAGATAGAACATATAAGCCTGAAAGCCTTGTTTATAGCCCTGTAATGTCAGGTTTCAAATTCTTTCAGCAGCTGTACCCAATTATGCATTGAATTCAATGCGACACTAGTTGCAGATGGAGAGAAGTTTAATTTAGCTCCTTCTGACATACAACACTGGAAAGATAATTTTCCCGCTAAAGCTTTTTTTAAAATATTTTTTGTATATATTGATTCAGCCAGATAATGCCTTTAATATCACCCTGGACGCCTTTTCCAATTTTATACAAGAGCCAGTAAACTGGATTTGGGTGAGTTTGAAGGATTGACAGATAAGTTTTGTGGAGGGGTGAAATTGGAGCAATGCTATCATAAATAACCTTAATCCTCTAGTCCTTTGAGGACAGCTACATACCATGCAGATAGTAGTCCATGGTTGATTTGATGGCATGTATGAGGAACAGAGAGGACAACCTCCAGGTATCTTATAATATAAACTGCGCTGTACCTGGGGGAAAAAAAAATCTTTCTACTGTATGTACATTTGCCTTGTTTCCTTATAACTGATTCTTACATGACTCCTACTACTTCACTGAACAGCAGTGCAGTTGTTACATTAATCCTACTGTTTAATTCTGCTTAGAGTTAATTATACTCATTTCCTGGATTCATTTGACTTGTTGTGGGTGTGATGGAACAAACTAACTGCATGTGGTTTTGCCTTATATTTGTTTATCATTGTTCGTTTTAAAGTTAAATTGAAAATCAATGCTGTAATGCTGAAGTCACCACATCTGCGCAGTTTGTTCTATTACTTTAGAGCCATGGGATCACAGTGCGGATCTTGGCACATAGTTTGCACCAGTGTTGTACTAATCTATTATAGATGAGTATGATGTTATTGTGCTCTCTTTGTTTTGGTGTTGTTCTTCATTGTTGAGTGGTGCTATGGAAATACTTTTGTGATGTGATGTGTTTGCAGTGTTGCAAAAGGTTTCACACTTGCTGAGTTGATAGGGTTGGGGTTAGAGTGATAATTTGCTGTTCACAAGTGGTGCTTATCAACTATGCCATATTAAACATGACTAGAGTTTTATCAGAGGGACTTGTACATTAATGAAATGATTATTTATAGAATGATTATACAGTTATATGGTGGTCATATGTTCACAGTTACTGTAAATGACAAAGTTGCCAATACTTGATACCCAACGCATCAATTAAATGTAGACAGGCAACAGATTTTTTACAATATGCCGTTGTCTTTTCCACTAAAAAAATCCTACCTACATCACAACATAATTAATATATAATTATATTTGCTACAAAACTTGCATAGACACAACATTTTCAGGAGAAGGGATTAATTGGTCATTGTAATTATATTTGTATCATGTATTTAAGAAATAGCTGCAGGTAAAACATTTTTTGTTTGCTTTCTTTGCTTTCACTATCACGTCTGCATTTTCAGAATAATGCATTCATTATCACTGATGTTGCATTGCAGTGCTTGATACCCATTGTGCTGTGTGACAATACATTGCATCTTGTTGCATCAGACTGCTGCCCTCCTGCTCTGCATCCTCACAGAGTCTTTGACAACATGGTGGGTAAACACTGCTGTCAACTGCTGTGGACGCAAAAGCAAACTCAAATAAGTCCAAGAGAGGGACTGCTAATTACTGAAAGTCTTTTCTCCATCACACTTCAGAAAATCTGATATAACAATGGAGACCAGCAGATTGTGTGCAGAAGGTGAGAGAACTGTCTTTGACCGTCACATAAATAGTAGCATGAAAGCACCCAAAATAACTACTGTAAAAGTATAAGTGATCCAGCCATTCTATTCTTGTATACCTCTTCCTGCCACAGCATTTCCATCCTGTTCATACACACACATTCTCAACTTGCATCACTTTTTGTCTTTCCATAAATCACACAAAGATAGATTGACGCACACACACACACACACACATGTATGTCTGGCATGTCAGTTCAGATGAGCCACCTTGGGACACAGAGAATTGCATTAAGGGAAAAGTAGGGCCCACCTTGTGGAGCCTGTGTGTGCGTCTGTGTTTCTTTGTCCGTGTCCACAAGTGTGTACTTGTTCTCATTGTAAGTCTTTGTAAACAAAAGCATCAGCTAAATGTAAATGTGATGTATGTATTTTTGTCTGCAACTGTGCAGAGTCCAGTTGGGCCTGAGGGAAAAGTGTAAGCACACGTCCTGCTGAGTAGCCTTTGTGTATTGTGTGTGTGTGTGTATGTGTGGGATTTTCAGTTGTGTATGTAGGGGCAAAGCATATGCTGACTTTGTGATGTACATGCATTAGGTGGTAAATGGCCAAGTTTCACACTGTTGGAAGTAGTGGTGTGACTGCACAAAAAAGTCCAGCTTATGCTTTAAATGCGCTTGACACAGTCATATGTTCTCAACATGAGTTTTTTCAGTCTCTGTGGAGTTGAGACTGAAACACCTGCCCTTAGTACTGAAGGTGATACAACAGGAGACTGTTAAACAGGCTTTCCATGACAGCTGACACTCTTGTTTCCAAGAAAGGACTAATAAAGCTGGTGCAGTGGAAACTGTGCCTGAAGCACCCATGTTCAGGATGCACTTGGGGCATGTTTTGTGAATAAATGCATGTAAGACAGATCCAGAGAGAGGTAGAGAGTTATTGACCGTGTGTGTCTGTGTGTAACAGTGAGAGTAAGCGCGAAACAGGCAGCAATAGAAAGAACACCACGTAGAGTGAGAAAGGAAGTGGGAGAAGACCGAGTTGAGAGCTGCAGGAGTGAATGTGAGATGTTAAAATGCAGTCCCTCCCCCCCACCATAGTACGACACAGGAGAAATACAGCAGTTGTATCAACACTCACACACAAACGCACACATATTGACACTGGTACACTTTGGTTCCAAAATGTGATTCATCAACATCAGATTACCTCATCTGTGTTTTCCTACTCCCCCCTCCTGACAGTTCGCTGACCTTCGGGGAAAACCAGGAAGACCAAGCCAACAACAGTAACAATCAGCCAAAAACAGACTGTTTGTGTCCTCATTCCTGGCATGATACACACGGCAGGAGGCTGCAGCCAATGAGTCAACACACTGTGACCGACTGACGGGCAGTACGGCAAACACTTGCACTGTTTGGACCGGAGCTTGTTTCGGAGCAAGGATTAGGGGTCAGGGCAGATCAATTTTAACAGTTCACAATAATGCAAAAACATCTTAATGGAATCATGTGACACGAAAGCACTTTATTACAGAATGTTGTTTGCTGATTACTTTATATTTTATAATTATTCACATAGCTTATGTGATTAGGTGAAGTTAAATGATTGTGCAAAACATTTTCTATTTTTTCTTTTATTATGTCTTACTTTTAATTATGTTCCATCCACTGCTGTATGTAAACATTTTTTGTGGTTTTGGTTATAATTGGTTACACTAAGCCACTTGATCGTCTGTGGTTTGAGCTAAAATCACTACTATCCACAACTCAGCATTCACCTGTGACAGATAACAAAGAACTGTTGCCATGTGCATTGCCCATTTAACCTGATACAATCATTTAGAGTTTAATTCCTCCATTAGTACAGCTGAGAATGGTGATTGTGAGTGGAAGTAAAGAATCTCTGAATAAAGAATTTGTAAATCACCCTCATTATAAAAGGTGATTCAGGCGGTAATTAAATCTCTTTGTCTGCCAGGTAACAGTGCTAAAGGTCCACACTGCTTGAGTACCGAAGAACTCAAGGCTCATAGCAACAATAAATGTTTCTAAATTAAATAGTCTGTTTGATTCCACTGGATCTGAACTGAAGGTCTGACAAGAAGAGAAGAAAAACTGAACCAAACTGAACTGAGGTGGTTAGTGTCCCTCTCACAAAATAGAAATCAAGTGCAGTTATATATATATATACACCCCCACCCCTCCGGTCCGTCAAATTATTTCATGCGTGAGACCGGTCGGTGGCGCAGAAAAGGTTGGGGACCACTGCTCTACAGCTATTATCTAATACATTACATTTAATAATTGATGCTTTATTAATCCCCTTGGGGAAAGTCTTGTGGACAGGCAGCCACCTTTGAGGCGCCAAGGGTTCAGGGTTCTGTGTCTTGTCCAGGGACACTTCAACATGTGGCCAGAAATCGGGGGGGACCTGAAAGCAAACCACCAACCCTAGGGTTCGTAGACAACTGCCAACTGCCCTACCTACTGCACCACGGTCGCAGCATTTGTGTGTATGTGTGTTATCGTGGAGACCCAAAAATGAGATGTGGAGAGAGAGGACATTTTTGGACAGTGGGGGCTGTCTAGTCACCATTCCTTTAAGGGGATCTCTGAGACCTGATTTTAGAATAATAATGGTAGAATTAAGTTAAGGTTAATGAAAGATGGACTTTGCGTGGATGCTCAAACTTTTCTGTTAGGACATCATGAGGTAAGAGTACTTTAGTTACTCTCTATCCTAGATAAATAGTACCCTCTAAATGTCTACTGGATAATTGTTTCCACTAGCAAAACAACCGTCTTCCTCAGACAACGGCAGACAAGCAGTGAACAGAAACCTGCTGTAAATACTGAGTTCACCCTATATATTTCAATAACAACTCATTGCTTTAAAATGACAATCCCCAAAGGTCTTGTCACATGTTCCAGTGGCCCAGGTGTTTAGCACCAGGACTCAGCAAGTGGTTGTCATTGATTATACACTGTTGTGTTCACAAGATTCCCGTTGTTGCTCATAGTAGGTCCATAATGGAAAGTCAATAATTGAAATATCACTATCAGTGCAGATGTTTTTTAATGTTGGACTCAGGGGATCCAAATGATGCCTGCAAGGTGTATTTTTGAACTATTTTATGATGTAAATTTACTTTAAAATACTTGAAGTAGAGCTGATTTTTTAATATGAGACTGCTCTAAATCAGAAAACAGCTATCCCAATACTCAATATACCAGCTGGCAAATACAATCAGCAGTCACTGACCCCAATTTTATTACCGAGTGTAAGGAGAGAGCATCACACACAGCAGGTGCATTTGTCTCAGAGATAGATGAGCTTGTGGCAGTATCTGTAGACACACAGGTTACAAAAGGTTGTAAACATTTTATTGCATTGCCCAATAAGGAAGAGAGAGGTCAGTGCAACACAGGAGAGTTTAACAGAAGACCAATAATGTTTTTTGAAGGCCACCGTTAAGTCCATAAAAGTATTTGTCTTGGCCAGCTCTATTTTTCACTACTGTGTACTCTTTTCATGTATACACTCAGGACTTTAACTGAAGTTAAGCTATCTGATATTGTATCAAGCTAGACAGATAATTAATTAGGTAATAATTCAATAATGCAATAGAACCGAGGTGTAGTGCTCACAGCAGTGACCGGCGATGTCCCATGATCTGAGTTCTAATATTGTGTATCTGCTGATACCAAGTCCAATCTGATACTTACTATAAATTGACATAAATAGTACACTCCAAAGTGATGCCTCAGCCCCACCCAAGTCCCTACATTATAGTCTGTTGGATGTTTTCTTTCAGTGTGCCTGAAGCTTTTAAACTTTCTTATTCTATATATAGTTATATCAAGACGATGTAAAATCTTAAACCTTACACTGTAAAGTGCTTGGAGAAGATTTAGTTGTGATTTGGTGCTATATAAATAAACTGAACTTAATTGAATAGAATTGAAATAACTGTTACATAAAATTAGGGTTTAACAGCTACAAGCTCAACAAGTAAACATACACTTATATTAGTTTGGATGTTAAAATGGGACTAGCAAAAAAGATATCATATTTCTGCAAGTTTGTTTTCTGCTTGATCATGAGCTGTTCTCTAATACTGGCAGTTTTTTTTGCATATATGCATGTGTGGATAACAAGCATTGTGGTCGACTCATTCAATGGATTGGCTCAGAACATCTCTGCAACATTTGTTTTTCCGCAATTTCAATGTTGCATTTGATAATGTACAGAACATGCTGGAAAGTAACATGTTTACTGACACTATTTCTCCAATAGAAAGTAGTATTTCATTAGTTTGTTTTAAATTTTGTATAATTAGCCATGTAATTACAAATTAGCATGTTTTTTGTGTGAAATTTCATACTTTATACATTAATACTACTATTTAATCCACTGCATTTTTGTTTATGGAAAACATACCAAAAGCTCATAAAAGAAGATGTATTAACCTACATTACAGTATGTTAAAGCACATAGACTTAAACTTGCCTTGACCACATAGATTTGAAATTATTTAATTCATTAGTCAATTTTTAATCAATCATATTATTTTTTTCATATATGATACTTTAAGTAGTTTTTATTGATATTACTTCCATATTTTCCCTTGAGTAAAATTCTGAATAGACTCTGCATTGATATTTCTACTCAGGTATTAGATTACACCAGTAAAAGTGTGTCTCAAACAGCATGTGCATGTGCCTAAAGCAGATGTCCCATTTTACCCCTGAAAATCTCTTTACTATGTCTCCATGTTCCTTTTTTGTGTGATATAATACTCAATAACCTAATGTTACAAAACTGTGAGTTAAACACCAGCAGGGGACAGAGAGACCTTTACTGCTTAGCAACAACTTTTGTTCATACAGAGAAGTCAGAAAATATCTCAGCAGATCACCAGAGCCTTAAAAATTCTTTCCTCCGTGTCACAATTTCCGTCGATGTATAACTAGCCCCATAGCAGCTCAGGCTCGGTCAGACAAAACCAAAGCCTCTGCTTTTGTAAAATAAAAAAGCAGCCATATTAAAAATTATAGCGCCTGCCACAGATGGAAAATGTGAGAAGAGGGAGATAGGAAACAAAGCAGTACGCGAGAAGTGGTGCAATATAGAGGGGAGGAGGGCAGATGGAAGTGAGGGGTATGAAAAGCTAAAGGGATAAACAAACAGGAGAATCGAAGAGATGATGATTGGTGAAAAAGGTGTAGCATTGGTGTGAAGAGGTGGCGGGATTATTGAGTGTTGTCATTCAGACACGATGTGGGTGTCCAAATAAAGAAATGTATATTTGTTTATGAACAAGGCTTCTTTTCGCTTCTTTCCACAATAAAAACCTGTGTGCACCATTAGTTACACACAGAACAAGATGTTGAAGGGAGAGAATGATTTTTGTTGCTGTGCAACTCAAAGATGGATGCAAATTATCAGTAGCTAAGTAACCTCAATAGTGTAACAAGCCAACAAGATCTCAGTTTCCATGTGTTAGGAGATGACGAACCATGAAACATCAAGGTTAGAAAACATTTATGATCCCATATTAAGAGATCAATAAGTAGTGATTATGACAAGAGCTATTTCTGTATTTAGCCACCAGCATATGTCACAAACATAAGGTAATCACACACTGGCTATAAACCATGGAATCTAAAGTGAAGAATGGTGGCTGATTATAGCTCCATACCCTATTTACACCTGGTATTAACATGTAGTCTAACTCTGGATATTGTAACACCTAAAACACCTAAATGCCAAAACAAGTTGAAACGTTACTTAACGTCATCCCTTCCTCTTTCTGCTTACTCGAGCAAGCAAAAGCTGCAAATGGAAAATGACAAAGAACATATGCTATAACACGTGTTTTTCTGGCCATATCTGCTGTGAAAATGGACTAGATGTTATGTTAGAGCGAGGGTACACAACCAAGGACCCTTATACTAAAGCAACCAGATGAAACTAATGATTGTTATTATTTATAACATGAGTGCCTTATTGCCATGATGTATTTTTGGTATGGTGAAGTTAAAAGAAATATGATGTCCCAGAGTAAGAAAACTGTTCCTGTTTGTGCAAAGTTGAATGAGTGGTTTTCATCACTCCAGTGATAAATAGTGTCTTGATTTGTCACGTCTGCCAGTCAATCACTTCAAAAACTTCATCCAAAGGAAACTTATCGACGTCTCCTCCTTTTTTTCTTCATCTTCTCTCACTTCCTTGAACTCGTTGATCTCCTGCTGCAACTCCTCCTCCATATCCGGCATACTTTGTTTACCATGTTAATCTAGCATCTCATCTGCCATAAGCAAGACTTGGGCTGATTATAATGGTGGCGTAATTAGCTGATTAGCAATGGAGAGAGCTTGTTAAGGATGCTAGCCATTTGAGAGGACATTTGATTAGATAATTATAATCATGTGTGTTTGAATACCAGTACAAGTTATAATGCCACTATGAGAATGTATTAACATTATTAAGGTATAGAAACTTTAGCAAAAAAAAGTGTGTCTTTATGACAATCGCATTGAAACCACATTTTGATATTTTTATATACGTATTTTTTTACTGTCTACCCTTCATTCTCTGTTTATATGTATAACGCATTACATTGCATGTCTACATTATTCTTGGTTTATAATTTGGGGTCATTTTCAACCATGCCCTTTAGGTTACCATTTTCTCACCCATGCAGTTCCTTTGGTAGTGTCATTTATTTCTACAAGAAAACAAAACGTAATCCCTAAAACATTACTTCACTGGACTAGAACTACATCAAATAAGGAAGCATTTATTGCTGAAAAATTTACTTGCTGCTATACTGCTCGAAGCTCTTCTTACAATGTGATTTCCCAGCAGAAATATCTCCAGATTTTTTTGTCTCACTTGAGACTGCAGCAACCAGACCTGAACCCACTCTATGGCTTCCAGCAAAAAAAGCTGATCCACTCTCTGGGTTTATGAACACTATTGTGAGTAATCCTTTGTGTGAAACTGAAGAATTACAGAATTACAATGTGTTTAATTAACTAAATATTTAAGCTATTAGCTGTTAAAACTAAGTGCTTGTGTGAGTACAGTTTAATATTTTTATTTTTGTCATTCATACTAGTGACTGTAATGTATGGTAGAACCAACATGTTTTATAATGAAAGCAAAAACTTTCTATTTAAGTATACAGTATAGGCCCTGCACTCTTGTGGTTCATTAGACCTCTGCTCAGGTTGATGTTAAGTGGATCTATGCTAAGAATTGCTCAGTATTATCAAAAATACAGTAATTCTTAACAATTAAAAAGTATCATATTAAATGCACAACAAGAAAAGGCTTTTGTGTACATAGTAAGCTCAGCAAGGTTGGGAATTTGATGGCTCTGTACCATTATACAGTAATAAGTGTTAGTAAGAGATGTATCCAGTAGACACAACAGCAAAAACATACACACCCTCGAAGACATGAAGAGGCCACCTTCCATTAGGCTGTAGGTGATACGTCAAGTTCTCAAGCCTACCAGTTGAAATGTAAGTAATAACACTCCTGTTGCTTTGTTCTTGGCTCAAAACCATTGTTCATCGACTGTTGGAAAGTCAAAGCCATTGAGTCATTTTTCATTAGGAAACAAAAGAAGCCATTTTTTTCTGAACTAAAGCCTCTCTCTGCATTCATAATGATGGATTATGGCATCAGATTGATGAGGATGGCTGTCTGAAGGGTATTTAGAGGCATTTCAAACTAAATGGCATCCTGCAGCTGAGGGTGTTTTGATTTTGGAACAGACAGTTTATAACCCACTGCAGGCGTTAAGAAATAGTCTGAACAGACTGTTCGCACAGATGCATTCTGGCATCGCTGTTAAGCAGAGATGGCTATGACAAACTCAACTGCCAATTTGATGCCTTGAAATACATATTAGATTTCACTACCATAAAGTTTTACAAGCTCATAATGAGTTTTAAAAAGTATTTAAATACAATACAATTTTTGAAAGTAAAATGATCTTTTTGTGTGTGCTTCCTATAATTTCCGACACTCTAATAATGCTAATGCTAATAATACTTTGTGTGAATGTAAATGCTTAAATATTATACTTGATATATCATTCTATTTTTTGCTGATGATCACCACAGGGATCTAGGGGGTCATCTTACATGGTCCGAACTACACATAACCACGCACACACACACCCATACATTCTGACCCATTATCCTGAGATATGGCAAGGTAATAGCACCCAGAAGGGATTCTTTGATCCCTGTGAAGCCCCCCTTAGGAGCTGACGCGGAATCACTTCCACAGCATGCTGTCTTGACCTCACCAATTAGGAAGGAAATTGAAAAACTGTGTGGGGACGTGCAAATGTAATGTTTCTCTGTTTGACTGGGATTGTCCTCAGGGAGCCTCCACCCGAGCAAAAAGAAGATATTGGGACTCTGGCTTCACATGAATACAGGCTCAGAATATGCAAATATTCACTCTGTTTAAATTATATGACAGCGACATTACTACTGTGTGTTAGTTTTCACCTATTAAGTACATTAAGAACATGCAGGCAAATGAGAACTTGTTACTCTAAGGTGCACACAAGCATCCATCACACATACAGTTAAATTTTCTGCAAGAGTTTTGGGGTAAACATATAGCTAAAGCTATAACCAGGTTTACCTTTCAAGGCTGCTCTCAACTACTCCCTTCCTAACCAGAACACACATTGCATTTGCTGCTTTGGCTGTATCTTTATGATGGTGATCACAACAGTTCTTCTTTTTTTTTCACTATAACTTGTTGCAGCAAATAAATGAAAGCAGTAATTGTCTTTGGTTGTTGACGGCCACTGGCAAATACTCAAGTACTGTACACTGTATTCGTCAGTGCAGGTGGGATTGAGTGGAGGTTGTATACATATATGTTAAAAGAAACGAGCAGGTGCATACATTCCTTATAAAATAGAAAGATGTTTTGTGCCTGGAGCCACACACAAAGAAGGTGAGGAGAGATTGAGAATGAATGAATGTGTAAGATAGGCATCTGTGGATGATTTGGTATGTGTGAAGGACACAAATTAATGCATACAAGGATGTCTAATACATACAATACTAAAAACAATCATCCAAAAAAACAGAGAGATAACCGCACACAGACAAAGACAGGTGGCCCAGGAGTTTCTTCTACACAAGAACAATTACTTAACATTAAATATTCTTCAGGAGCAGGAACTTGGTTCCACTTTCGGTTTTTGGTCTTACCTGAAATGAATGCTCTTCGAAAACTCTCTTGGGCCAAAAAAATGGTAGACCAAGTAAAAATTAACATAACTTTATTTGCTAATTCCCTAAGTGCAGTTTTGTATGAAATCATCCAACACATATTCCAAGTGGCAACAAGACCTGTAACCAGTCCAGTTCAACTAATCTTACTGGTTAATCTGATATAATGGAAACACAGTATGAATGTAAAACACAAGGGCTTTTTATATTTCCACATTAAGTTCCTGGGCATAGTTTCTATGACTAGGCGCTAGTCCAGAAAGACACAAACTACATGCTTGACCCTCTTTTAGTCCTTATAAAGAAAATGACTGCAAAAATATCATCACTTTTCAAAATGTCCTAACTTTCTAGGTGTAGTACGTAGGCTTCACAAAGATAGCAATACAACAACATATGTACACACACACACACATACACTCACAGACACACACACGTTCACGCCGCAAACTCTATGCTCATATACATACAGATGGAAACACAAACACAGTGAAACAGATACAGACACAGGGAGAACCTGCGACATGGGTGCAGAAGTACACAAACACACATAACCAAATACAGTACACACACAAGACAAATACAGATAAGAGGACAATAAGAACTACACACACATGAAATACACATGTCACATATGCTGTGTGGAGTTTTTCGTCACAACAGACCCATTTCAAATAGTGCGACTTCTTGTGTTTTTTCATACACATCATGAAAAGTGTCAGCGGTCAGACATACTTAAACAGTTATTTGTGGGTTTTGGAGCCGGATAAGCTCCGACTGTATAAACAGATTAGTTGCCACTCTCTGCAAACATACTTATTTTGATTTCTAGTACATTCACACATACACACACAAAAAAACTCTGCACATGCAGCCATGTAGAAGCGTATCAGAAACCACATCTTCCATCTCTCTGTGTGAAAAGTCTCTCTGCCAGCCGGCTCCGTCGGGGACAGACACAAACGCAGCATAAGGCAAACGCAGCCTGCTCTCTCCAAATATTTGACCATGTCATTGCTCATTTTGTGTGTGTGTGTGTGTGTGTGTGCGTGCGTCTGTGTGTCTTGCAATTTGCCTTCCTCTCTTACTGTCCTCTGATGGCATTCACCTCCATTTGTTGCAACCACCATTCCCCCACCCCTCTTGTTCTCCCCCTTGTTCCCTCATCATCTGTCATTCTACAGCCTTCCTCTTTTACTTTAACGCTTCCTCCACTTTGTCCATCTCTTACCACATTTTTACTCCTCCTCTTCTCCTATACCTTCTGCCCTATCATTCTTTTTCTTCTCCCTCTGCTTCATCCCTCTCTCTACTGCAAGCCACCAAACAGATCATTTTCATGTCTTGTTTTTGTCCTCCATCGCTTCATTCTTCATCCCCATCTCTCACTGTCTTTTCCTTACCCTGTTATCTCAGTCGCAGCTGTGTTGACTAGTTTGGTGATGTGACACAGTTGTTCCCAAACTTCTGCTTTCTAGTCCCAGAGGGCCATGGCGTCACATAACTGCAACAGAAACCAAGGCCAGCTAAGGTCTGTCAGCCACTGGAGTTAGAGAGCGTGTGAGGTTCACTGACTGTAGGAATATTCATTTGGACAAATGCCCCTCTTCTCAGTTTCTCCTATGTTGTTTACAGTAAAGTCAAAAGGGTTGCATAAGTGCCTGTGAGACAGATGTTTTTGGTTGAATGGCTGCTGTTTGGTGTCTTTTTGGCAAGAGTTGACTCAGTACTCGTTAGTAACTCAGTTTCAACAAATAAGAGTTCAGCCATATAACATAAAACACACAGTAATATCAAAAATAGGTGATACTGCTACATTCAGTTCTTTTGTACATTTCTAGATAAAGGGAATTTCTCATGACCTTTCTGAACAAAACACATTCTTATTATAAATCTTCATTACCGGCAGAACAAAAGCAGAAATCTAGGCTTAAAAAAAAAAACGCAGTCACATTCACACTTCTCCTAATCACAATCAGCGTGTGTGGAGTGCACTGAGTGTGTTTATGTAATTTCTAGTAATCACCTGAGAGCTGGACTTCTTTTTTTTTTTTTTGAGAAGATGGGCAGTTTGTCATAAACCTTGGTCTCCTCTTTTACCCCCCTTGAAGACAATCAATATGCTCCTGATTTACTGCAATGAGCTGCTGCTTCGTGTCAGTGTCCTTCAGTTTAAAAAAAAATCATTGACCTTAACCTGCAGAACCACATAAAAATCTGAAACACAAATTTAGTGCCTCAAGGTAACAAATCCAGTTGCACTATGGATAGACATTCTTGGATAGAGCACACATATTTGCTCACGCAGCACTTTGCGAGTCAAAACCAGCATACTAATGTCCATACTCATAAACATACTCAAGCAAAAACTTTAATTATAATGCATAATTCAAGTTTTTGCTTGAGTATGTTTATGAGTGACCCAATGGCCTTATACCATTTTTTTGACTTTTGTGTAAATAGTAGCACAAATAGTTGACTAGGACAACTGCATAAACATGCTTTATCTAGTCATTTTTAAACCCTTCTTTATAAACTTGCACCACTATGCAGTACCTTAACCCTTAGCTGTTTATTCTCTTGGTTGTGGTCAGTTGTGTGCCTTTGTGCACATGTAACCACACCAACAGGATGGGTAAGCTTGAAACAAAATGGTTTGTACAAACTTCCTCACTCAAGACCAGGACCTCAAGCCTGTTGTCATAAAGGTGTATGGTATGATATGGGAATAACAGTTTGGGACACACTCTTGAAGGGCTACCACAGCGTGCCGCTTCAAAAAGGTGTTCAATAATATGTCAAGCAACTCAGTTAAGGCATGCTGTTTCTGAAAATCAGGCAAACTAGGAGTTACTGGTGCAAAACACACACATAGTTACTGACCTTTGACTGTAGTTGTTAATAATAGCTGAGCAGCCAAAAGAAGAAATGGGCACAAAACCTCAGCCTAAAAGGAGTTTTTGCAGCATTTTGAGTGACAGACCCTCAAACCATGAGTGCATTACACTGAGAAAGATGGTTGTGTGGCTTATTTTTGGCTGGGTTTCATTTAAACCCAACTCTGTGCCTTCTTCTTTCTCTCCTCCAATCAGCCATTTTGTTCCTTTTACTTTCTGTCTCTCTGTTGTTGTTGTTGTCTTCTCACTCATTCCTGTTTTCCACTCATTCTGCTCTGCTTTTTATCTTCCACCTCATCTCTCTTTCATCTTTCTGTTTGTGTTTATATCCCAATCTGTCATCCTCTTCTCTCCCTTTCTCTCTCTACTTCCTCATTCCGTTACACTTGGCGGATTTCACAATCTCAAGCTCAGTCCTAAATCTCAGACCTCATCTTTTCTCTGTCGCTCACTCGCTTCCTCCATCTCCTCATCTCCGTCCATCTCTCTGCCATTTCCCCCTTTTCATCCCTTCAGCACATATATTCCTAGACATACATATTTATAATCTAAACTTCTCTTACATATTCAGCCCATCTCCTTCTCCTCTCTCTCCACCTTCTTGCTTCCAGTATTTCATGCGTGAATAATCCATGTCAGTCTAATCCTTTTAGCTATTCTCCCCTGTAGCCTAATGAGCCTATAGCACTGCTGCACTCACACACACACACACACACACAGACGCATGCACAGAAGCTATCAGTATGCTTAAGAACGTTAATACCACCTTAACAGGATTTATCTCTCCTCTCGGTTTCCTCCCCTGGTCTGAGCTGTCTCTCCACTCCCATCAACCAATCACAGTTCTCTTCATCCCTTATTCAGTGATGCTAATATCTTATTTTAATTGTATAATTGGCATAATTGGAGTCTTTACCAGAAATAACATTTGCTAAGTGGTTTAGAGATGAACTTATGTCGCACATTTCTGGTTAGTAACCACAACTGGCAACATAATGAATGTTCACATGGAGATAATTTAAAAATAAACCCCAGAAACTCAGCAAGAAAAATGACCCAGCAACGGGGTGACAGTTCGTTGTGGCTCTGTAACAGTCATATTTGAATGAGGATTTTGCACGTTTTACTGGAATCTGTCATGGAGAATTTAGAGATGGACCAGCATAAACGCAAGAGGAAACTCGATCCAGAGGAATTAAAGCATTTAGTGGGAGAGGCTAATAATCACTTTGATGAGTTACAGCAACAAAATCTCTGTATCACAGAAAGAAACACTTTATGAAAAGATTGCTCCTATGACTCTCAGGAAACCAGCGACCAGCTTCATTCATTGCTTCCTGGGTGCGCAGAAACCGGCGTATAATATCGGGGGCATAACGCACATGCCCACACACAATATGTACACATCTTCTTTTGCATCGAGTAAATTAAACATATGGCTTACTTTCAAGACACACTCTCAGTTGTGTCTTGGTTTTGGAGTTTGAAGTCCTTCTCAACAACTACTGTAGCTGATGAAAATAGGACTTTCTTTTGTCGAGCTCTGCACGTCTATGGCCCAAAAGTGTGTTTGTCAGAGTGAGTTTCAGCGTCCAATGCTTGGCCTGTAGTTGAGGGGGCATAGTAACTTATTCCGGCAGTATGGTTTATTACTTTTTCACATAGGGCCTTTCCCTTATTAAATGAATCATCATTTAAAAACTACAATTTGAATTTACCCAGGTTTTCTCTGTGTAATTTTAACATTTGTTTGATGATTTGAGTGAATAATTTAAGTGTGACAAATATGCAGAAAAGTAAAAATTCAGGAAGGGGGCAATAACTTTATTACAGCACTGTATACCCCCTCTTTTCTCCCTCATCCCCCCTTTCACATTGTCTCTTGTCTCCCCCTTTGTTTCCAACCTCCTTCCCTCACTCTATCATTCTGTCTGTGCTTCCATCTGCTCGATCACTCCTCAGTGTCAGGCGTGCCGACAGTCATCTGACAGCTATATGAATTTTACACACTCGCCTAGTACAATTATGTGCAGATAATTAGCTGAAATGGCAGCTAGGTGCCACAGAACTGCACTTAATGACCTTTGATAACAGACTACTGGAGTGTGTAGAGTATGAAACTTTGGTTTGTTTCAAACTCACTGTATAGAACCCAGTGAGGCTGTATAAAACACACATTTAAACAGTGTTTTAAGCAATTTATGCATGCTGAAAAGCATGGATTGTATAATTTTCATAGTAAAATTATAAACTTAAAACATGCACCTTTAAGTAAAAAATGTCATGCAAACTAAAGGAACTCTTCCAACTCCATATTGTGTAACTTACAGGTTTTCACATTACTGCTGGCAAATCAACCTGGATGTAGCAGCAGAATTGCACAAGTTTAAACTCTATATTTACATAGTTCTACTCTATATTTTCATGCCTGCCTCATGCTCAGGGTTGTACATATTCACAGCTGACAGTGGACCATTAGAAGTACAGCTTTGAATCACTGTGCAGCACTAATAAGGTAACTGCTGTACTCGCTTTAGTCAAATCTTTCTTGCTATGTATACCTGTGATTTTCTGCTCAGATTCTTACGAGGTTGTACTAAGTCGTGGAATTGAGAAGCAGTACTGGAGTGATCCTGGTAAAAAGTATAATTAGATTTTTTATGCAGCTAACATCTCTGCAGAATGGCTACCACGTTATTAGTGGAAGAAAAGATGAATTGAAAACTGGATTGACCTGCTACTTTTAGCATTGAGATGAGATAGATAGAGCTATCCATCCATTATCCTAACCATTTTTCCTCTTAGGGGTCGCAGGGGTGACCGAACCAATCCCAGCTTTCATCAGGTGAGAGGCAGGGTACACCCTGGACAGGTCACCAGGCTGATTTATATATAGAGACAGACAACCACTCGCACCTATGGGAAATCTAGAGTCACCAATTAACCTAACAGCATGTCTTCAGACTGTGGGAGGAAGCCAGAACACAGGGAACACATGTACACTCTACACAGAAACACAATAAAGCTAAAAGCTTATTTGCATGGTGGTCCTCTGGTAGTCAGATAGTAGATAGTGGATCAGGTAGAGTAGGTCACCTACTCATGGTCACCTCTCTTTGCTATGTTCTGTTGAGATCATTAAAATCTTGGTTCTATTCTATCCAGATAATCTACTCAAACCAGTGTGAAAAGCCAACAGAAAAGATGGAGTTGCTCAGTGGCCAGAGTTAGAAAGCTGTAGTTGAACTGAGAAAATACCAACTGTGGACGAGCTGAATGAACGTGAAGCACGATGGCTCGGAGGAAGTTTACATGCTCTGCAACCATTTCCAGGAGGAGAACAAGGTGAAAAATGACAAACCTAGCCGCGTGCCAATTTGTTGTCAAGGTTAGACTGAGTATGAAAGGACAGACAGGTATAAAGGATTGCATGTCATCTGTGTTATCACATGGAAAGCTCCCATCATATATGACATGTTAAACTCTACCCACAATTCCTCCAAAATGCCGTATATGTGGAAATGAGTTGGAGCTCTCAACATCTGGCCAATGCCATGAACTAAAAATACAAAAAAGATCACACAACATAGATCGTTATGTAAATAAAACTCAGTGAATACTACAAATTAGCCGGGGATCAACAGGTATAGCACATCACAGCATCTTGCACTTCCACTTAGGCACCTTGAATAAATTGCATCTGACTGATTAAAAGGACCTTGATGGTGTCAGAACACGTGTCCAAACCCAGCACAAGTGGTGGAGGCAGCCCCATTTGGAGCAATGTGTTGTTTATTTAATAAGCAGGTCACTTGGAGCATGTCAATTATTTCTGGGCACTAGGCAGGGATGGAAAGGAGGGGAGGGAATGAGCATTGGGTAAATGGAAGACGAAGCACAGGAGAAGAAATCTGTGGAGGGAACAGTGGGTGTGTATGTCAGAGTGTATCAGTTTGTGTGTGTGTGTCTATGTGATTGGTGATTGCAGACCTCTAATGGCTTCTAGAAGCGGAGCCATTACAAACACGAGGGAAATCAAACAGCAGAAATTACAACTCGTTCTAAACATCGCATCAAGAATATGCCAGCAGGTTTGCAGTCTGTCCTCTATCCAATTACACAGCTGAAAAATAATATTCATTTTGTTCTGTCTATTCAGTACTTAACTGCATTATGGTATCAGGTAGGTGAGAAATCCCTCACTACAGGAATGAGACAACAGAAGCTTTAGACTGCTATCTCTGGAGCCACATGCAGCCTGCTGGCCTGGAATCAAATCCCTGCAGTACCTTTTCTTCAGTGTCTATGGTTAAAACCTGTGATGTAAACCATCCCACTCTTTCAATGAAGAAAAATCCCAATGGGAATTGAATGCAATGCTGTTTGGGAACCCCTTACTGTATTACATACATATCCAAGAGTTTGTTTATTATTCAACCTTTACCGTGCAGTCATTTGCTGCATAATTATGTCTCAGGGTACAACTCATCATTTATTACTGATGATGTGCAAGTGCAAACTCAATTGCAGCCTCTCTCTCTCTCTCTCTCTCTCTCTCTCAGACCCTCTAATGCCTCTGAGGTAAAACACATGATGTCACAAAGAACAAGGCTGTTGCTATGGGCTGGAGCCTCCGTAACACAACGCAACATCAACAGTGCAGCATCAAAGAGCAGCAGCAAAACACCAGTCCACAGCTCGGCCCAGAGATCCCACCCCACTCCGTCACACTAGACTCAATTACAGCAAACATACTGGGTTAACATGTTGTAAACCTTAATGCTGTTGTCTATGTGAATAGTATAAGGTGTCAGAAGCCAACGGGGCTGCTTTGGTGCGTAACAATTACAATTCACGGTGGATGAGGCCACTAATGCGCTGGTCAACGGAAAACACTAAGAACTAGGAATAAAGAGTGCATAGAGATGGACAAGTGAAAAAGTAGCACTTTTCCACTTCCTCATCAACACCACTATGGGGCCCTTTAGCAAAGCCTTCTAACTGCTTCCTGCCACACAGAGACATGCTAGCTTGTTCCCCTTGTGCTAAGCTAACATAAACTAGGCTAGGCTATTTGCCCATTGGCTCCGGAGCCACATATAAGATACAAAAAAGAAGAACCAATGGGCCAATGGGCAAAGCATTGTTAAGGAGAAATTTCTTCTTAAGACCACTCTTAAGCACGTTTCTTTGCCAACATACTGTGCAAAATAACTGATTATTGCACTTTCATTGATTCTACAGTTGTATAATATAATAGGATTTAAATTACAATTGTAATTTTATCATTCATATTTTTAAAATAATTATTTCCATTACTTCCCTGCAGATTCCTGCCCTTTTATGGGCTCCAGCCAGTGTTTACCTATACTACATAAGAACAACTAGAACACGCCTTTAACTATGAGGACGATGGGGATTCACCAGTATAAGAATGGAGGTATGAGCACAGTCAGCGGTTTAAAAATATTTTTCTTAGGACTTTGCTTTCTTAAGAACAAATTTAAGAAAAAACTTAGGAAGATATTGACGAATAATGTTGTAATGATTGTTCCAATCTATAATTCAGACGCAGTCAATAAGGAAACTCCATTACTCATTACTAGGGTACAAAAAGTGTCATTTATGTGTCTGTCCCTTGCAGAATGTATTCTGTAGGAATGATATTGAAATAACACTGTATGTTCTTGTTATCTACAGTGCCAACCAGTTGCTGGCTGAGACCTAAACTTCCACTTCCATTTTCAGTTTTAAGGCTTACTACTACATTTGGTGGTATTCTTTGTAATAATAAAATATTCTTAACATGTTAGTGTTCACTTAGCACAGACAATGTATTGCCTGCCAAGTTTAATCACACATCCTAAAATGGCCAACATACAAAGGATGGATACTCTTTCACAGTTTTACTGGTAATAGAACACTAAAGAAAATTATTCTGGCTGTATTTTGTTCCAATCCCACTATGGTATTATGACATTCCTAGTGTGGCTGTACACATAGAGTTTTGTTTGTTATTGCAACTAGTAAGTGCAGTAGTAAGTAAAACTACGGTGGCCATGGGGAGCAAAACAGACATTTCACAAAACACAACTTTTCAGAAACAACATTTTACAGCAACAAAAGAGAAAGCACCATGACTAGCATTGTGTTCATTTTTAACTGATAGGCCTATACAAAATTACACCTTTTATCTGGATATATTATCAATATGACTATCATTGAAATTCTAAAGTATTTTTCCCATCCTCACAAACTCAGTTTAACATTGTACTAGTAGCGTCAATATTCATGTCCAGTGCATCAATGAGGGTTTTTCTTCCACATGTTGTCACAGATCTTGATTGTCTTGGGTTCTGACCAAGTAAGCAATTTTGTCCTTATCATCACTGTCATCTGAAACATGCTTGTGTTTTCTCTTTTTGTTGTATTTCTGAAATGTTTTTGGGTTTTGTAAAATATTTTTGTGTTCTGCACACTCATTTTAAACAATACAACAGTGATAACAACTTTTAACTGGACTTTGGATTAATCACATTCTAAAGTATATAAAAATCCAACATTCCTTCACCAAAAGTTGCAGTGTAGACTTTAGATATCAGCTAAGAGTCTCCATCTTAAACAAGAGTCAGAAAGTATTGTTACAGACAAGCTGTAGTTAGGTGTTCATGGAAGGATGGATGCTGCACCCTGCACTGTCAATTACCAGCAATCTCCTCAGCCAGAACCTTTCTTGGCAGCGTCAGTGTGTGTGTTTGTGTGTGTGTGTGCTAGCATGCAAATATGTGTGTCCTTTCCTTTGGCCCAAGCTTATATTTGTACATTTTTTCTGTCTCTGCAACCATCCATCAGCCTTCCTCCCATCAGGTGGGTGGGCCACCATTTTGATTTAAGGAGAGGCCCCGGAAATAAGACTTGCCTTCCTCTCTCAGACTGGACTGCAAATCAGGCTGATAAGACCTTAGCTTAGTGTTAATGGTGCAGAAAATTAAATCAAGGCCAAAGGCGGGAAAGAAAAATGTCTAAGTGGAGAGCAGGAGAAGCTGAGGGCAGAAAATGGGGTAATATAAGAGAAGAGGGGTGAAACAGGAGAGGAGAAGGGGGAGTGAACAAGTGCAGGGTAAAGATGAATGGATATGAGAAGATAAGGAAGAGGGAGGAAAAGGAAGGAAGGATGGAAGTCGAGAGGTACATAATAGAAAATGGAGAGAGAGAGGAAGCAAGGGGGTGGAAGAATGTTGGAAGGCAATTTCGGGAGGAAGACGGTAATTGTCCAGCTCAACTCGATAAAGAGGCCTTTAAAAAACTATTTCATTTTCCTTCCACAAACTCATACTATTAATGGGATTTCTGTTTCCGGCCTTGCTGTCATAAACACACATATGGACACACAAACTGTACACAGAATGACAAACAAAAAGTGACTCAGTTTCACACATATACAAGTTCTCACCCCCTGTGTCTTTCCAATGAACTTTGTCTTTATTCTGAAAGATACGGTCAGTGACTTTACCTTCACTTGCAGCCTTACACACACTGTTCTCTTTTAGAACTGTGAGAACACTCCTTTCTTTCGATTCTGGGCCTTGACCAAGTCTCTTAGGTCAAGAAGGCCTTTGAAGTTGTGGGGACAAACCAAAATGTGCTACCACTGGTTTTTAACTAAAATTTGAATAATCATAGAAAGACATGTGCAATAAAATACACATACACCCACAACAAAACTCACTAATGCACAAAAACGGAAAAGAAATGAGAACTCGCTGTGCAAATCTTCATCTTTTGCCTTGATGTCGTGCCAGTATTATTCTGTCATGCTAATAAATCACGTCAAAGCAAACCAAATTGAAATGTAGTCCGAGACTATGAGGTGCTACATCCTGTTAGTTTTCTCATGGCTTTTAAAATTACACAATGTCCTCTGAAAAGGCTGAATGCTTCTGCCTAAGCCATGAAATCAGACATTTATCAGCTCAATGGATTGGACAGTAAGTTGGGAGAAAAAAAGCTAGATCAAATGAAAAAGAGTCATTAGAATAAATAGTAGCTTCCTCTTAGCACAGAATCATCTTTAGCAAAATCCTAATGGACACCAAGTAGCAAAAAATAAAGTCTTCAGTGCTTACCAGGAGTTGTCCAGCATCGTGTTCATGGTAGCAGTGCATGCTCTTGCAAACGAAGAGGAGTCGTGAGAGTCAACAGATCTGAAATCTTTAATACGAGCTTAGTAGTTTATCAGCAATGTACATCCATATTTTAAGAGTCTCTCCTATAGGCTGTATAAGAGGGTAGGTCTAAATGGCCTATATGGTTAGTAAGTCCAATATCTTTGTACCAACTTCTATTTCCCGATCTGGTGAATTCAGCTTCACTCTCTTGATTTAAACACTTTAAATACTTGTTCTGGTTGAGACAGACATGTGCAACTACAGGTGTGTGTGTGTGTGTGTGTGCATTTGTAGGAGTGAAAATGTGAAGAAAATAAGAAGTGGCATGTGGCACTAGAGAAACAAATTACATGTACGTATACACGTATAGTCATGTATGTGTGATTGCATGAGTTGCAGATCAACCTGTTTCTAAAACTATGCTCATGCATACTCATGATGCTACAATTATGTGTGTGTATTTGGAGTCAAATGCGTACTCCATATGTGAAATTGAGATTATTTGCATTTCAGGGCAATGTATTATGTGACAGAAAACACTCCCTTATGAATGAAATGTACAAACATCCCCCACTTCACACATACTTTCTACTACTAAAGATTAGAAAAGAAAGCACAGTGAACAAGCAACATGTAGCAAAAAAAATACTACAATGACTGGTAGACCTTATTCTAAAACTAGAAATCCCAAAAACAAATCAGTTACCCATGAAACCAAGATGTTCCATGTTATCACTTCAGGTCTAGAGAATGTGCTTTGTGTCTTCACAACCCTTTGTGTCTGCAGATGCTTGCAGTTCATTTTGTACTGGTATGTCACCTTTTATTTGCCTTGTTCAAAAATTCAGCTGCCAGACTCAGCGGCCTTGCAAGTACACTTTAAAATTCATTTTAAGATGGCTTTTAAAATGTAAAACTACCTACAGAGACTCACATGACAGGGCTCCAGCATTTATCTTTGACGTCTGTAGTAAGACCTACTGTATGTCAAGGTGAGTAAAGCCTTTTAGCCAGTTAAGAGAACACTCTGAAGGAGACTATGCTCTTGCAGCAGTGGCACCTTAAAATAAAAGGGCGGAGCCTAATGGCACACAGTCCAGCCAGTTCCAATGTATACTGTTGCTGTGGATTAGAAGAAAAGTGTGTGACTGAGGCCAAGATACACAGGTAAGTGCTGAGCTGGAAGAGTGAATTCGAGCCATTCAACCAACATGCAGCTTATGTTGGTTGATTATGTCTGTTAAGATGAGGTAGCACAGGAAGACTGGCTTGTTAGCAAAATGTGTGGTGACTTTGGCAGTATGCTAGCTAACATGACATGCTGGCTAGCTTGGTGTCTGACTGCTAACATGAGGTAGAAATGTAGCATGGCATAGCATGGGCTGGTTTGTTTAAAGGATTATCAAGATAGGGTGGATACTAGTTGCTAACATGAGGAAGCAAATGGAGTTTGGCTGATTTATTTGAAATATTTGGTGGTTCAGGCAGAATACTGCCCAGCATGGCATATTGTTGTTAGCATACTGGCTAGCTTGTTTTGTGGCCTGCTTGCTTGTGAACATGAGGTAGAATAAGATTATTGTCTGGTTTGTTTGATGTACTATCAAGGTGAGGCAGACATTAATGGAAGGTTGTGTTGGTATGCAGGTATTGGTAAAGAGGATGCTGGAGAACATTATTGAGCATTCTGGGTGTTACAGGCCCAACTTGATTTTACTACTTAAGTTTACTGTATTTTAGTACCACATGTTATAAGTAAAAATATAAGTAAAAGTACTATTACTATGGTTACATTTTAAATTAAGTAACTAACACTAACAAATTAACAAACCAACGCTGTAACAGGAAAGATTTAGTTGTATTAAAATGTTGATTCCCATCATTTATACACCACAATTCTACTTTTATCAGGTATGAGATAGAATAAATGTTGAACTTACAGAATAATAATAATATATTTAGTATATATATATATATATATGTATAGTATCTAATATTTGCTAGACTACCAGGTTTACACAAATGAGAAAATAACAATTTGCTGTAACACTCCGTGAACCAACATCAATTAAGCTACTGGCTATTGAGCAATTGACTTATCTGCACAAGCTTGCACAGGTTGATTGCAAAGGTTTTGTAACAACAGCACCAGTTAATAACTCCACATTTGAGACTTAACTCCACATTTTTGGGCAAACAAAGCTAAATGTTATACTGAATAAGAAAGCTGTTGACTCTTTGTACATGAAATTGATTTTCACTCTACTTCAGGTGCAATTTCAGCCTGAGCTGAACATAATTTTTATTCATTTTCATTTAGCTCTATAATTAGTCCATTTTATCTTGAACCCCTTGCATAGAATGAGCAACTGACTTTTTTGGGTTAGGGGATCAAGTCATTGCCTAATGTGTCATTAATGGAGGCTTTTTTTAATGTAATTGTGCTGCCAACAGCCATGGCCAGAGGCTTTATGTTATCAGGTTGTCTGCCTGTACATACATATGTCCCATTCTCAGTATCTCAAGATCTTCTTGAGGGAATTGCTTCAAACGTGGCACAAATGTTCACTTGTGCTTAAGGATGAACTGATTAGATTTTGGTTGTCAAACATCAGGATTATTGTGACCTCACATCTACACCACTCTTGTGAGTGCTATATCAACGCAATGCCTTGAAAGACTGTCCTCGACTTTGGCACAAATATCCACCTGGATTTTTGGTGGTCAAACGTCACAAACATCAAACATCAAGGTCACTGTGACCTCCCGTCTATTCTGTCCATCTGTCCCATTCTTATGAAAGTAATATCACAGACATCCCATAAGGTAATATAATTTCTTCAAATGTAAGACAAGCATCTACTTGGACTCAAGTGCAGATGAATTACTGTAGATTTTGGTGCTACAACCACTGTGAAATACAACTGTCAAATCTGACACAAACATCCACTTAGACTCATGCACAAACTTATTAGAATATGAATCTGGGCAGACGGGCATGTAAACTAAAACTTAACTATTTGGCAGAGGCATACAACTGCAATGCAGTAATTTTAGTGTAATTCTGAAACAGTGTTGAAACTACTTGGTGACACTAAATTGTCTGTATTATGTGAATGTAAATGGTTTACTGTCATTATATGTCAGCACTTTAATAGACTGGTGACCTGTCCAGGGTGTAATTCGCCTCTCGCCTAAAGACAGCTGCGATTGGCTCCAGTACCCCTGTAAGCTTTAACAGGAAACGTAGTTAAGATGATGTGCAATACTTTGAAATATTTTGCTTTTATAGTTTTGTATTTTACAGAACTACTACATAACAATAGAGAAAATAGTTGAGAAAAAGTAAATCATTGTAACATAACTTAAAAAAATAATAATATATGATAAACTAAATTGCTAGACCCAATCCATTTTAAACCTGTGCATGACCTTTTAGTTATATAATTCTGTCATTTATTTCAATGTTGTTGGGTTGACATTTTATGTTTTAGGTCTATTGTGTAAATTTTGAAATGCAATTTTTAATCTTTAGGTCAGGTGTGTCAACCACAATCAGTTTGATCTATTTTGCTTTTAATTCCAAAAGGGTATACTGTATATTACTGTAGCAAGCTAACATACTTGTAAATAGTTATACAAACTCTATATAAAAAGCAGTTTGTGTGATGCAACACAGTTTAATTATGAGTACATCTTAACATAGTAAACAGTCATAACAAAATTGAAAGGTTCTGGTAATAACACAATTGATCAGATCTCTTTTTAGGAATGTGCGAGCACAGACAGACACATCTGTACCTTCCAGTCCAGTTTGACGCAATTGTAAAGGCAACTTACACCTTTACTCTTATTACTACATGGAGCTTAATGACTTTAGAATTTCCCAGAATAGCCCCAAGCAATTTGAAGCTGAGAAGAAATTTAGTCCATAATAACTCAAAACACCTGTGTGGATGTCAAGGAGCTCTGGAGCAGTAAAAATTGGTTTTCATAATGGAAAAGACAAAATGCCAAAGTGGTATTCTCTTTGCTGTTCAGTCAAGGACATAATTCAACCAACCATCCACCATGTTTACTGTTTAAAATGTCACCACCTGCTGCTCTGCCTATGCATACACATAAACTCACATATACAGCCACACAGGGAAGAGAAATATTAAGACTACCTCTATAATTTAATGCAATCCAGTATAACAGCCCTGAGACACTGTACCTTTGAGAGGTTTACATACTTCAAAATGTCAAAGAAGTTGTTTTTCACCTCTATAATACTTGTTTTAATCTGTTCTTTGTAATGTCGACTTGTATTGCGTTACTAAATTTGCAGTGTGCTTTATTGTTTTATCATCTTCTTGTATCGTGAATACAAATGTTCACACATATTGGAATGTGGAGAGATAAATTACTAGTGTTACAGTGGACAGAGAAAGAAAAACCATGGCAAACTCGGTGAAAGCTTATTGAAAACACAGGGGAAGAACTGTTCAAGTATGGCTAGTGTGCCAAATCTATAAGAGAAAACAAAGAGACGATGATAGATATTTCCATAACTGTGCACAAAAAGCCCCATGCTGATAGGGTTACAGTTTCCAGTGTTAGGTTAACGTATTATACTAAAGCACTCTGATACACTAGAATGACCTTATACAATATCTACAGACAAGCATTTCAAGTAGATACACTGTACAACTATAATTTTCTCTAATAAAATAAAAAAAACTAATTGCTGAATCAGATATTGTTACAAAGAGTAATTGGAATCCAATTATTTTATTATTGTAGAAAGAATTGACCAAAACCCCTTCTAAACACATAATAATGTAAGATCTGTTGCCTAAATTTATGAAAACAAGTAAATTATTTGAAAAATATCTGTTAATGAAAAAAATAATAATGTCATAGTTAGAATTTGAGGCAGGGTTTTTCTACAAGGCAAAGTCTCAAGATTAGATAAATTGCACGTTCTGGCCTCCACATTGGCTGATACTGTGCATTAGCATCGCATGTTCAGAAAAGCTCTAGACAACAAATCAGTGCAATGCAAATGAATGTCACACAGGAAACCCTGGAACGTCAGTCTTGGGTGGTTTCTAGTTTTGCCCAGTTGGTAATCCAGCCTTGGACAGAGGAATGTATGTTTCTTGATCTCCCTTTTAGCAAACAGGTTTCAGACTAACACATTAACATTGTCAGTATTTTCCTGCCTCCTTAACTTTTTCAGAGAAAAACTTTGAAAATGCTGCCCATTCGTGAGCTTCACAAACTGACATTCAATTACTTACCTCAGAGAACCTCACCTACAGACACATAAGCAACCTAACCTGAACTCCAGGACATGAAGCGCCTGTGAAAGCGGTACCAAATGTTCCTGTTGACCTGCTCTGCAGCATACTGAAACAAGGGAATCAAGAGTTGTTGTTTGTTTTTTTTTTGTCAGTGTAGCTCAAACACTATCAGGTTTAGGAGTGTAGTTTTACTATACCACCACTGCTATTAAAATTCTGTGCAGCTGTAACATGTGAAGGCAATTTGGACCTAAACGGAAACAAATGTGAAACCCAAAATTAAAACACAAATCCCCTCAAGCATCAGTGGTCGGCTACAGGAAATCTGAAGGACGTGAACTACATCCCAAGCAGTAAATCACACTGATATGTGTGTTTGGAACCTGGATTTGCTGCCAAGTTTGTAGTTACACCGATGACTGAGCAGTGCTGTTGGTTTGTTTATGTCCACCTCTTGGTTTGTTAGCTCTCTGTTCCAGCACATAAGGCTTGTGTCAGATGCTGTCTGTCATTTAACTTTTCCCTGCTAACCAAACACTAGCCATTTATAGAGTGAACTTTTATAGTTAAAGTCATGTTTTATTTCAAGATTGTTAGATTTATATTTTTTATATCTCTGAAATATGAACATTCTGCTACAATTGGGCTATAAAGCAAAGTTTTAACCATGATTGTTAAACAATATCACAATCTGTAATGTTAGGGAGATACTTACTTAAGCAAATCTTTTTACAGACTTTAACCCTGTATGTGCCTAGACCTAACCAGTTGCCTGTAAGCTTTAACTTAACCAAGCTGTTTTTTGTGCCTCAGCATGACAAAACCACCACAATTTCATAATCATAGCAAGGTTGGTTGTTTTCATTATGGAAAAAATAAAAACAATAGAGCAGCCACCATTATGGTGCTATATTAAGAGACACATTTAAGAGACAAGAGAGATGTTTTCCAGCCAACAGTAGCAAGCTGTTGTGGCAGATACCTGCTGCCATGGTGCAGTTTGGACAGATGCTCCTATGGGTCGTATGAGAGGGTAAGGACAAATTACCTTTTGTGCATTTAGGTTAAAGGACTCGGGGAAAAGCAACTTCTTGCTAACTTATTTGCCATATCAACCTTACAAGGCATGTAGTGGCATAAAAATGAATTGAATGTTTATGTGCCTTAACTTGCCTCTCAACAACAACAGAGAAGTCTCTTTGGTGAGGATTGCAAATTTCCCTCAATAATACCTTATCTGTCAGAGACAATCACTGTTCCTGTCTCTGAGGAAGAAAAGTCAAATAAATTCAGCAAACTGTACCACTTTCTGCTTTGCAAACCTCTGAATCCCTCATCGTCTTTCCTTCGGAGCCCTCAGAGACCCAGAGCCAGACAGGGGACTGGCAGTCAGAGTGAACCCCAGGGGAAGGCTTCACACTAAGGCAGAACTTGTCTGGTTCACCCGATTGCCTCTACGCTATTCTTGGGAGGCCTCTGGGAGAAATGTCACAGCTTCTAATGGGCACAGATGGTGCTGTGTCATAAGCCAAGTAATCTGCGAATTTCTGGTTCCACTGTTACGTCCCTACAAAGTCATAATCGCAGTGCACCATCACATGACGGCACAAATGCCAGTGTGCACTTTATTGGCCAGACTGCAACTAGACATTCTTTTATAATTGGACCATGAGATCATTGCGGTGGTGACCTAACTTTGCTCTCTCCCCAAACAAAAACACCAACAACAGAGTGTTAACTGAGTAGAAATTAAGTCCACACCACATTTTTTAGAAGCTAGAAGCACTAAGACACTGTGACCATTTCTGTACTTCAGGGTTTAGGAGGTTTGCCTGTTGACATTAAAGGTGCATTAATTCTATTTTTGCCACTCGGGAGCACAAAAGCAGCAAAACAAGCTGCCACATGTGCAGCCACCGTAACCCATCAGCTCATTAAGTTCTTATGACTGATGTCTTCACAAAATAATGGTCCAGCAATGAGAGTTGGATGGAAAGCCCAAGTGTTCTCACGTCTGGAAGCTGAGTCAAAACAAATGGACCAAATTGGAGTTGTTCATACTCACACAAACCCAGTTCTCATTCTCCGACACTGTAGTGGACGCTGTGGACCAGTATACACCGGGAGAGCTACTGTAAGAAGAAACCAGGCAAAGCCCCGTGTTATGGTTCTGTGTAAAAGGTTTCAGTATGTAAACGTCATATAGCAAGTGTATTGAGTTCTGCTGGATTTTATGCTGTTTTTAGTTGGTTCAGGGTTCATTCATTCATCAGTGTAACATGACTTCAGGGCATATTTGGGGTTTTGCATCACCTTCCTGTAAAACACTTCACTATTCACCAAAGCCACTTGTTCAGTTTAAGATGTTGAATCTCCTCCAGGGTGATTATGTTTCTCACCAGACTTAAATAAGCTCATTAGATGGACAATACAAAGGGTGTGAGTAGAGGAGAGGATGTACTGTTCAGAGCCCCTACAACACCTCCTACCCCCAAAATGTGTTGTAAAGTGTGGCCACCCTGGTGGATTGTTAAGTGGTCTTAATCTTCCTGGGGATGGATAAAAGGGCAGCACTGAAGATGGGAAGCTGTATCTGTATTTGAGACCTCCACGTATGTCGAGGGCAGGATTTTCCACAGAAACATTATTTGGCTTCTTTCACTTCTCTCTCAAATAATCTATTCAAACTGTAGAGATCATTTTCCTCAAATGAGAGTCCTTTGTTCTTTAAATGAAGGTACGCTAATGATTCTGGTCCTAAGGTGTTGGTCCTCCTTTAACATCTCCTTTCCTCAACAGAAATCATGGTCACATACACAATCAGTCTGAACTTCCCGACTCTTTCTCAGCTGGACTCTTTACCAACACATGCCCTCAGGGTTTTGCGAAGAGCTAAAACTAGAATTTTACTTATATATATATATAGCATTTCTACATAAAATCCCAGAAAAATGTAACAAAGTAGTGAGTCATGAGTGGCACTATTGGTTTGTGTATGTCTGCCCATTGGTTTGTTAGTTCTGGATTCAAGCAAGATAGGCAAGAGAGAATTAGATGATGTGTGTATGCGTGCGTGTGTTTGTGTGGGTCTTTCTGTGTGTGAATGCCGTGAACCTTTCTGTCACTCTACATCTACCTGCCTGCCAGATGCCTGCTAACAAGGACCTAGCTCCTCGCAGGCTAATACTCTACCTGCCCATCACACACAAGCCCACACACATACACGTACAGCATACAAACTAGGCAATGGCTCGGCCGCTTTCACAGACCGGTGCAGGACTGACTAATCAGCGTGACTCACACATCTCTCTGTGCCCAAGACCTGGCCTCATGCTTAATGCAGGATGTCAGGAAGTACACACACACTAGCACAGACGCAATACCTATTCTGTATTCGCTGTGTTCTTGTCTTAGTGTCAGTAACATTGTCCGTCTATGGCGATGAATTTGTCTCTATCAATTATGTCCCTGAGATAAGACCATGACAGCTTTGTGGGCTGGGTGTTGTTGTTGTTGATGTGTTAGTGAGGTGTTGTCCCTGTCAAACCAGTGTAAATGTCAGACAACACCTAGTATCACTCTGTAGATAGGAGATGGTAAACAGAAATGGAAAAACAAAGAAGCCCAAACTGAAGAAAGGATGGAAGTCGGGCTACTGCGAAGGTAAATAATGCCCTTTTTTTGCCAAAGAGGTGCCCTTGATTAAATGGCAGCTTGTTAAACCTTGATTAAACTATACTTTACGTCTCACAGAATTTTTAAAAAAAATGAAAAGTAAGTGAAAATCAACATCTCACTTTCTTTCAGTGACTTTCACCGCTCCTATGGAGAGCAACGTAAAGCCTCAATTCTGCCTGCTCAGCACTAAACAGCTGGGCGAGCAGAGCCTAAATTAAATGAGTATCTAGAAGCTAACATATACAGTATGTACATGGATAACACCAAGAAACATTTGACAGATGCTCAGAAAGATGCCTCGTCTGTGTGGGTTTCCTCCAGCTACAATCCGAAGACATGCAGGTTAGGTTAATTGGTGACTCTATATTTCCCATAGGTGTGAATTTGAGCACCAATTGTTGTCTGTCTCTGTGTGTCAGCCCTGTAATAGACTGGCGACTCATCCACGGCATAACCCATCTCTCACCAAGTGTCAGCTAGGCTCCAGGCCCCCACAACACACGGGGAACTATAGTCATCAGTTGCAGTTTTATGAGATAGTAGCAAAGAGGGAAAAAAAATCTCACATTAACTTTCAGCTAGAGTTTGCCAGAAGGCTTGTGGGAGACGGTGAAGTCAGACAGAAGGTTCTATGGTCTGATGAGACCAAAATTGAACTTTTGGCCATTAGAATAGATGATAAAGAATCCATGTTACAGTTGCTGTATGTACAGTCTAACCCATTTCAGCCGTGCATGCTTAAATGAACAAATAAGGAAACCACCAATAAAACGTGTGTCCTACAAACAGCTGGAATATTACTCAAAGAGTCACAATCAGCAGTCTGCTGCAAATATGGTAACAAGTATGTTTGGAACTCGCTCCATCTGAAACCACATGTGGCAGTTTAAGCCAGCTGTTTAGCTTAAATCAAATCCTGGAGTCCCAGAGAAAAAACGAATCAGGACATTAAATGAGTACAACTAATGTGAAAAACAGCATAATATAGCATTATAAAGTTAACTGCACCACAGACGAGCATCCAAGACTGTGTATGCTGAAATCATCTAATCATCATGACAACTGCGGCTTCAGCAGAGCCTCGACTTTCACTCCCCTCAGTTGAGTTCCATGTGTGCATCTTTGGCAGGTACCGATGAGTTAGCAGACCAATAATGAAGTGTTTAGCACTGAATATTCAGCAAGCCGCACACTGCTGAGCACAGGCTCCTGCTCAATGTGAATCCAGGAGCATCAAACTTGCCATCTTGCAGTAGTGAGAAAACATGTCATTATACTTAGATATTTATTGTGTATGTGTGTGTGTGTAAGCTGAGGCACAGCATTTTACTTACTATAAGTGCTTAAAGCTTCCACACCATTCTCTCTCTCTCTCTCACACACACACACACACCATCCAGCAGCAGCAGCAAAATGGATGGATGTATGAAGCTACAGTTCCCCCTCCAAACAACTTGCCCAGCAAGCACACATTAACACACAAACACACACACACGCAGAGGCACGTTTCAGCTGTCAGCTACATCTGCCAGTGCGCGCAGCTTGCCTCGGCCAGCGTATCGGCTAGGGTTTGGTTTATTTATATCTGTTACTTGGCAAGGATTCACATACAGTACAGATTGAACTGGAGCATACTTCCATGCAGACACAACCACACCGAGAGGGTTGCAGAGATGCAGCCCATCACTTGTGCTGCACGAATGCACAAACTCGAACAAAGTCTGAGATACAACTACTGGCAAACACATTGCTCCTGCTCGTTCATCACGCACTCGTTTACACGCAAATGTGCGCACACCACTTCCTGCCACCCAGAGTGCCTCACAAACTAGAATGAAGGCTGACAGAAGTGGAGAGGATAGAATGGAGAGGACAAAAAGATTTAACCCAGCAGAACAGGTTTTCCTCATAATAAATAGATCATCTCCACACACACACACACACATACCCTAAATATCCTTCCCATGCACAGCCCTGAATAATTGAAACAGCATTTAAACTGGATGTTTGTGGAAAGTGGCTGTGAAAATACACTGGGCTCTGTTCTCGTTTGTCTCCTAATGGTTGAGATTGCGTCGGAAGATTTTGGCTCTCTGGACAAACTAATACATTTACTTTTTATTCTAGCATTTCACTGAGGCTTTTATGCACAGGGCTTTTCAGTAAAAGAGCAGGTAAAGGGCTTCTAGTCTCACAGAATGATGGTAAAATTATTATTGAAAAATTGCTGGGACCCAGGTTTTTAGTCCATTTGCCTGAAGTGACCATTTGAATGTTATTCATTGTTTACTGTGAATACAATCATATCAACATTACAGGTTTTATTTCAGCCAGGATATGTCCCATTTGCTACAAAATAACATGCTCTTTATTTCCAAACTAAGCATTTTGAAAACCATTCAATTTTACAAATTGGATGTTGTTAAAGTGGGGGGGGTTTTCAAGTCTGTGTTTGATTGACAAGTGAAAATTAACGTTAGGAAAACTGTTTTTTTTATGAAGAATTACAAGTATAGGAGACTTCATTATACTATGAAACTTTGACTTTAGTGACTTTCCTGAAAAATTTTGCAGCATATTAAAAACTCTTTAAATGTGTATCACAAATGCAGAAATTACAAAACATATAACATAAAGTTACAATAACACTAGTCAATATAGTGTCGTCTTTAATGTTACTAAAATGAGCTAAAACTTGCAAACACACTTTGTGTGAGTTCTTAGAAAACAGGCTCTCCTGCCTTCCTGGTTTGACTGTCCACATCTGTTGCTGCGCGTCCTATGGCCGAGAGCTCATCTCATTTCAGCACCATGGACAGATGTCGGCAAAGCTGAGCTCATCTGGCCGTGAAGATTTTCAGAACCTCAGACAGAGACACACTCAGCTGCGAATGCTCCGATTCACTGGGAAACTTTTCAGAACGTCACCCTTCATTTATTCACAGCAGTCTCTTCCACATACTTCTATTTTTTTTATTTTTTTTTGTCTTAAGGGTTGTGGCGCCAGCTAAAGCCTATTTAGTCAAATGCAGAGAGACATTTTGGATAGCCACCAGTCCATCACAGTGCTTACACAGACATACAGACACTCACAATCATCCCTGTGGGCAGTTTGGAGACTCAGTCCACCTGAGCTGGAGTGTGTTTGTACTGTGGGTGGAAACCACAACATCTATGAACAGAACATAGTATCTCCACACAGAGAGGCCTAATTATTGAACACTGTCAAGATCTTGCAGCGTCTGGTTTTGTAGCTGTCAAATAGCAACAGCCACAGAACAAAAGCAGAGATTGTAAGACTCGTCCACTGAACTAATGTCAATTCTGGACAATAAGTTTAAATCTAGGCTGCGGGAAGTTGAAATCAGATAGTGATGGCAAATTTTCTAAAGCTGTGAAAGTTCTTTATCAAGTCAAAGCTGCTCATGGACGAAATTTTGATTTCAGAGGTGGGGGGGACACAACTGGCTTGAGTATGGGGGTGGGGGGGCTTGAACTGCT
>JAUMHL010000001.1:3023317-3049532 GCA_032362345.1 Sandelia bainsii | reverse complement strand
GTATCCATTTAATATAGCGTAACATTGTTTTTGGACGGTAAAAACTGCAGGGGACCAAAACTGCCTTTTGAAAAAGTAAATTACGTCCATGAAGCTGCTTGTGTGCCAATTAATGACTACAATCTGGGTGCTCTGCGATGCCCTCTGCTATGAAAAGAGGGCGTCGTCTCCTACAAGTTTTGTGCTTTATTAGATAACTGATTTAATAGTTGAGATCAAGCAGACAGGTTTAGGGGTCAGGCTCTGGAATTTTATTTTTGGTACTGTTTTGTATGCAGATGATGGTAGAGCTCGAACGTGACCTTCAGAGAATGTTCACAGCTTGTGTGCAATGGCGACTGAAGATAAATAATGATAAAACTCATATTATTCATTTTTGAAAAAATGAATGTCTATTAGTAAGTTTCTGTTTCTTATTGGTTCAGCTTTTTTTTTTACCAGTTTTACCTCAGATTATTGTGTCACTTTTGAAACAGGAATGAGGTCCTGTCAGACTTGTTCTAAATTAAGTGAAGCTTTGTACTTGCTAAATCCAGTACATACGCACAATTGTATAAATCTTGTGTCTATCCACTCTTGGATCATGCTGCAGTTATGTATGTGCTGATTATGGAATGGGCCATGTGAGACATAAGGGTGACCTGCTTGTTCCAATAGCTATCTATGGGCAAGACCACTTGCAGAATTATTCTTGAAGCTTGATTTACAGGATATATTAAGAAATTAGTCGCTCTGTAGGGTAAGTTAGGGGAGTAGACTAAACCAAAACTGAGAACACACTGTGTTACCAAGCAAACCATCTTAACTAGTATCTGATTCTTGATCTGAGCAGAGCCCAGAGGTCTGTCTGTGCTCAGTTGAGAATATTTGATATTCTGCCTTTGGCCTTGGAAACTAGATGTTATCATCCAGTTCCAGAGGAGGACAGAAAGTACCTCTTTTGTCATTTAGATGAGGTTGGAGATGAAATGCGTTCTGTGTTTTAATGTCTTCTTTATCATAGGGCCTCCAGTTGAACTTTTCCAGAAAATGGCAGATGAGTAGCACAGTCTGCTTGATTGTTTACAGTTGCCTGCACTTTGAAAATTTATGAAAATAAGAAACATATCAATATTCTCAATAGTAGAAATATCATTTGAAAGGTTGGTGATTGTCTTTTCAGCCAGTTCATTTTTCAGTGGGATGTACGACATAGAAGCGGCAGAGGATTGTTTTAAGGTGGTACACGCACAGCAGGGAGGGCAGTTTACCTTAGTTTAGCTATTTACAGACATAATAAGATACATAAAAACAAATAACAAATAAGATATAAAAAGAAAAAAGAGAGCCAACTTTTTCTGTGTTTAACCCTTCACCAATTTAACTAACTAAAGACAGCCATACCTGACACCTCTCAAGTAGTGTGGGCGATACAACATTAAGATTGAGAATAATAAGCTATTTCTACCCCTAACATTTTATTTATTCTTCATATGTCCCTCTTCCTGTGATAAAATGATTACAGAGTAACATACCTGGGGGGAAAAGAGACCTGCAAACTGAATCTGTTCAGCCTTGAAACATTCCCCAGCTGACGGCAAACCTTTCCAAAACCCGACAAGCTGATGTCAAAATAGCCTTGGGCGATGTTTCACAAAGATTCTGCCTTTCTGACCACAACTCTAACAAACTTTTTATTCTTGGCGTGTACAGCATCACAACTCAGATCACAGTCTTACGTTTGTCACTGACAAGTATATCAGACAATCTAATTGTGTGAAAGGGAAAATTCACCTGTTTTCATAAGACTGAAAATTAGAGAATAAAAAGACAAAAAAACCTGCTGTGATGGTTCAACAGTCTGCTCAGTTGTTACACAGATCAAATTACAGGAAACGTTTGACACCTGTAGACAGAGATCAACAGTAAGACCCAGTGAAAAAGCCATAGGTATTTTCTTTGTTTTTGTGTCCTTCTCCAGCAGCGTCTTCAGCAGCGTTGTGTTCCGAGCACAGATCTGCTGACTGGCTTCAGCTCACGTTGCTCCTGGTTCAGAACCACGGACAGCTCCAAAGAAATCTAATAAACTCCCTTGGCCCTCAGTGTTTCAACACGATTAAGTCCTCCTCTCATCTGCAGCATAACAAACACATCAGAACCTGTTATCTTTCTTTATGGATACTTTTATTCCAACCCTCTGTATGTTGTGGTCAGAGGTTCATAAAGGGGTCGAAGCCACCGTGAGTGATTTTACTTCTTACCTGCATAACAATGACTCTAAATTTTATTTAGTTTTCATTTGGTTTCTATCACTTGTTTCTCTTTGGTTTCTGTTTTTCACGATTGTAATAGTTTGCTTTGCTGAGCTTTTGCCCAGGGTCAGCTTTATCCACTGTGGCTCCATGTTGCATCTTATTGGAATGCTTGATGCTGTAAAGTTTGAGATTAAGCATTTGAATTATAATACTATTCCAGATCCCAGGTTTATAAACACACTATATACAAACACACTGGAGTTTCCATTGCTTTGATGTTTATTTAATCTTAATTTAAAGGATGTCAATATTAATGATCCCACTACATACAACTATATGATAATATACAGAGTGTTTGTGGTGACCTGCCCTGATTTTTGCAGACCAGTGCAGACTATCAATGATCTTCAATATGAATGCTCAAAACTAAATTAGTATTGAATGTGTATTGTGCTCCAGGCTTAAGATGCATGTCTTTTCTCTGTGTGAGCTGCAAAGAAATCACAAAGATGGAGGTTAAGTGCTGTGAGACATTCTGTGAATATTGATCTAATCTGTCTTCTCGAATCTAATTTTGTACCACCTATTCTGTCTTTTGGGGCGACTCAGATGTTGCGCGCAGATGTCTGATATGTCCACAGAGAGTCATTTAAAAGATATCAGGTTCATCAGCTGGAGACAGAAAATTAAACGCTTCTGTCACTGGTTGTTTAGGTTTAGGAAGAAAGTATTGCTCTTTGTTATAGTGTCACTTGATTGAAAATGCAGGTGAAGCACGTTGTTATAAAGCTTAAGTTAGTTACTATGGAAACACTCATAATTTACAGAAAATGTAATACATCTCACGTATTACACAGTTCTATTCATCTTTATTCCATTCAGCACCAATGTGTAGCATGCATGTGTGTATTCTGCCGTCAGTTTAATCTTTTATTTGAGTCGATAACCTTAGTGTTACTCACACATTTTTCATGTTTAACATGATGATCATGATTTATATGCAAGATAAGTCAAACCATAAGTCTAAAATGAGAAAAGCTCAGCTAAATCACTGACAGAAGAAGCTATGGTGGAATATCAGTTCCTGAATGGAGCCAGTGAGCTGATTGCCAGAAACTTCGATGAAACCACTTCCAGAATATAAGCTACTGTGGATTTATCAAACAGTGAGTGGAAGACAGATGAATGAACTGCAATCAGGAAAAATGATTCTGTTTGTTTATACGAGTGTGCATGCTCTCACATGTGCCACGCGCTTGAGTTTGACTTCAGCAAACATCAGAGGCGAAGCTTGTCTGGAGACGGAGATAAGCTCACTGGGTTGAACCTCAGAGGGGTGGAGCCAAACAACCACAGTTTCTCTGCGTACATGGATTGAAGCCCAGTGAAAATAGAATGGGGAGAAGAGATGTGCTTTCTGGATTATCATCTGTGCTAAAAGAAGGAACACTGGAATCATTCTTCCCTAATGATATACAGTACATAAACGTCTCCATTAACCTACACTGAGAAGCCTGTCATGGGTAGCTCGTAGAGCGTACGGTAAGCAAATGTTATGTAAAATGTGTTAATATATTTTGAATTATTAAGAAAAAAATACAAACATATCATCACTCTTAATGATCCAATTTTGGAGCTGCTGGATGGGCTACAGGCTGTGGCATATCCCCCAAATGTGCTACTGTGCCCCCTCAACCGGAGGCCGAACAAATTTGGGACCAGAGACATGCATTGCTCCAAAAAACAAAGTCCTGTATGGCTGAGCTAGTTGTTGAGAAGGAGAAAAACTGACACGCAACTGAGTGGAAGGACACCATTGTTAGGAAGTTTCACCTGCATCTCTTGTCAAATGAATCCATATGTTTGATACACTCGACGCAAGAGAGGACATATACACGTGTACGCATGCTTGCGTTATGCCCCCAATATGAGCTGCCGACTCTGCTTGCTGTGCACCCAGGACACAGTGAATGAGACCCCAAACGACACTTTAATGCGGTTGCTGGTTTCCAAAGAGTTATGGGAGTGATCTTTCCATAAAGCGTTTCTTCCTGTAATTTTCAAAATTGCGCATGCAATTTAGTACTCGCTATTTGGGATGTTAGCAAATCAAAGCCACTGTGTTCAGAAACCATTTTGTGGCGTACATCAGTTGGGAGTTCTTTTGACACACTGGTTTTTGTTATGTTTGTTTTGAGTGGTTGTGTTATGGTTTATTGGTAGTGGGGAGCACGGCACGGGAATGGTTTCTCATGTTTCTGTTTCTGTTATATACAGTAGTGGTTTCATTTTTGTTTTGTCTGTTTTAAGATGTTTTAATATCTGTACAAAAATTGACATAATAGAACAAACAGAAAAAAATCTTGTCTATGTGGACTTTAGTGCAACAGTATATAATAGTACCACCTCACTTCCTCCTTAGCTTCTATTGTAACTGTGGCACATGAACGTCAGCGTGATCATTTTGGGCCAGTTGATAAAAAAGATTTCTGTGCTCATTCTTGCAAATAGTAGTTTAACAGTCTGTTAGTTCAGCCACATCCTAATCTGCAGATGGACCTTCATTTAAGTTTATTTCATCAGGTACAGTACTTCTCGTCAAAATGCTTGAGGTCCAGCAAACACGTTGAATGCATTTCTGTCCTTTAGAAAATACTTTCAAAGCCAGTTTAAACACTGTTGACTCACCCAGAGTAAAGGTAAAATGTGATTAAAAATCCAGTGCGGTTGTAAGCAGACACTTTTTGCCTTAAGATTTTGCAGTCTGGCTCGAGTTGATGCTTTGCCAAAGCAAAGTGTCAGTTGTAGGTCAGGTTTGTGTACAGCTTCCGGCTCAGGTCGGATTCAGGTCTAGCTATTTCCAAATGTGTTTGCCGCATTCACCTGTCCAGTACTAGAAAAATTCAAACTTATAGTGCAATGTGTGAATCATTGGTATACATGTGTCACTGTGTATGTAAGTTAAAAAAGCATATTGTTCCTTTCTTTTTTTTTTTAAAAGGAAATATTTATTTATTTATGAGGGTGGACCAGTTATGGTCCGTGTTTGGACGCCCACACAGGCCTTTATCTCTGGATGAAGTCATGTCTATCACTGTCCCAGCAGGATTTAACACTGGGACTGTTAACTCTTCGAAAACGTGTGAACTCACTGCATGGCAGGACTCTTTTTTTTGTGTCACAGTTTCAGTCCATAGTGAAATTGACCGTTCCAGCTTTCTCAGCTTTGGTGAAGAAATCTGTGGGCAAAGAAGTGGAAAACCAGGCACCACATCAAGCCAAACTGCCACAGCATCAGTCCAAAACGCTAAAGCAAGAGGGAAGCGGCAGAAACCAGGCACCATTTTGTTTTCATCAAAGCAGTTATTTATTCAGTACTGAGCTAATTCAACTCTCAGCTAGGAAACTGAGAAAATAGTAAAATCAATAAACTACTTCACAACATGGCTCTAGGAGATCCATATCAAAGCTGACATGGAAGAATCTAATGGATTTTTTATTTTCAATGATTTTCTTTTGTGAATTAAAACTGAATTATGTTCTATACGTCTTGTGCCATCGATGCATTACATTTACATGTAAATGGGTTTCTAAATTTGATCATTATTCTTATTATCATCATTTTACCATATTATTTCCAAATCTGCCAATCCACACAGCAAGTGTGTTTTGTAAAATTGTCAGATTTGGTTATAACTGACTTTTTCCTCTCCACAGTTAAAACACTGAGGCACTATGATGCTGTTGTAAGTGGTTAGATCACACTTAAGAATGATGTTTTAGTTTCCAGTGAAATAGGGCCCCTATCAATAGAAGAAAATAATGTCTACATCTTTGTTTCAAGACATATGTAATAAGGCAGATTTCAGCAAAAGAAACATATTTACACCTGGTTAAATGAAATCTGAATTGAAATCAAGCTGAATCACATCATGTACACTTGGCAGCTATTTTTATGTAAAGTAACTTAAAATGTTTCCCCTGCATACACCAGGAGCATTTTTGAGTTCTCTACTAAAATTAGTAATTAAGTCAAATTACTTGCATAAAAATCCCCTTAAATAAAAGTAACTCAATTAAATGTAGTTTACCTAATTTTGTGTGTTTTTGGCCCTCTAGGACATTGATTCCCAACTTATCTTGAAGTCTATTAAATTTCAGGTGCCACACTTTAATTTTTTGAAGCGATTTACAGGCGGCTACTTGACAGACAACAGGAATATAACCAAATATGTTAAACTTGGTTTTACTTACAGTATATTAAAGGCAGATAGAGGTTGAAAAGACATATGCTCTTCCAAAAAACATGAAGGCACAGAAACTGCAGGACCAATATGATGACTAGAAACACATGGAGATAAGAGGGGACTGACATAGAAAGCGTCACAGTGCCTCTCTCAGTAAGAAAGCTCAGCTCTTCAAGCTGTCATGTGACAGCACGCTGCTGTTCATTTAACATTTTGTGAAATCAATTTGAACATGTGTTAATTTACCTTTTGTGTGTTGCACAAACAGAACGTTAACAGTTCTGACCATGTCAACAGGCTTTCACAGGTTAGATTCAGAGTTTTTGTGACAGGTTATCTCCACATTTTTAGGCAAACAAAGCTCAACACTACATAAGAAGGCTGCTGCCTTTCTGGATTTTAAGTTAACGACTTTTCAGCTGCAGTCATCGCTGAGTGTGATTTGGATTCGGATACACTTAGGTCTACATTTCTTCACTTTAGTGCACTCATGTGGCATTTCATCTTGACTACCTGAAATGGAACAAGTAACTCTTTTGATAGATCACATCATTTCCTACCGTGTTTATGGCATTTTTCACTCTGTAACAGACACAAAGTAAAATACCCGAAAATAAAAATACATAAGTAAAAGTTACAGTAATAAGAGTAGATGTTATTCGTTATTTCTATCCATGTAAACTGCTAATTATCCACTAACAAATTCAAGGCTTTTAGGACTCAAAAATGACCCCTTGAGATGCAGAAAAGGATCCAGTGAGTTTCATTTTAACTTTATCTCATTTTTTCTTTTTATGTCAGTATGTTTTCCTTTAATTGTGTTCAGATTCAAAGACTATTCTGAGCCCATCTTTAGTTCTCACACATCACCATCCGTTTCGACTGACAGCTCTTTCGGATAATTTCACTATAAAAAGCCATGTTCATTCTCATGTGTCAGTTCCCAGTGGAGGACAGACTTAAGCTTATTTTTGGATGATGGATCTGGCTTTTAAGTAAATGACAGGAGACTGTTTTGGTCTGATAAACACTTTGCAGTCACTCCTGACAAGTAGCTGGAATGAAAGCGAGGCTCCATACCTTTCAAATCAGAGACGAAACAGCATGAAGACAAACCCAGACAGCTAAAAATGGGGTTTTAAAAAATAGATTGTGTATTTGCAACAGAAAGTTGAAACGGTTGATGTCCTGCTGAGTCAGGACACACATATGTAATCACTTGTTCACTAGCTTTTACTCGCATACAAACACAAAGACGCATAGATTCATCTACACATTCAAACAGTCTTTTATTACATTGACAGGAAAATACACTGCCAGTAACTCCGCAAATAAAATGTCTCTCAGACACACACACACACACACACACACACGATACAAACAAAACACAACACAAACACACAATTGGTCTCTCTCTCTCACACACACACACACACAGAGTCAAAAGCTGCACTTGCTCCCTGTCTCAGACCCATTCACCTTCTCTCCTGCCTCTCACTGTCCATCTGTCCATCATTCTGTCATTTAGTATATGTCAATCAATCTTCTATAACTTCCTCTCTTTAATTCAATTCATCCGTATTTTCCTGTGTCACTCTCAACTTCACTGTAAATACAGCAGGCATACAGACTGCGACTATTTAGTTGCATTTTACCACCATTATTACAACTTGCAAACGGTGCCTATTTAGTTTTAAATCATCATCCTAGGGTTACAGTTGGAAGCGAGTTGTGTTATTTCTCTTAAATCAGGCAAAGCACAATATATAAACTACACTGTCTTAAAACTGAGACTGAAAGATGAAAAATTAAGATATAATTGTTTTAAAAAATATAAATATACTGTAGAATGTAAAATAAACACTTTACTGGGTATTTTAAGGGTGTCTGCGCTTTCTCAGAAAGTCAGTTAGTTTTACAGTGTAATTTTATATGATGCATTTAGTGACCGGTTCGTGGTGAGCTCATGACATTATGAAAGCTATGGAAAGGACGTATTACACTTTATTTACAGTACAATGTAATCTTTTGGGACGATGTATTGTTGTTAAGTTTGGGACAGTTAAAGGTAGGATTCGGGACAGTTGGAGGACACTGACAGAAACGGTTCACTTTGAGCCCTGATGAACAGGATAAGTGGTTTAGATAATGGATGGATAGAATCTGAAATGACCATAAGATTCAATACAGCCTATCACATTGCTGCCATAATGCTTACATCTATAAATGCATTATTTGGTGTTTAAATAGTTTAAGGGACATTTAGCTTTATTTGAATTAATTCGTACTGGATTACCAGTTTATTAGATTCAGTTAGTCAATATTGTGCTCTGTCTCTTTTTTGCCCTTCAGAGTTATATGAATTCTACAAGATGTTTTTGCATTGTGCAAGAATATTGCGTCATGAAATGGCTGCAGTAAATTGTTTGGCTGCACAATGATGCCCCAATCAGGCCTTTCTGTCTCAACCCAAAGTGGGTCGATAGAGTTGATAACAAGGATTGTTCAGGCAACTCAGCCAGTGACACTCACTGTGATTCTGTCCCTGAAAATGTCTGGATAAACTGTAGGTTAGTCCAAATATGCTGTGCAATTGATTGAGTTACTTGGTAGTAGGAACCCTAATGAGTGCCAGTAACATTTACCGCTTCACCATGCTGCCACCGCTGAGCCTGGACTGTTCTCATTCTCTGCTGACAAATGTTACCTTGCCAGATCTTTACCTCCAAAACATAGCTGGGAGATATATAGTTTCAGCATCCTCAGCCAACTGTGCACCGAGGAACAGCAGAAAGGCACTTTCATAACATCACATTAACCAAATTTAATTTCTCTTTTGTTCCAGCAACAAAAAACACACAGCACTCTAACAACTTGTTTCCACTCCTCAGTGGTTAAGTTCTGATCCCCTTACATATCAACTTTCTTAAGCTCTGCAGTATCTTTAGCTTTTGTAGCCCATTCAAGACAGTCCAATTAGGGCTTGTTTCTTGGCTAACGTTTAATCGCGTGTGTTGTACCAACAAAAGCCAGATTCCACTTTTCAGATAGTGATAATACATGTATATACATCCTTTTTTCCTATTGATTCAAAAATATGTTTTTAGAATGTAGAAAGCTAAAGCTTTCTTGACTCAGGTACATGCTGCAATCCCCACTGTGCTGCATCCATCCATAATAGCGAGCAGTAACACTGAAATTCATTTCTATGAAAATGTTCGGAGTTATTTATTACTTTCAGATTGAGTATGACATCAGGCACTGACATGATTTCAGAGAGAACATTCACGATAACTGCCAATGTGCCTGGGCTAGTCAACCACGGTGATTATCTGGCTTTGTACAGAATATAAACACTCAGGGCCCCAACCTCCTCTAAAAGGCAATCTCAGTGCTAAGCTGATTTTTGTCTGCTGACGTACAACGGCGGAGGTGTTTCTGCTACTGAGATGCATCAAAAACATGTTCAGACCAGCTGAGACACCTGCTGAGCTGAGGTGAAGCCATGTATAGATCAGAGGGATGAATTGTTTTGATAAACCATGCTTACACACTGCTTAGACACACAAAGGAAGGGATTACAAAGAAAGGAAAAGATAAACAGATGCTGCAGATTTTGATGTATTTTTGGGTTTTAGGGTTTGTTAAGCAAAGTTTTAGGTTCTTTTCCCACCATCATCAACTTCCTGCTTAGAAACCGGTCTACTGAGTCTCATTAGGGTCACACACACACACACACACACACACACACATAGAATACCAGGTTAACTCTACCTGGGAGCTATGAATATACTACAACAAAGAGCTGATGCATTTGGGAAATCAAGGAGGAAAACATGCTTACAGCCAGTCATTTGCCCACATATACACATCAACACTGTCCCTTTCGCACCCTGTTGCTTTCCCCTGTGAGAAGGCAGAGCATAAACATTTCTCGATGCCTTCATTTTTTTTCACCCCAAGCTAACCGCCAGCTGAATTAAACTGCAGAGGGAGAAGGTGAGATGTGAATTACACAGCGTGTAACGTCAAGGTCACTTCAACTCGACAACTAAGTGCTTCCCAGAGAGTGTATTTTTCTCTTGACAACAATTTCCTATAAAATCTCAATCTGCTTTACTGAGGTCCATCATAGCAGTTTTGTGTATGTAAGAGACTGTGACTACTTGCTATTTACAGCTACCTTCTGGCTTGTGTATGTAATGCTCCAGGTGAAGAACAACTTTAGTTGATTTGATTTCATTTATTTGAGTTTAATACTAGATCAAAGCTGGTTTGATATTCATAGAGGCGCCCTACACTCACACAGTTAGCTGTTATAGTTGACTGTTTTCTGTATGATTGTTGCTCTCAAACACTTTGTTCTTAAATTCTTAGACCCCAAAACCTGATGTCGAAGTTTTAATACAGGTGAAAGGAAGCCAGCCATAAAACTTCACTCCACTGTAGTTATAACCGTCCTTCAACCTAACTAAAATGAGAAAAAAAAAAAAGACTTTAAACAGTATTGAGGAGACTTGAGAGCTCAGTGCAAGATTTCTAAGTAGGCTCTTTCAAACTGAGACATGTCAAGTACAAACACACACTATAGAGCATGTGCTGGATCTAATAAGCCTGATATATAAAAACACAGGGCTAAACACAGGATATCATCAAATCAACAACTTAACAATTTGTTTACATACAGTAAATTAGAAGTACTCTTGCGTTAATAACAGAGGAACGGCACAACATATCCAACAGCTGGCACACCATTGAATGTTAAACAACAGTGTAAGCCACAAAGTTGCAGTGGGTGAAATGTTCTTCGTTAACATGAACACAGGCACTGTAGTTTATTTTAAGTCAGTCCCAAATACGCTGTTCTGCTCTAGCAAATACTCACTAGTGTACCAAAGATGCATTATTAAGCAACTGCAAATAGTCCCCAATAAATGTGCCATTTACTGTTATTTGTGTAACATTTGCTTAAAAAGCACAGTACCTAGCTGAAACTGCGGAGCCTTTTCTTTAATTGCAAATTGACTTTACATTTGCGAACCATTTTTAAAGTCTTGCATTTTCAAGTAGGTCAGGAAAGTATTGAGGGATGAACTAAGGCAGTGTTGGTTTGAGTCATTTTATGTGATTAGTTCACAAAACCAAGCATTTGACTCAAAATTATGCTTGACCTTGTGGAGATCAGATGGGTTTCCCCAGATGGGTGATGGAATTGCAATGGGAATTTGACAACATGTTTATGTCCCCACAAGGTGGTTAGTACAACATGTACATTGTCTCACTATTTCCACATCACCTCAGGAGTATTCTAAATCACACTGAGCGAAATTTACACCCAGGTCGTGTCACAACAAAAACAAAGCAGTGCAGATTCATCACCAAATGCAGACGCTACCTTCTAATAACTCACAATAATCATGAGACTGAAGACTTCTCTGGATGTCATCTCTAAAACATGTCTCGAATGTGGTGTTGGACTTGCTCTTTGGGCTGAGAACACTGGCTCTCTGAGACCACAGGCCTCAGTGGAGCACATGTCTCTCCATAATTACACAAAGTATGCTCAGAACATGCAGCACCCTAAATAATTTGGTTCAAATGCACCACTTCAGATTGAATGCTTGGCTAGAAAATGTCCAATTCCAGTTTACATGGTTCTTAGATTAGATGAAATTAAAGTTTAATGAGCCCCATTGGGAAATTGGGCCACTTCCGCAGCAAGAAATGTAGATAGGGACGCAGTAAATTGAGATCACAGTAGGTAACGCAGACAAAAAAAAGATATGATACAGTGAATTTAAGATTTTTCCATTTTTGTATTTCATTACATGTGAGCCTTCTCACCTGAACCTTCCTATCTCATGTCCAATGCCGGTGCTAGTCATGATCATGTATCACCTTGCACCTACAGTCAATAGCTTCAGTTGTGGACATCACTTGCCGCATATGGTACACATAACACATGCCTTTTGTTTTTTGAACTGTTCAACAGGTAATTACTTACAATCTTTCCCAGGTTTAATTGTATCCATCTGAATTAAAGTGAGGGGCAGTAAAGGAAATGGTTCCTGAGTTATCTTCACACAGGGTTGAACAGTAGCAGACACTTAATTTGCTAGATAAGGTCAGTCTTCCATAGCTGGACCTTTCTGCTCACTTCATTTTAGCAGTGTGACAGGAGAGGAGAAAAAACTGTTTGAAAGGGGGGTGAAGTGAAGGAAAAAGTCAAGAGAAAATGTATAATTTTTTTTCAAACAGAAATACTTGATGTGGTGTATGTGTCAGACAATATTGTCTTAGCTGCATCTTAGCTGGCGTTGGAACACCTTTGGGCCCAGTTAGAATAAATTAAGTGACTGGTCAACAGGCTAAGGCTGATATCAAAAGAAATTGTGTGGTACAAATCAGCCTTCATCATCCACCAGCTGTAAAGTCAATATGGAAATTGGTATTTTCCTATGAAACATCCAATCAGTGAAAACTACGATCAGACGGTTCAAGTAAAGGCCAATCATGTTTCACTCTCCACTAGCTGTGGTGTGGAGAGTGGGGATTCATTTTTCTCTGTAAAACATCCACTCAGCTAGACTAAGATCAGATAAATAAAGCACAGCTCGTGTTCTTCAGCTATTCAAAATGTAATTACCCACTACTGTATCTGCTCAGGTCTGCCTGCAGGCGAGTATCTCTCTGAATGAGAGGAATGAATAGCAAATGAAATGTAGTTGTTCGTGTTAGGAGCAGAGTGTATGAGCTGAGTATAACTGAATTGAGAAACCTGAAGTCTCTTTATTTGTATATACTGTAAGTCAAAAGTTTCATTCCAACATTTGATACAGTTTTGTAAAATGCTTTATAAAACATCATTGCACAGAATAATAATCTATTTTTTCAAAGAATAACTTTAATTTTAAGATGTTTCCAGCATGGATTCTCTAACTTTTAAAATACTGATTTAAAGGATTTAGGAATTTTCCACTTTAAAAAAATAAAATAAAAAAGCACAAAGAAAAGAGAAATTACAATGTGTGTGTGCGGGATATCAAATCCTGAAGGGATTCTAAAAACATCTCACCCCAACAGAGAGTAATAAAATCTACATGACAAAGAACAACTGAATAGAACAATATTTTAATGAAATGTACAATTACAAAGAGGAATGAAGTGAATTTAAATATCTCTGATATGAACTACAAACACAATGTGAAGAAGAAGAAAAAATTGAGTTTATTTCAACAGCAGTAGTCAAAGCAGGAACAAATGTTATTTCTTTACCAAGCTCTAGTACTATTAGTGTGCGACAAAGTCATGGCAGGAAGTGTTTTAAACATTGCGACAAATAATCAAGGCTGCTGTTTTCTTTGGAGTCTTCGTGTTTCTATTTGTCCAAAAGGAAAATAAACTTTCCCAGAAGGAAACTTTCATGCTTCAGTTTTCACCCAAAGGTCTCTGATTGGCACATGTCCCTGTGGTTTGACCAGCTAGCACCCTTTAACCTTTGAGCAGCACTGGTGGTAAATGCCACTCACTCTAAGATGTTGACAGAATGCCATGTGCTTTTCTTTTTTTTTAATCTCACTCCTAGTTTTTTCACTGTCTCACCCAGAATTAGCTACATTATGCAACTCGGGCTGCGGATGACTTGAAATCAATCCAGGCACCTGACGGAGCTGAGGTGAGTAAATTGACAAGTAATATAACATAACATATGTTAAATAATGTATCACTGTATCAATCAATACATCACTTTTTCAATAAGTTATCTTTTATACGACCACCTGTTGAACCACATAGGACCACAAACGTCTGAAGGTGTTTTTTGTGTATGTTCTGTAAAGAAAAAAGACCAGAGAGACATGACAAAAAAAATCTAAGGTGGAGCAGCTCTCACAGGGCACAAGAACACATTTTAAATTGCTGGTGAGTCTCTGTTAGAGCATCACATTTGCTGCTTTGTGACAGCAAAAGCCACTTTACACTACATCATCACTCCTGAGTCTGGGGCCTTTGATAAACACCGACCCCAGTTTGTGGTGCACACTAATGCATCACTTCCACTTGAATTTTTTAAGATCTCAGGTGTGGAAAACAGTTCCAAGGTGTAGCGCTGCAGGTGCCCTGAAAGATGTCCTCTACATTTTTAAACATCCAAACTGCTGCCCTGCTGAGGTGAACCAAACACACAAGTAAAAGTGGAAGAATATGGAGATAAATGGAAATGGTGATCTTCTTTGGTAGACGGTGATTCGTGCTGCTTTCCAGTGGAGTTTTTCTGGCATGTGAAGTTCTAAGAGAGAATCTGGGGATCCATTGGGCAAAACAGTCCTCTAAAGTTCTGCCTTGTGCTTTGGACCTATTGTAAAAGTTCCACTTTCTCTTGCTCGCTTTGTTGAACTACTGATGCGCTTTGGCTGCAGCTTCAAAAAGAATTGTTTGGGGAAAATCCTGTTTTGCTCCCTTATCAGGCAGCAAAAACTTATCTTCTGACTTACTGGTTGAGAGACGCAATATTTCTGTTTAGTCAGAATGTATGAGTGGGTACTTTTGACAAATTCAGCATTGTTGAACCACAAATGTATGAAAACATGAGCTCTACCTCTACTGTAGTGTTGATTCATCTAAATTATCCCTTACATATTTATTCCACCACTGTGCTGCCCTGCTGAGCTTTAGAAAACAAAGAAAATCATAGAGAGAATGTGCAGAAAGAGAAGTGGCATATGCCTGACAGAGAATGATTCACACCACTTCTGATGAACCTGCGAGACTTTGGATTGTGAAATTTATATATAAAGAGAATTTCACTGAGCAAAATATCCGATGTTTGTTTCGTAGCATTTCCCTGTTTTCCTCTGCAGTCCTGAACTTACGCTGCTCTTTTTACTTTGTTTCCTCACAGAATTATGAGTAAAAAAACAGTTTTGTTGTCTTTCCAGCTCTCACACATTGCTAAGAACTGTGTAAGAGAGGAATGCTTCGTGTTACAAAACTGTGCGACATTAAATAAAAGCTACTAATACAGGACAGATGCAGGGTAATCCCAGCGAGAGAGGTCTAAAAAAAAAAACCCGAATCTTTTTGTGTTTTCTGAAATCCAGAGCATGAGTGAAGACAAACAAGTTGCATGAAAACTAAATCAGGCAAAATTCCCCTTCCTCAGCTCTAAATGCATGTTCTTTCATTTTCTAACTCTACTGTTTTGCATTTCTATCTATTTTTCATTCACTTCCACATTTTTCCTTCCTTTTTAGTCACCCTAGCTACCTAACTTTCCACAAGATTGCAAAGTTTCAGGCAACAAGGCAGCATTACTGTAAAAAAAAAAAAAAAAAGTACAGTACAAACAGATAGAGGTGTGTGTGTGTGTATGTGTGTGTGCCCAAGAGAAAGCGAAGAGTCCTGAAGCCAAACAATGACTTTATTCAACACCTCATCAACTCCCTGCAGATTCAGCTGCCATCACCATAAATAAGTTTTACAGTGAGAGGAACTCACAGCGGAAACTTTGAGTCTTCCTACAGGCTATATGAGTGCAACACATTGAAGAAGAACATTAAAGACTTCTTGGCCATCTCCATCCCAAGCTGATGTGTGCTATTTTTGCTTTTCTGTGGCAGTACACACATTGTATCACTATAAATGACAAAGTGGAGCAGAGAGAAGTGTCCCAGCCGCTGAAACAATGTACACTCTAGCGTCAGTTGAAATGCACTGGTGTATTGTCAGTATGCAGATTAATCTGCCTTTATCACTTCTTAATCTGTGCACTTATTCCCTATTGTAAGTTAATCATCCATTAATTGCTTTTGTTTAAACCTGGGTTTTACCTTATTTTGCAGCCTCTGGGACAAAGCATTTAAATATACTGTCAATTTACTTTAACCACTGGATAATGGTGGTACACACAAACTGAGCAGCTTGAGCACAAATGTGATTGTTTTGTGACTATAAATTACTTCTACCCTCATTTGTCTTCAGTTTACATTTTGATCAAATATTCTGAATTGCAGAGCCCCTCGCTAGACTTTGCTGAACTGTATTTCATGGTCTTCATCGGCTGATTATATGCAATATGACTATTATATGCAACGCAACTATGCACCCTGCTCCGCTCTGCTCTGCTACAGTAATTGTTATAAAATTACAATAAACGAGCTTTCTCCAAAACGAACTAATCAAGCAGAAATCATTGGAATGATCTGACTGATTGGAAGAGAAAGTGCAAGTTTTGGAACATATTTCTAGAAAAAACATAGATACATATGGTACATTTAACTGCAGCTAGGATATGTTTGATATTGACACTTTTATTTAAACAGAATTTAAATGTAAGGCTTTGTCAGTGTTGACAAACTGTAGATATATATATCATTTAATGTAATTCAATTATTTTATAATGACATCATTTATGTTTTTTAAAATTCAAATGATTATCCTTGCATTTGTTATATACATATCTAAAAATCATAGGAATATAAGGGTTTCAGTAAAGATCTCCTCTTTATATTCATATATAGCAGCACTGCCACAGACAACAGCAGTGATGATACAGTGATAATATGGAAAAGAATGCGGTTGAGTGATTATGCCTCCAAACCTATTCAGTATTTTGCACTTTCAAACTGTTGTGGTCAGTTTGCATTCTAACTCCCACATATCTACTGACCGTCACCCTAACTGTGAGCGAGCTACGGTTCCGTCCTGTATCCACAGATGACTTTCACCTTTCACTGATCCGAGTATGAAATGATCTTTTCTGAGACAACCACTGGTTATTGTTGAGGCTCTGTGTAATGCTGTGTCGTCAGAAAGGTCTGCAGCATTTTCTGAATACCAGCATCACACTGTAACAATTCTACGAGGCTGAAACTCTGTCTCTCTTTCCCTGAGGCCATCCCTCTTCCTCACATCCCTATCTCACCTCTTCTGCTTTTTGCATTCATCAAAATAAAACAGCCAAATGGTGTTTTTCTTCACTAACTTATCGCCACCAGCCACAGTCTGCCATTTCACAATGGCAGAAAATAAACATTTGGGTGGCGATAAGATTTGTCCTCCCTGTTGCTGGCGTTATTGTTAGAGACAAACAGCGGAGTTAACATTCAAAAGCATCCGTCTCCCCCACTCCGCCCTCCATCTTTCTCTCCATTACTCTCATATTTGTGTTGAGGCAAACAGAGGAAAGGAGTGAAATCGAGGTAGGGAGCGGCAGGCACAAACGGATAGAGACACATGAAGCAAACCTGTCATTTCACAGATTCACAGATTGGCTTTCATACACACACACACACAATCATATACTCACAAACACACACATGCAAAAAGCAGAGTTACATTTGGGCTGGAAGACAAAATGTTTATACTTTTCCACTCTTACATCTTGTATCCATTTTCTATATACGTATATTCCTCCACAAAGTCATGTTGTTGCTGTAGCTGATCCCAGCGCACACTTTCTGAAAGGTCTGTAATTAGTTTAGATAGGTCGATTGTTCCGATGAATATATGTATGTTGATGTATCTTCAGAAAGTGTTGACTTGGTGACTTGTTGTTAACCAACCACTTGAAGGATCAGTTCTATGGAAAGCCATAGAGGTCATAATTTGCCTGCTTTGGTGTTTAATAATATTTCTAATATGATGTAATTTCACCAGACAGATTATAAACACCGTTGTATACGTCATTCTGCGTATATGAACGCCGCCACACATGAGCCATCCCAAAGCACACTGGGCGCTGCACATGTGCCATCCCGCATGGCGACCGCGTAGAGCAGTGATATCACAGGTGTGCACGGACGGCGTTCATATGCACACACGAGGAAATAAACCGCAGTCAGCAGCGGCATGCAGTGGCCGAGCGGCGTTCATAAATGCAGAGCGAGGTTTACAACTGCAATTATAAACGGCATCTGGAGAAATTGTACTAGATTAAAACTACTATTAAACACAGAACGGCAGGGAAAAGGAAACAAATTATGAACTCTTTAGTTTTCCATAAAGTTCACTGGAATTGCAAAAACATATATGAAACTAATCCACTGTATGTCCTGGTTGTTTAACTTCTACTAGCTTCTGTATGGAAGCAGTGGATTCAAGCCAGTTTTCAGCACAAACTTTATTCAAGAAGTGACTGATCTCATTGCACCTCTCATAAGGGGACTAAATGGAAATCAAGAGCCTGCACACGGTAAAATGGTGGAAATGTAGTCACCTTGTGCTTTGTTGAATTTTTAGTAGCTTTAAAAGGATGTTAATAAGAATTAAATTGGGCTTTCTGAGCATCCTGCAGATTCGACATCCTTCAGTGGTGTCTCCATTTCCACTGTTTTCATCCTCTCGCATTCTCATCTCACCCTCTTCCTCTCTGCCCGCCTTCATATCTCTTTCCTGTTTCCCTTCACATTATGTGTGTGTTACATTGTGCCTGAAATTTGCCTTTCTATACACTTCATGAATTCATGCATGTTATTTTGAAGTGTGAGGATTATTTCACTCTTTCCCAAATAGAGGAGACATCTTGTAAAAAGACTGTGCAACATTTTCTCAGTGAAACATGCGGTTGAGTTTATTTTATATAAACACCAAGGGTGCATGCCATAGTTACACAAACACGTGCTGGTTGACGTAAAACCATAAAAAAATTGCTGGAATACAGTCAGATCTTTGCAGGCGTTTCTGGTTATGAGCTTCTACACATATGTCTGATTCCAGCTTAATGCCTCTTCACCTGTTGGCCCTACAGAAGATTTATGAATGAGATCTCAGCCCTGCGGGCATTAATAGACCTGTGCTTGCTGATAGTGTGTCGTATTTCAAAGCTGGGGAGGAAAGGATGGGTGGGGGAGGGGAAGAGAGGCTAGCACTTTGAAAGAAGGTGAAATATTCAAGTTTGGATCAATTTAAAATCTTTTTAGATGTGTAGTTTTGCCCTAAAATATCATTACGATTATCATAAAGGCTTTTGAAAAGGTCTTTTTATTCCAAACACAAAACGCTGGCTCTGCATAGTCTCTTGTGTTCGGTCTAAATAATGATGAATGATCATGATGATGATTAAGGTAACAGTGATGAAGATTATGATGTAATATAATAAGAGTAGTGGTGCTGGTGTTGTGAGATGATGCAAATGCAAGAGTTGCAACAATTAATATCACTTCATCACTTTAACAATCTACAAAAATGTAATCAACAGCTGTTCAGAGATCATCTTAATTATCAAGGCATAAAAATTGGCTTTAAATTTGATTTAACGAACTCTCAGGAGTCAGACTTCCTGATGTCAGCAGGAAGGCTCTACTGTACATTCAGACCACTTCTTTTTAAAGCTATACTCTAGGAACAGACAGCAGCGCCTGCAAACTTACACCAAAACCGCCGGGGATGGGTATGACATTGTAGGTGATCAGACAGGTAATGAGGAGCTTTTCTATTTGAAATGTTATTGATCATTAAAAGCACCTTGAAGTCCAGTCTAACATTGATAGAGCACCAGTGGAGGGAGGCCATAATCTAAGAGGCAAGGAGCTAATATTTTTTACTATTTATAGTACTATTTATATTTTATAACTATAATTCTTAATAGTGAGTTTAGCAACATCGGAATCCTATGATTGACTTGTCGGATTTATTATTGTTATAAAGCAGACAAGAGCAGCATGTGGCTCTTACAGTGAACCTGTACTTAGTTAAAGAAAGATAATTGTGAGAAAAGTGGTGAAACAAGAGCGATGGTGATCAGGACAATGATAAGGATGAATGGTGATGACAAGATGCTGTAGTTTATGGTACAGGTATAAGGAGGAGGAGGAGGAGGAGGAGGAAGGCTATCAAAGCACAAATGAAAATGATGATAATATGTAGGGATCTGTATTGTTGAGAAATATGATAATAAAGATCAGTCTGCGTTTTGACTCTGTCCTGTTATAATATTTCCTATGAGCCGTATTAAACTTGGCCAGAAGCTCGCAGCTGTGCTCTGGCCTTCACTACCCCTCTGCACTGCACGGACAAGTGAGTCACGCACGCACTCTTCAAGGGGCTTACAGAGGCAGAGACGAAATCTCACTGGAATTAAACCATATCACCGCTGGATGTCCACGGGGCTCGCTTGTCACATTACATCACTCATGACTACTTTGAGGGCCACGATCATCTGTCATGTCTAAACGTGTGTTTAGCCTGCAGGGCCGCCCAGTAAAAACAGGGATGTGGGAGGTGGGGGTGTTTTAATGGGGTGTCGTGTCCGGGTGACGGTGTGCGCCCGGTGGCCAGAAGGGATGACACCGTCGGTGTGAGATAACCCTGATCAGACGATGAATGACTGCGTGTAAGAGCGGGGGACCCGGAGCTGTGTGCGTCAGTGCGCATTGGAGGGGCGATAAATCAAACGGCTGCCATAAAGCGCTGGTGTAGGGCGCCATCTCTCTCCCTCGCTTTCATTTCCACTCTCACCCCTCTACTCCCCTTGGCTTTCTCATCTTTTCACCACCTCCCTCTCCACGTACGTCTCATCTCTCTCTTTTCTATTCTCACGCCGTTTCCAAAACGCGCGCACTTCTGCTGCTGAAATGAGGTTTCTGTTGCAGGACTGAAAGAGACTAAACAGGCTCCCTCCCTTTCCTCCATCCTTACTAATGTAAAATCTATCGAAGCAGCCACTTTGATATGGAAATTGATCAATCCAGCACAGGCACGTGCGCGCCTGCAATATGCGCACGCATATTTGTACAGTGATCAGTGCTCTATAGTATCCCCTCTATCTCTGCCTGTCTCTTTCACCACAAACACACACACACACACGCACACACACACGCACACACCCATGCAGAGAGCGCCGATACGCACACACAAGCAGCAGCAGCAGCTGCCTCCTGAGTGTTTGCACCGAACAACTCCACCACCACCTCCCTACTCCAGGCGCAACAGCCCGGGATCTCCTTATCGGCTGGCAGCCGCTACAGACCGGGGGGGTCCGCCTGATCATCTCAACACTCCCATCTGTTCAACAACTGTCCTGTCCTCCTGAATATAAAACATACTCGCTTTGTCCTTTGATCACATGTGGAGGATGAATTGCACTAGTCAGTAAATCACAATTCACCCAAGTCAGTCCACACCTTCAACCTCGCTCTGTTTTCCTTCTTCTTCTCTCATTAGCTCAGTCTCAGCCTCTCTTATCTCACAAGTGTCTGAGAAGTGGACCCTCCCGAACGATCCGGGACGAACCGCGCGAGCAGCTACACGCTCTTACTGGAAGATGAGCGGGCACATTTCTGCCACAATAATCACATTTGAAATTTTCAAATGATCTCGCGATCCACGGACCACAACCTCTCAACGTGGCAGCATGCATGTGACTCCAGTGCGCACACCACGCATCCCACGAGTGTAGACCCCCCACCCCCCACCTCCCTCACACACACACACACACACACACGCACACTACCACCCACTCAACATTGACAGCTGAGTACAGTTTGGACACAACACGGCGAGGTTTGACTTATCTTACCTTTAATCGGAGTCGTGGTCTGGCGGGGAGGAAGCAGCGCGCAGCACGCAGCCTTACGGTCAGTGGCAAAGACTGAGAAAGCGAGAGTATTATCCCTGGACAGCGGCAGAGGTCCGTGCGTTCCAGCAGAGAGAGAGAGAGGGAGATGAAGAAGAGAGAGAGAGTGGGCAACACAAGAGGAGGGATGAGAGGCAGAGGCGGGTGATGGAAGAGAGAGAGAGAGAGAGAGAGAGAGAGAGAGAGAGAGGGAGAGCGATGGGGCGGCTCAGTCTGACAGCAGGGTGATATTGAATCGGGTTAACAGCCGCTCCCGATTTCATGAGTGACACAAACCTGGACGAGAGTAATAAAGGGTCTGTTTTTTTTTCACCTTGATGACAGCGATCAGCTTTTCAGAAATGTCGGGTATGCATATTTTAAATGCCAAAGCATCCCCGATTTAAATACCACAGTAATATTCCCACAGGGACTTAACGCATCCATTATTTTCTGGTGACCTTGTGTTAATGGTGAGATTTCCTCCTCGTGGAGACAGGTCCTGTCATGTACATATTAATACACGTTTACTTTTTAACTTTCCTCTGGTAAGACATTTTACATAGCAATATTCTAGCTCTGCCTATGCTGTGCTACTGTACTTACAGATGGAAGCAGTTTGGCTTATTGTCTATACTCTGAAGATATTAAGAATTATGGGAGAGTGCGCAGCAGCCCACTCGTGTCTCCAGAGGTGATAATGACATAATGTTTAGTCTCAGACGTGTGCGTGTGTGTGGAGAGTTCCGAGGTGGACTGGGAAGCCTCTCACAGGTCTCAGTCTCCCTCCACCACTCGTGCAACTTATTGCCTCCCCGTGCTGCGGCGCGCGCAGCTGCTTTCTAATCGAGGCACGTAGCAGCGCGCCTCAAAAAAGCGCTCGTCTGTGAGAGGGGGCAGGGAGAGAGGGTCTTAGGCGGGCGCGCGCGCGCACGTGCACGCAAAGACGAGCTCGGAGAAAAGGGGGGGAATAGCTGAATAACTGTGCAGCTGACGTCACTGTCCGTCAGAGGTATTGGTCTGCTCCTGTGTGGTTTGTGCGTGAGTATTTTTGTGTGCGCTCCCCTTGGTTCCCTTGTGATGTTCTTCCAGTTCTCAGTTTTAATCGAATGAGGCAATGGACCAAGTCAATCAGAGATGGTCCACATCTCCACCATGACAGACCCTTCAGGCCCTTTGGTAGCTTTGGTCGTATGTTTACAGACTGTCCTGCTGAATGATGAAACACAAAATCTTTTGCTTGTTCTGTTGGTCAAACTATAACAGAACCATCACAGTGATTGGCAGATGGGGTGGTGTGCGTCTACCTTTTTACCTTTTTACTCCACACTTCTCCTCTTTCCATCAGGTAGAGAGGTTTATCATCAGAGGTTCATTGTTGTTTCATTAGTGAATTTGTTTTAGAACTCTACTACCTACTTTTTGGATGTTTTTGCAAATTGCACCCTGGTCTTTGTGTTTTTGAGCCCTACCAGTGGTTTGCGTGTTGTGGCCAGATGAAGGTTTTAATATATTTGTGGATCAAGAGTAACTTCATCAACTGCAGTCACTTAGACAATTGCACCACTACAATAGAATATTAACCTAACGTTATTGTGGTGAAATATAATTGTAAGAGTCGCAATATTATAAAATCTTCTTTCTCTAATTGTAGTGAGGTGCTGTGAGTCCCTAAACATAACCATAAAAAAGTTTTGTAATGTTGTTGTCACAATAAAAAAACTTGGTGTTTGACTGTGAGATTTAATATTTTGGCAGAAAAGAAATATGTTGTCTGGGAACATTTTGCTAATAATATCAGTATAGCATTAGTATATCTTCATCTTGCCATTTTTGTAAATTAACACCATATCCTCATACTGTGGTGTGAAATGTATTTGTACTTACAGTTATTTAGAAATGTCATTTTTAGGAGACAGTGTTACAGTTAGTTTGAAAGGTGACGGTGGCTCTGTCGGGGCCTTACAGCACATTTTTGCCCCTTGTAGATTATTCTTGGCCTGGCTGCAGCTCCAGTACAATGGTAAAGTCACCTACACATATTCACAATAATCAACCAACCTCTGCCCCAAAAGCTTTGCTACCATTGCTAGATTGTTCCTGACCTGGCAGTAATTTGGTGAAACTGACCCTTCAACTTTTTGAGTTATGAAGACTAGTTATGAAGACTTGGCCTGTACACTTCACTGTAGTTCTCCTTCTCTTCATGTGTTCTTAACTGGTTTAGTCATCGGCCCAGATGTGAGATTGCCCTCCGCTTACTTTGTTACACAACTCCAGCCTTGCATAATTAAAGGTTATCAACACTCTGTACAATAAATGAGTTATACGAGTCTGTGGGACCTTTGTAAATAAGCTCTGATTTGCATGTAATTGGTGAGAATAAAAATAAATTAGACTTTTTTTTTTCCATTTCCAGAGGGTTGAAATGTCTGTTGCACAGTACAAGTCTCTATAGTAATGTCCTAAATGTAAGCACATATAGGAAAAAGAGAAATCTAACGGAAGTCTCTCAATGAAAGGCTCAACAGATGTACAAAGGGTTCATTTATTCTCATGAAGGTGATAGAAAGGGAACAAGCGACACGACTGTACGTGTTTCACAGAAAGATGATGATTAGTACAAATTAAATACCATAAAAATTATGGCTTGTCTGCAAATGAGTAATGACCATAAGAAGGAGGAAGAAGGCTGATGAGCGGAAGAGCATGTGTCTTGAAAACATGCTCTTGTTGTGTCCAGACGGCCTCCGGTTATCTCCTAAACATTACAAAAGAACTGAGCAGGATGTAAAATATGCAGCAAACTACATGCACAACTTTTAATTCTGTGCAGCACCTGCAGCCTTCAGTCTGCTCTATTCACCATGTCAGCATCACCACCTGTTACAGCTTCAATTTAGCTTTTATTTGGACCAACCTGTCATGACTTATGGACTAATTGTAATTTAATTGCCTTACATTTGTTTCTTTTAGGTGAGCAATAAGGCTGCAGAGACGTTTCATGGCCTCTACATTTGTCTAGTCGTGGGGGCAATTTCCCAGCACTTCCTGGTGGCTGCTGATAAATGAATGCGGAGAGGAACAGAGGGGCTCAGGCACTCGCTAATGTGAGCCGGCCTAAGAAACACGGTGAAAAATGACAGTGTACATGTTCAATAATCAGTTACCTGTTTACACTTCTATTTAAAATAATACTTAAACATAGAAGGAAGATTAAAAATCACAGCCGAACAACAATCTGTGTGTGTAATATCTGTGTCCTTTTATAGATATTAAAGGAAAATATCATTCAAAGACACTTATAATGTTATAATTAGTCATCTGTGCTGTTTGTTTGGTAGAGTTATTCCACTGATCAAACATAAGAAAATGATTGTTACAGCAAGAGAAAACCTGCGCTTAACATATGCACGCAGTTCAAACAACTGCTTCAAAGTAGCCACTAGAAATATCCTGAGGTGCTGCTGATCCTGCGAGTCTTTTGCCCAGTGATATACAGCAATACAAAAGCACACGACTATCTCACTATAAAAGTGAGATGTCGGCTGCGGCTGCTTTGGCTCACGATAGTACAAAATCAGTGAAACCCGTAACAACGGTTCAACTCGCTAAACCCATTTACGACAGTTCGTGTTCACACTGCGTGGATCCAGCAGTTTCGGGTCAGTAAACACCAAAGCGCTTACCACCCTACGCAACAGCGGAGTTTCCCACCAGCACAGGCCACCCTAGGGAGCGTCGGAGAGGGTGCGACAGGAAACAGAAGCACGGCTGTCGCGGTGGGCTAGCAGCAAAGCTAAAGGCTAACCCATACAGATCTCCGCTTCCTTCTGTCCTGCTCGCAAACGTATACTCTCTAGAGAAGAAATTGGACTACCTAAAGCTGGATTTATCCACCAAATGGGAAACTAGAGACTGCTGTGCTCTCATTTTCATCGAGACATGGCTGAATTCATTGGTCCCAGATGACGCCATTAGCCTGGAGGGGCTTGCTACATTCAGAGCACTGAGAAGAAGCTGCGGTCTCACCGGTAAATCCAGAGGTGGTGGTGTGTGCGTCTACATAAAAAACAGCTGGTGTAACAACGCTGCCATGATCGTAATTCATTGTTCCACGGACATTGAGTTTATGATTATCAAATGCAGGCCATTCTACCTCCCCCAGGAATTCTCAACAGTAA
>JAUMHL010000001.1:2990211-3014456 GCA_032362345.1 Sandelia bainsii | reverse complement strand
TCTTTCTTTTCTTTCTTTCTTTCTTTCTTTCTGTTTGAACGGAGAGCTGCTGTAACATGCCAAAATAATTTCCCTCTTGGATTAATAAAGTGTTTTGAATCTTGAATCTTGAAAACCTGAAGAAAACCTGGTCCAGAGTGCAGGAGAACTGTCTCTGTGATGACAGTTAACCTTTCAACACAATGATGATCCAAAGTATATAGCCAAGAGTGGCTTCAGGAGGAGTGTCTTACTGTTCTTGAGCAAATGAGCCAAAGCTCAGATTTAAACTCCAGACTGAAGATGGTGGTTTAAACAATTCCCAATCTAATTGAGCTTGAGAGGATCTACCAGGAACAATGAGATAGACTGCGCAAATCCAGATGTGAGAAACTTGTACAGACCCAAGAAGGGCCAAGAAGCCAAAGGGCTTCTACACTTCACTGGATTAAGAGTGTGAATACTTTTGTAAGTGAACGAAATGTGCAAAAAGTGAATACTTTCTGAAGCAACTGTATTACGTGCAGGTTACCAATAGGAATTATAATTACTTTCTGTAAAAAGTTCGTACACGACCAAAAATCTATGCAAGTTTGTAAAATAATTTGTCCAGTGATTTGTAGGAATTATTCCATTTTCAGGTGAGTTTTGAGGGCTGCTACTGTGACTATTTTTTTAGAAATCCTGGTGGAAAGTCAACATATCTGTTACATTTTATTTACCAAAAGTTCTCTAAATACATTTTTCTAACATTACAGATTCAGTACCCCTCTGCCCTAAGGCAAAACAGAATAGGCAGTGGAGACAGAATCTGGTAATATTACCCCATGATTCATTTTTGTGTTCAAAATGTATTTTACTGATCAAAATAAACCATAAACTAGTTAAGATTAACTTGTTAATGTTCATTGTAAAGGAAAGCAATGTCAATATTCCTTTTTAATAGAAAAGCAAAAATGGTACCATTATCATGTACACATCTGCTTTTATAGTGTTCTTCCATTTTGAGTTGTCAGAAGGCTCATTGGACAATTTATGAAGTAGTCAGAACACAATTTTATCTTGTACTACAACATTTACATGCCCTTAAGCAATGCATTCACCCACACTACTACAGTAATCCAGTTCTGGGTCAAGCAGTCGAAGTCTGCAATTGTGTTATCAGGTGGGGAATACCTGACCTGTGTGGGTATGTAACAGGGCATAACTGAGGATTTGGGCTCAGCAAACCCTCCCTGGATGAATAAAGGCTTTTAAAAAAGTCAGGAGTGTCTGTCAGAGAGATGGATGGCAGGGTTAGGTGTTTGGGACACCGAGACGGTTGGGAGTGCACCTCATTGACTGCACTGCAAATAGACAGCTGGAGAAATGAACTGGACTCAGCCACTATTGAATAGAGCTCAATGGTCTGCATCGCCACTGGGGATTATCACACACACACACACACACACACACACAAAGATACACTTACATAGAGGTAAGCAAAAAGTTACACCACAACATGGGCATAACTAAACTTACACTAACTCTAAGGACACAAACTTGCAAAATTACCAGGCTACGTCTAGAACTTGACCAAACTTAGATTAACGTTAAAAAAGCCTTGATAGACAGCTACAGATAAACTATTTCTTTAATGTAGTTGCACAGAAATGACTGACTGAATAGTGTTTGCACTACCTTAGAAAATGTAGCAGGAAGAAGAAACTGAGTAACAAAAATGGCCTCTCTTGCAACTTCCCCGTGGCTGCCAGTTGAAGATTGTTACTGCTCTGAGACGATCACAGATTTTAATGACTGGATCCCAGTTCAAGAGGAACTTCTATTAAAGGGTATACCCCTAAAAATGGGCTGCCTTTTTGTTACTATAGTTCTGAGACACCAAGCCAACTGCAAGCAGCCTAGGATGGCCGATCAAAAGGTTCACTTCATGGTTTTTGTTAAATATTGCCCTAAAGCCAACATGACAGGCAACATGAACTGAAACGTACAGAAGAACACTTCTCTGAATCTGACATAACTGCCTGTTTTCATAATCCTAAAAAGACATCAGGAGCTAGCATTATGACAAGATAACCAGAAGTGTTGGTCTGAGAAACTAACATTGTCTTTCCTTCAAAACATTTGTAAACCTTTTTTTTCATAGCACTCTTTTGATTTCATTGCAAAGTTTTAAGTTTGTACTCTTTGATGTCATTGCAGAGTTTTAAGTTTTTTGTATTTCACAACTGAATGTTTTATGGTGTTCTGCACCAGAATTTAGATTTTAAGATATTTTATTTGTTCTCTGTTTGCGTGTGTGATGCTCTGTCATGATGGTTAGACTGAACAGCAAAGATATTTGAAGATTACAAACTGGTTATCCCAAAAATGCTGTTCAGTGACTGAGAATCTTCACAGACATTACTAATTGGCTTCAGGCTTTGGGTTAAACAAGGTTATGATTCTTCAGTAATGCTACAAAGGCTCACCCCAAAGTTGTTACAATTCATCTCGAGGGAAATATGAATGTCTTAACCAAGACAAGTGTATTACAACAGATCCAATAATTCTTGGGATATTTCATTTAAAACGGCAAATATCAATCTCTGGTGTTGCTGAAAGAAATGTCTGGGGACCACCAAAATACAGTAATTACGATACATCATCTAGGAACCATGAATGTCTTCACATAATTTCATAGGAATCCGTCTGGTAAACAGTGAGATATTAAACTGAATAAGTGAAAATTTTCATGTGCCGGTGGTGCTACAATACTTAAGAATTCAGAGGAAGCCATGTTTCATTGCAGTCCACCTAGTAATTCGGTCTCATGGTGATAGACAAAAAGTCAGGTGTTTCCCAAACTCATTATGATTCATCCTCTGGGGACCATGAAAGGTTGTACAAACTTATAAAGCTATAAATCGAATAGTGTACTGTAAATACTGTCTCGGTCTGGACTAAAGACCAACCAACAATGCTATCCCTAAAGCCATAACACTAGTTTGGCTAAAAACATATACAAATACAGATACATACATAAGCAAAGTGTCTCACACAGTCAACAACAGATCATGCATGCAGCAATCCCTTGCTCACCTCCCTGAAATCTACCTCACACAAATACCAGTGAGAGATAATTCTCTTATTTTGCCTCGCTGCAGTTTGCCCGATTTGTGTCCGCCTGAAAGATCTACAGACAATCTCATCGCCTGCGCTGGGGGAGAGTAAGTGAGAGTCACTGAAGTGTTTGTTAAACTCTTAAACCCAGCAAGAGGTGCAGGCAGGGAGGTGAGGAGGCAGCAAGTCAGGAGACAAGGAGTCGGTTGGCCTCCGTGGAAGTGACAAACATGCCGTCTGAGCCAAAAGGCACTTGAATAAGTATAGAGAAGTGAAGTTGCAAAGGAGAGATAAGAAAGACATCTCGGTCACTGAACTCTAATGCATTCATACAGGAAAAAAAAAGGTGTGAAGGTAGCTGTTGTATCTGACAGGAACAAACAGTTACTGCTCAGTCTCTCTGTTGTTTGTCTTTAATATTATCTCTTTTATACTTACATATCACTAACCTGACATTTTTACAAATGTATCATTGAAAACTATATGATGAGGGAAGTATGTTGCTAAAACACGTCTTAACTTGTTTTAACTTTCTAAAATAGTCCTCAAGAAACACTGACCTATGCTATGGGGTTACATTCATGATTTTACATGTATAATCACATGCAGGGAAAAAGCCTCAGATTTAAACTACTTTAAATTTATTTATTTCATATCAGTGTTTCAAGTGAAATGTGTCGCTTGAGTTGTGGACAACTGTTTTTGAGATTAATTACTAGCTACCTAATCCTAACCCTAACTATGACAGAGACCAGAACAGAGCAGTCACAGAGCAACTTCATCTTAGAGCAACTTGCAGTCTTTGCCTCATCTGGTTTCACGAAGACAAACACTGCCAATCCTGAATAGCTTGGTACACAACTGACCCAATCCAGCTACTTTGTGAGCACATTTACATAAATGGACGATCGCATGCAGCATCAAAATATCAAGAGCAGTGTAATAAACAGTTGGATCTTTATGTGGAAATTAGATCATTGCAAAAAAACAAAAGCATTATTGAGCATGACAGAAGATTTAAACACTGATTTCACATAGAAAATGATGCAGTAAAAACAGTAGAAAGCAATACAATTATTAATATACTGTATAAAAGTAATAAGTGTGAGAAACATTCTACCAGACTGAAGGGCTGCTTGTGTGGGAGGTTTAAGTGAGTGTACTGCTACTTTTTTTCTTTTAATGAAAGGTTACATTTATTTACAACCATCATTTCAGTCAGTCAAGGCTTTCCTTTGACAAAGTGATCTGATTTTCCCCTGAGGTGCTGTGGCACAATCTGAGTTTAAAATAGACTAGATAGACCTCATTAATGTTAGGAATCCTGTCGTGAATAAAAGCACTTTTTATCACAACATATCGAACTGGAAATGTCATTCATTATTGAAAGCTGTGGTCAATAGCTTCCCGTTGTTTTTCAGAAGTGCTATTTTAAAACCAGAGTGAGCTAATGGTTCCACTACAAATGTTTCTCATAACCTGTCTCTAATAATTACTATGGAAAACAAAGTCATTCTGTTGCTCTTTATTGGCTCTAAAAGTAGTATTTTTGTTGTATGTAATATGTAACACACATTTTGATCTAATCCTCAGAGCTGGACTCCACCTTAACCTGCAGTATAGTGATCTACACCAGTGAAAAGCTTTGTTTTACTGGCAAACCTGCCTAAACTCTGCTTAATGAGGTTCTTATTTATCAAGTATCAGAGTAGGAAATCACCCCTACTCTGATGCACATATCTCTGTCATAAGCACCATCTCCTGGTTGTTTCCAACCAGTTAGGAATCCTCTGGAGTTCTCCCAAATGTTGGTGCATCAAAGTAGGGGACTACTTCTCTCTTCCTACTAGAGAGTAGGAGACTGATGCACCAACATTTGGGAGAGCCCCAGAGGTTTCCTAACTGGTTGGGAACAGCCAGGAGATGGTGCTTATGACAGAGATGTGTGAAGATTCAGTGGGAGGAGACATCATTTTCTTTTTGGAAAAAAAATGGAATACTTGTGACTGTTCCATTAACATGAACAACATATTCCGTCTGTGCAGAAGCCAAGGTCAATTCAATTTTACATTTGTTAGCAATAAAGGAGATGCGGCTTTGCGACACTGACGATTTAGATCTGTCACGACTGAGACTTTAGATTTTGGCCATCATAAATCAAACTCTGATCGCTTCAACAGCAGCAACGATAATGGGCAGATTCAATTATTTCTGCATCAATCAGCATGAAATCTATGAAAAAAAGAAAAGTAAAAATGCATTTGTGCAAATTTCCCTGGAAACTCCATTTACCCTGGAGTTGCTGGAGTCATCAATTGAACGCACATTAAAATCTTTGCCCTGAGCAATGGCAAGCATGCTTATGTGATTTAACAATGTTATCACACTATTAACACTGAAGTGCTAATGGATGCAAACTACTTGATTCTTGATTTAGTGTCCTGGATCCACACACAACTCAAGGGTCTTCAGTGCAAGTGGACTAAACCTTTTATTTGAAACTAATCATCTTCCCTGTGGATTTTACCTGCTTGATAGTAAAGCATATTATAAGGTGATGCTGAATGACCCCTTATTCCAGAGCTTATGCTGGTGTATTTATAACAAATAAAACATTAAATTTCATTTATGCCAGAAACATGAGGCTATGGTCAATGTGATGATATTACTCATCTACATTGCTTTTATGAAGACTAAAGGTAAAATAAGTCTTCTGTAGTACCTGACATCTATGTGGACTATACATTAACAAGGGAGTTGCTGAAAAAAACTGTAAAAGTAGAAGAAAAGATTCCATGTGCACCATAAGAAGATGCACCGTTGCTGGCAAAAGATCATTGCTGCATGCGCAATATTGTACAGCAATTTGACAGCATAGCATTTTAGCAATTGCCTGTTTACACATGGTGCGGACATAGAGCACCACTATTTTATTCATAGAAAGATGTAAAAATCCTTAAAACACTGGCTATTCATTAAGCAGCAATAAACAACAAAATATCTCCCCCCAAAAAAAGGATATTTCTCCCTTTGGTACTTTGCTTCAGAGTGGGCAGAAGTCAAATTTTCTCCTTTATTTCTGGCCAAGTGTAAAAACCACTGCTACAAAACATTTCTGTATTTTATTGTGGGCAATAAAAAGTGATTTTTCTCTCCTCCATCCTGGGTACAGCTATCACCAGCTAACTGCAGCACACATGAACACATCGCTTTAATTTATACTCAGTGAGTAAAGTGCAATATTTAATGATATTGGTGGCACAGCTAACTGTGAACACTTGATTTAGATGTCGATCTGAGAGTCAATATCTAGCTTTATTTATAAGACAAAATATTCTGTGCTGCTAAGTGTACTGCACATGTACTGTGACATGTTCATTAATTTCCTATATTCAATTGATCCTCATCAGGGTCATGACGGGTGATGGTAGTGGGGTCTAGCAGCATTCATTTTAATACCATACCACTTAGAGCAATAACCAAATGTGCTGTGGGCTCCGGTTTGGCACCAGGATTCAGAGATCAATATGAGCATTCCTTTAATGATGCTCATATCCAAAATATCAAGATGGTGGACAGCAATTGTAATCATAAATTCATAGATCTCATTCATCCTTAATAGTGCAGGAACCAATACATTATCCTGATTATGTTTTGTCTTTCATACTCTGAGAGAAATCATTAAGCCTATGAAGGCAATTTAATTCATTCTTGATACAATGACAGTTACAAAGCACTAGTGCTACAGCCACACAACACTCACATCTATCACACATTACTTCTGATTACATAAAAATCTCGTTGCATAATGTGGTCAAATTGCAGCCCAATCGTGTCCCAGGGGGAAGGGGGGATAGGTGATGCAGAGTCTGTTTCTTTTCTTTTCTTTATCTTTTATTCCATCCCATGCATGGCTCACACAGTTGTTCTGTCTTTTAAACAAAACAAGAACACAATACAGTAATCATGTTCTGTTATTATTAAGAAATATAGTATTAAAGTCAAATTAACCAAACCTGCAAATGCGCTGAAATTGATTAGAAATAATTTGCCAATTTTCTCAAAAGCAAAAAAGCTGTCAAGTAAAATTGAATCCAGGCATTGTTCTAAGTGCTAAGTACAGAGCAGCAAATAATGTGCTGATAATAGGAAGAAAATAGAAATAGGTCTGTTTTTTTGTTGCATGCGTACTACAGTACTTTCTGAATAAAGTGATAAAGGGATGTGATGTGTGCAGAGTCAAGAAAAGCTGTGAAGCAATGATGTAAACAACTGAATGTGAGGAAGTTTACTAAAAAATATATTGCTGCTTGTTGATTTGACATCAGCAGTATACAAGTCACAAGGAGACGAGGAAATAGCAGATAAACATGATATCCCCGGGGATATTGTGTGTGTGTGTCTTTTACCAGTAAGTGAAGATGCGTGTTCTTCCTCTTCGTCTTCAGAGGGCCCTGACGACAGCTGACGGCTCTATTGGGCTTGTCTTCCTTGACAACTCATGCTGAATTTTGAGCTAAAATATTCAGTCATTTCTTTATTTTCTGTTTCAGATTGTTTGTGTTGATAAAAACATCAGTTACATATCATGTTCTGTCAATATGTTAATGTACATTTCTGAAAATCATTTTCTTCAAAGTGAAACCAATTGTTACAGTAGAATCCATAACCACTGGACAAATTATCCATTATTTATTCAAATTTGCATAAATTAATTTGACTGCATAATGGATTAATTATAGAGATGCTGTAATTAGAAATGGAAATTAAAAGTGAGACGACTACTTAAGAGTTTGAGAGCTTTTGAAGGAGGCATTGCTAATTTCAGATTCAAGTAACAGTTGCAAATGACACTGTTTAAAGTTTAGAGTGACAGTTATCTTCTTGTGTTTTTGGTGTTTAGCGTGATGCAATTTACAACCCAGAAATTAACTGTCAATCAAGCCTCTAAATTTTTGTTACTTTAGTTTTTGTGGTTGCAGCCATGAATGTCAGTCAAATTTGTGTAGGGTCAATTGAAAGTTTGACTTTGCCTTAGCTTGATTCATTGCTCATCATATTTCTCAGTTAGAAGGGTCAGAACATGTTGATGTGGGCAAAAGTGAAAACTGACAACTGGCTGAAATGAGTAAAGGCCAGTTCTTACTTTCACCAAGAAAATTTTTTGTTGTTGTATTTGACTTAACACAATGTGTAATTGCAAAAGACAGTGTTTTTGAGCTGCACATGCACATCAGTACAGAGTCTTTCCCAACCCTTATGGACTGGGGTGTTGACGAAATTTATGTCAAGGATACAGTACAGCGGGAAGTGTGAATTGGCCTTAATTGACTAGTAAATTAACTACTAGGTCTGAGCAAACACACTCACACACTGTGCAAATGTCTTGGGCCACTATTGGATATATATGGACATCATAGCAACACTAGAGCATTGCATCATGCACTAGTTGTATGACGCCACGGAGGGAAATGTTAAGAGTTTGCCAGCAGGTTAGTTAATCAATTAACCACTTTGTTCCATAGTGAAATATCTCTACAACTATTGGATTAATTGGCACAAAATTTTATACACTGATATTCCCCAGTTTTAATCCTTATGACTTGATGATGCCCTTACTGTTTTTTTGAAGCTTCAACAACCACTGGATGGATTGCAGTGATGAATGACTTTACATCTAACAGCAACTACACCAAGTCCCAAAGCATGAACAACCATATACTAGTAGTCCTTATCTTCTCACACAATCCTTAGGAGCATCTCTTGAAACTGTGCATCTATGGCAGCTGATGTGTTGAATTGTTGTCATTGTAGAAACAATTCAAAACACAGTTACAGCTATAGAATCATTACAATTTGGTTACACTGAGGCACAAAAACCACTTGGTTATGTTTAGGCAAAAAAATGCTTTGTTTAGTAACAACATTGTGCTTTGGCTTAATATAAGTACTTCATTAATGTTACTTGGATAAAATGTCATGGATTAAAAAAACATTTCACAAATGTCTGTCCGTCTCCTGTGGGAATTTCCCATGATTTTCTGACCCATTCTTTTACATTCTTTTGAGCCATATGCAGCCCACAGTTCAGTGGACTAACAAAATATGTATTTTCTTCCTTTATTCAGTTACCTTGTGTATATTCAGTGAATTATGCAAGTAATATATCAAAGTATTCTAAAATTATCTATTTACTATGTTTGAGAATTATTCTTATTGTCACTAGTGATCACAGGTTAAACGGTTACTCAGTTATCTATGAATCATCGCTTTTACAACCTGTTCAGTCCAGTGTCTCTTTGAGGGAAGGCTGCTAACAGCCCTGATGATGGATGATAATTGGCTTGTCTGATTCCTTAAAAAGTGCCAATCTCCCCTGAGCTGTCATCTCCCTCCTGACTAATTCGTGTGACACCCATTTTGTGAAAAGCATGATTATTTTTGAGCAAACAAACCATCCCCTGTTGAGATGTGTTAATCAGACAAAACCTTTTTTCCTGTTTCTAAGGTAATGTCTTTTTTTATCCACCAGTCAAAGTAACAGTCAAACACTAAGAGGGACAAATGACAGAAACCAGGGTGGCAGTGCTGAGACATGTAGCTGCTAGTCAATGGACGTTCTTGTGTTTTGGTAGGGGAAGCTATGGCACTGATGAAATAAATGAATGCAAGTGTTCTTGCATTTCTATTCAGTAAAATAGAAAAGATATAAATATTTACATGTTTTATTTCCATTAGTCCATTAGCCTAATTCATTTCCTGGCTACTACATTATCCAGATCAGGGTAGGGCAGTAGCTCGGCAATCTTGCAGCACAGACATCCTTTTGTAAGCAGTTTCTTCCGATGGGATCCCTGTGGACTCTGGGCAAGCTGGGAGATTTTATCCCTGTGGTGTGTCCTGAGTCTGCCTCCTAATCCATCATACGCCTCCAAATGGAGGCACACCCACGGCATTCTTTATTGATGCCACATGACAGCCCCTCGATGCAGCAGCAAATTTTACATTTTAGGACTATTGGTGGAAACTTTATCATGTAGTTTGTATCATGTATCATGTCATGTATCATGTAGTTTGCGTGAAAAAATATAAATGTAGACTGCACATGCACAGTGTAATAAGCTTTTAAAAAAGAGAATATGCATGTGTGTGCTGAGGTCAATATAACAGCACACCTCCTCCTTTCTTTTACATGGTGCTCAGTATAAATCAATCATTCCTCAAGCACTAATCTGTCTACTAATATAGTCAATAGCTAGGCATACCCAATTATCCTGTTCTGGTCAGCACCATCATCATTTTGCCAGTGTCACATCCGTGGCAGTTTCCCAGTGTTATTTGTCTCTGCCACCTCTGCACTGAGCTATTGGAGCAGAGAGAGTGGGGAAATTGAAACCACACAGGTGTGCCACCATGGTGGAGTGATACAACATACAAAGAGACTCAATTTGTCTTCTGAAACCATTAGGGAGACAATAATCAATGTGAACTTAAGCAGATATCCAGACACTGGAAGAGTTCTTTTCCAAAACAGCCCATTATGCATTGTGTATATTTTGAGAGGATGATGTCCATCATGATGTCTATGATGTTGCTCAAAAACAACTTACCCCTTAAATACACTAACAGCTTAATTTCTTTAAACATAAAAAAATAAGCATTACTGTTATAGTATATATTTACTGCTGTTGGACAAACTGACAATCGAGTCAGTGATTGACACCAATTACTGAACAATTACGACATTATCACTTCATATTGCTGGCATCAAGACTTACTTTCTAAATAGTGTGTCAGTTAAGTTAACTTAACTGCATGTCTTTGGACTCTGGGAGGAAGCCAGATTCCCCAGAGCAGACCCATGCAGGCACAGGGAGAACATGCAAACTCCACACAGAAAGGCACTCGGCCAACCAGTGGATTTGAACCCAGGTCTCTCACCATGCTCCCCGGTGTATGTTTAATAAATGCATAATTATTTTGCTATTAGATATGTTTTTTTGTTTTTTTTTGTTAGGTCCAAAATGAGCTAAATTTTACAGCACGAATGCAGCCAGAGCTGCAACCTTTCTCCCACTCTGGTGCAATAAAGTTCTCCTGGTGACAGTAAAACAGCAAAAATGCATGCAGCCTAAAAAATCAGACTAGCACAGGAGAAATAACTGCATTTTGACAAATACTGGCATTATGCCTGTAGAAAAATAGAGCTCTATATATATTAATCCCTCTGAAAGCTTTTGAAACTCTCTCTCTCTTCCTCTGTCTGAACCTACTGTGGTGGCTGTATGTGTAGTGGCTGATTAGATGTGTGAGTAATTGTGTGAATGAGCGTATACTGTAGGTTGTTGCAGGTTGCTTATTTGATCCACCCTGACAGGCACAGGTTGAAGGCTGGCTTTCCCCAGTGCTTGTGGGCTCTATTCTCTCCACTTACAGGCAGCCAGTCAGTCAAGTGTACCAGCTATACCTAATGTAGACTGTACTCTATACTGTAAATAGTATCGGATAAGTATTTCTATCAGCTGTGGGATCTGTTGGTGTAGGAATCATTTTTGTTTCTTAAGCTTGAATTCAGTTCCATTGTCTATCATTTTGCCTGAAGCTAAAATGTCCATTTTAAAAACATGACTATTAAATACATTTAGTGCCGTAATTGTTGCTGGTTGTTCTTGGAGGCTGGGAAGAGAGGTGAGTCTAATTTTCATGTTACACCTAGGTTTCCCTATAGGCCAGAGCATTACACTGCCGACAAATAAAAGTATGCCATTAAGATGATTTAAAAGGCCCTAACATAAAAATCTTACTGTACACACACTAACCTAGTAGTAAGTCTAGCAGTGACATTATGATGGTTCAATAAAAATATTCAAGTCACTTTTTCGCTGAGTCAGATATCATCTTAAGAGCTGTGTCTAGAACTGCTATCAACTAATCTTATGAGACAAAATATTATATAAGACAACAGAAAGTTTTATGTAGGCCTACTACACTCGCTACAGAACAGTTTATGGAGCTTTTAGAGCAGAAGCAAATCTTACATTTTTCCCTCTGCAGGGGGGCATTTGTTTTACATCACCCACCACACACATCTGTTAGGTCTGCAGGTTGCTGTGTTGAGGCCTCGGCTCTATCATGGCTCTCTGTTGTTCCTCAGGCTGCTTGTCTGTAATAGACCTCATGTGTGATCGATGACCTCCTGATCCTCCTTATCACTCTGTTCCTGCTCTCAGATGTCACACACAACCTATACACACACACACACACGCACAGGATCTAATACACAACAGCTGCAGAGATTTTTAACTGGTGCGAGTTCATTTTTCTATAGAACCAGATTCAGACTGAATTTCCGGACAACACTGCTCCTTCCTCCTTTCATGGCTGCTGTGGCTCTGTGGAGGTCTTGTCATCCAGTGCACATTCTTCTTGTAGAGAAGTCCTCCAGCTGTGTCTATAAACTGCAATATTTTTTTTCAACTTTTCAGCTGTAATATTGAATTTCTTCAAGTTTATTTGACATTGTCTTTGAAGCGTTTCTTTGGCCCACCTGCGGCTCGCTTACCTTCATTCCTCTGGGGCACAGAATGTGTTCACAGAGGCTTGAGGTTGACATATGGATGGCATGGCCTGTCAATCATAGCTGGGGCTGCATAACAAAGGTGGAGGTCCTTTTCATGGTGGCCTCCTGCACACACACACACATACTGTCAGGTGTAGATATGCATACATGTGGGTGCACAGAAGCATGTAGGGAAACATGCAGTCATGTGTGACAAAAAAAATTGCATATATCCCTCATTTGCTTATTTTCCCTGAAACACCTTCTCATTGGGATTTCCACACCATACACACAAAACGATATGGCAACATACATCTTAGATACAGTAAGTCAAGGCATCACCAGCCATCAATCATTGCTCTCTAGTGTTCCACCCCACTGTCATCATCCAATTATCAACTCATGAAGCCATGAATCAACCAATCAGCACCGGCCGGGGGCCGTCCAAATATTGCTCCCGTCTTGCTAACAGAAAATAAGCTTTAAAAAATAAATAGTTCAGTAAACTTTTTTGGTTAGTCTGAAACCTTAGCAAAGATAATGTTTGCAAAGGTTTGATGGAAATTTGGGATTTTCAGCAAGAAACTTGAGAAAGAAACTCTTTCTCTTATGCTTTTTCTCAGTTAGAAATTATTAAATTGCATTCATTCATACCCATTAGCATTCAATAGAGAAATATTAATTGCTGCTTTCATGAGATCTATCACCCACTGTTAGAATTATGATCAAAAGCTAATGTATGTACAGGCTGTCAGTTGTTTTTTTAAAAGTTTGTGTTTGCCAGAACATTGCAAAAATTGACAGCACATAAAACGTTTTTTCTTAACGTGATGCATATTTTTTGTATTTATGTAACACAACAGCACAAGTTCGGGTTTTCTAAGGTCTCAAGTTACATGTTACAAAACACAACACAACTATAGTTTTACTGTATAAGTTGATATGGTGAACTTGGACTAGCAGCTGCATTGATTATGTATTGTAACCCCTGATTCTATGAGTATGGTCGACACATCACTGGTTTCATCCAAAACCATGAGGCAAACAAGTCCGTCACAGCAGTCCCAGGTCGACTGACTGACATAGGGCAGACAGCATGCGCCTCCAGAAACGTACAAGGAGAGCCACGGAAAAAAGACAATCACCACTGAGCCTCCCCCTGCAGAGGAGGCTGAGGGCAACAGTCTTGCCTAAGAGAGGCATGAACACAAGAACTATCACAATGATGCATTGGTCAGTGCACAGCAGGAGAGAAAACACTTAGTGGACCAGTCTCTCCTGACATGTACGTTCACTTATGCTGACCACCACCTCAGACCCCAGAGATGTGAGTGTAATAACAGTCTCACCGTCTGCTGAGTTGTTTCTTCTCAGGCACTTGCTGGCAACAGTGGGTCATCCAGGTCTGTAACCTCCATACTGTTCCCGCCTAATGGTTCCAGTTGCCCCCATGCATCAGGAGAGGCAGTGAGCCACGCAGAACTGAATCTCATGCTAGCTGGAAAGCATGAAGTGTTTGCATGGGCTTGTGACCCACCCCCTGCGGGCTCACGACCACACTGATACTTAACCTGCTCCCATAGATTCATGACCTCAAAATGTGTGGGCTGGCAGTGTGCTGCTCGGATGAAGTAGATTGCTCTGGCCAACTATTTTGTGAAAGAATTGAGATGTTGAGTCATTCATTGGAAAAATGTTGCAACAATAAATTGTGTCCTCCACGGCAGTGAGGACACAGACAATGTGTACAAGAATATTCTACCTGTGGAGACGGGTCTGTGGCTGTGACCTTCCAGTTATCTGGGTCCTCACTGAAATGGCAGAGAAACAGGGGGTGACTGGGCCAGGGCGGTGGATTCAGTATGGGGTCCAACTGGCAGCAGGATAAGTTAAAAAGAAATTTAACTTTTATTCAGAGCTTAGATCCTCAGGAAATAAAATATGGAAAAATAACACATTTGCATCTCACTTCATATATAATTGATACGTTGTTTTGACAGGAATGTGCAATTAATATATTTTTGTTTTTATGTTCAAATGCAACTACACTAAAAGAATATTACTGCTACAATTTCTCTGGATAAATACATCCTTTGTTCCAGCTCCACTTGTAAGTACAACATGTATTATACATTGTTAGTTAATCAACAGCCATTGACGCCTTTTCTGACTGCTTTTTGAATGTCTGCCCAAGACGACCACTCATGTTTCAAACTGGTTCCAAAATGATGTTGAACCAATGTCCAGGATGTTAAATGACCACCACCTGGGCATCTTCGCTGCATGTTTGGTCAGTGTGGTAAGAGATCATCACCATCACTAGCAGGCCTTCTTTAGCTATACTTTACTTTTCATTCTGCAAATGTTTATGTGAGTAGTATACATTCTGCAGCTTTATAAATCCTAGATAGAGAAACAGATTAATATGCTAAAAACCGGTCCGATCTTGGCAACAACATTGTATTAGAATAACCAAAACACAATGAGGTCATCAACAACTGAGCTGCTTATAGATAATTCACATTTTTTAAATTGTATTTGTGTGTTGCTGTTGAGTGTTATAGAACGTAAATGCTATGTTACATAAAAGCAAACTCACCCAGCAGCGTTCTTTCTATCCACTCACTGTGTCTGTACAGACTGCTGCAGTCTCCTGTGTGTTAATAGCGGCTTCCTGATGCCCACAAATTATAGACAGTGTCTTGGAAACTTGACATTTAATCTGTTCTTCACATAATTGGAACCAACACTAAGTGTGTTGGCTTTATGTTAAGAAAGTGGCAAATGTAGTGTGAGCTGCGTTCAAGGACTGTACAGAGTGTAGGTCATTCATGTTTTAGAAGCACTCCCAAAAGTCTAACTTATGTGGATGGTGTATAGGCCTATTTAAAGTGATCATCCACCATCCAAGTTTACCAGTGAAGTAACTGATATATTGAGAATTTTATCAGTCTATATTTTATAGCTTTCACTTGTAGTGCCAAATTTGGTAGTGATAATGTGTCTGAGAGAAATTTGACTATCAGATTTATATTGATGGACAAAAGCTGCCTAGCAGCTGTAAATCAAAAATAATAATTACAAAACATTCAATAATGTTATTATGCATCAATAAGGTGATACCATTGTCAATTTTTACACAGCGCTTTGAACTTGGATACTTCTCATTCTGCTGCGAACTGAAGTGTAGTGAAATATTTTATATGCTTTCACAAGAGTGGTGCCCTTAGAGACCGTAAATGTTGACATGGTGTCATACCCATGGAATTCACTAAGAGCATGAGTGAACCCAGCAGCGAATGTCACTGAGCCACTATAGTCTCCACTCAAGGTGTCTTTATTTAACATGTGGCTTTATCCATGGTGACGGCTTGTATTGATATGCAGCTAACGTCCAATAGCTGTGTGGTTAGAAATATTTGTGTTACAGTAGACAGCTTAGCTAATGGCTCACATTCTAACATTTTGTATATAACTGTGTATGAGAGAAATTCAGAGAGAGAGGGAAAAAAATAAAACCCTAATTATAAGTTTTTCAGATACTAGAGAATTACAACTATACATTTCTCTCTATTACTACATATCTGTAATGTGATTGGCAGAAAACTAAGTGTTAAAGTTTTGTCCATACACGCACAGAGAATTGTACAGTACCATAAAAGTTTTGTTGCAAAACACGATTTAACAGTGGCATTTTCTGATATGCCACCTTTGCAGTTTGGTTGAGGGAGTTGTGGCTTTCAATAAAGTTATGAAAACACTGTGTTGGTGGTTAAAAGAAAAGCAGACTTTGTTGTTAAAGTCGCACACTTTGTACCCCAACCATCTCACTAAGAGATACTCTGTTGGGGTGAATGGTGCACTGGTGAAATCACTGTGAGCCAATAGGTAATACTATGGTATATCTAAGTTCTTTCCTATGGTGTAAAAGGAGTGTAACTGTCTAACTGACAGATCAAATTGGAAAGGGTTGAGTGGAGGTGAAGTGATACTACCCATTTATTTTCTTCTTTTCACCCTTTCTTAAAACTAGAAAGACGGGGTTGGCACAGGCTCCAGAAACCAGTCATGCAGAAAGCTAGAAAGGAAAAAGGGCCACTAATAAGAAGACAGGGGAGGTGAATGATTACGGCAGCAACAGAAGCAACCCCTTGGGATTTGATATCCCTCTCACCTTTTAAAATCATTTTTGTTGTCATATTGTTGATACACTCATCTGAATCAGCTTCAGGTATTACAGTACAAAGTGGTGGACCTACAGTATGTTGCCCTAGGTTTTGCCTCACAGACTCCTTAAGTAGTCTTTATTCTGTGTGTTTTACTAAGGTTGCTGTCATATGTAACTTGATAGGAGGAATGCAGGCATAATTAAAAAAAAGTTTTGTTTTATTTTTATACAGTCAAATCTAAATAATTCAATTTAACTTTATTTATATAGCTCCAAATCACAACAAAATCACAACAAAAGTAATCTCAAGGCACTTTACAGTTTAAGGTTAAAGACCTTACAGAATCTAACTATACATTGAATTATGCAGAAAACCCAACAGTCCCACCTGAGCAAGCACTAGGCGACAGTGGAGAGGAAAAACTCCCTGTAAAGGAAGAAACCTCCAGCAGAACCAGGCTAAGGGTGGGTGGCCATCTGCCTCGACTGAAGGAATAAATAGGTGCTGAAGTGAATAATCAAAGATAAGGCAGCAGACGACAGTAAAACAGTGATTCTGGTAAACTTGTTGTGATAGGGTTAATGAATTAGTAAGAAATAATGCTTCAAAAAGAATATTTTCATTTCTATTATGATGGAAAGCGGTGAAACCATTTAAAATCAAATCAGTGCCAAGAGCACGTGCTTTGAGTGATCCAGAACGCTGCTGGCTTCATGGAGCTTTACAATCTGTACAACATTAACATCTTATGTCTTTAGAACCTCAAGATGGATAAAGAAAAACAAATAAAAGCCTTTAATGGGAAAAGAGAAGGAAGATACAGATACTTCTTATTCATTTGAGGCCAAAAAGATTACATTTATTCACATAGAGTAACTCGGTGAGATAGTTACAATGTACAGTACAACACAAATAAGTAAAGAATATTAAAAGAAATGCAGGTGCATTATATTAAAACAAACATAATTTAAATAAGAAAATCAAAGACAGGAAACTTCCCACCATCAATCAGACAATCAAACCTCTGATTCAAGTGATGAAACATGAAACCACACAGCAAGTTGGTTGCCTTTGACATTTCTACTAGTAGAAACTTCAAAGATGTCAGAGTAAAGAGGTATTATCCAGTCCTGAAAGAGTGAGGTGGGAAGATCAGGGAGAATGAAAAGGAGGAAAGAAGAGAGAAGTAAATGTCTAATTAGGCTGAAATGTGGTAAAAAATAAATAAATAAAAGAAGAAGACGGAGGCAGCTACAAAAAGGAAGAAAGCACAACAGGAGAGGCACTGAAGGAAAGAAGAGGAGGTGAACATGTCAGTGGAGCAGTCGGGGTAAAACCCTGTGGGGAGCTGCTATATCTACCTCCTCAGGCAAAGCAGAGAGAGAGTGGGTGAAGATCAACACAGCAAGTAAGTACGAGAGAGAAAGTAGAAAAGGAGAGAGAGGAGGAAAATAAAGAACGAAAGAGCAAAGCATGGGACAAAAAGAATCTGTTTCTCTTTCCAAATTGCCTTATTTTGTGTTGGAATGAGAACTTGTATAACCTAGAGGCCTGCTGCTTTAATATAATGTTACACGCACCCACCCACACACTCTGACACACACACACAAATACACTAACATAGAAACACACTCGGTGTCAGCAGTAGCAGAACGGGGGAAGCCCTGCAGTTTATTGGGTCATTGTAGATTCCTGCGTGAATGAAATATGCTTTAATTTTTTATAGTGCTGGGGGGACAGCTCATAGGAAACGTCTGTGGGAGATGGAGAGAGAGAGGGGGAGATAAAGGTGGCAGGATAATGAAAAGGGAGGGAGAGGGAAAACAGGGAGGAGGGGGAAGGATGCGGGGAGCAAGTAGGAAAGGAAAGGATGGAAGGAGCAGAGTTGGTGGTGTGTGGGGAGAAAGAAAGAGAATAGGGAGACAGAGGGAGGAGGGAAGGGGAGGACAGATTATAAAGAAGGGAGGAGAAGTGGAGGAAGAGAAGGAAGGAAGAGGGAGAAACGGGAAGAGAGGGGAAGACAAGAAGGAGGGAGACTAAATTTGAGACTGTCCTCACAAGAAAAGTCACACTCAGTTAGCAAGTGTTGTTCCCTGTAACCGTGACCATGATCTCCGGTAATCTTACAGATTTTTTACCCAAATCATAATTGTGACCTACTGTTTGTTAGTCGAGTAGTTTTGGTGCTTATGTAACAGTATTAAATACAAATCAACCTATTTTTTGAATTTGAAGGGCTGGTTTGGGGAGAAAATGAAGGAACTTTGAGAAGAAGCAGCTTTTGAACTCCCCCTACAGTTTGTTTTCATCGTTCTGTTTTCACTTCACTATGTATCTAATATTATGTGTTTTGTAATGCATACAGTTATTCTCCATGTGAATTGCAACACGGAAGAAGATACGCACTGGGAACACATCCTGCAATTGCAGCTTCAATTTCTACAAACTCTTCAACTCTGCATAATTTATGTGCATTTGTACCAAGCGGCATCTTGTTTCTGTTTACGTCTTTAATCTTGGAGGCAATGAACACACAATGAGGGAGCCCTGGAAGTAAAATAATGATTTTCCCCTCCACTGACATTTATCCGTAGCAGGTAAAGACTAAACTTCCTGCCCTACCGCTGCATTCGTTTTTCACTGTCGCTTTATTTGGCAAATCACTCTGGAGCCACCTCCATTTTTCATGAAGCTGGTCAGTCCCACGTCGCCTGGAATCCCACAGTGCTCTGCATTGCAATTCATTTGCATCCCACAGAAAATGAATAGGGGTGAAAAAAGGTTTTAGATCTCTTCATCCATACCTACACATTTTTCAATGTGCCAATAGCATAGATGAAATTAATGCAGTTAAACAAATGATTGTAAATCAACATATTTCTTGAATTTTCTTGACAAACTTTGCTCCTATCAGACACTCGCACTGTTCTTGTGTCGAATGAAAATGACAGGCTGACAGTCAGAATTTATGTTATGCAAAATAACACCGTTTCGAAACAGGAAACACCAAAAAGGACTGAACAATAATCTGAAAATAAAACTAAAATTCAGTCTATGCTGTTAATCACGTACAACCTGCTTCACCAACCTGCAACATTTCACATATAATTTGGAAGTCTGGAATCAAAAGCAGGGCCAGAGGTGAGTGGGTGCTAAATCTGAAGAAAGGAGAGAGAAGAGGATAAGTAAGAATGAAGAGGAATAGAGAGCATGGAAGGATAAAGTGAAAAGGAAACAGAATGAGAGGGCTGACGAGAAGAAATGGTGAAACGATGGGGAGTTTGCCAGAGCTTAGCAGGGGGTGGAGGGCTAGGTAAAGGGACTGTGGGGAGAGACAGATAGAAGGAAAAAAGGGAAGGAATAAAGAGAGAGAGAGAAGGAATACGAGGAGAATCTCAAGCGCTTCACTCCTGGGTTCGGCCCGTTGTCATGGTAACAGTGGCGAGGCGAGACGAGCGGCAGGCTCCTTGTCTCTCGCTCTCTGTCTCTGTCTATGTCTCTTGCCCAGTGATTAGTGGACAGCTGATCTCAGTCCCTGGTAGCGTGTCTGCTCTTCTTCGTCCAGATGAAAAACGGATTGACAGCGAGGAGGCCGGTGGCTCCTTCAACGTCCTAATGCAGTGTGTGTGTGTGTTCTCATTCCTTTGAACTTGTTCTTTGGCTTACCAAAACAATTCAGGAATCCACACACTAACTTTTTCTTTTCTAAACCTATACAGTAATACACTTACTGTACATCACAGATGGTCCAGTACATAACTGTACTGTAAATAACAAATAATGAAATCAAAAATATAGTTATGATTGCTAAGTTTGAGGTTAACCATTTAAAATTTGAAATATAGTCTCTGGTGTGGAGAAAAAAGTCAGGCGTATAAAATATTTGCAAGTGACAAGGGCAAAATTACATGTGACATGTGCACATGTAATTAGATTGTAATGTGGGGGTGGGAAGCAATGTATGATGTAAAGTCCAGTTAGATGATATACGTGACATGACAAGATTAATTGTGGGACGTTCCAACAAATAATTAAAGAAAATACACACTGGAGGTGGAATGTACAATATAAATAACCGTACAGTTCAGTACATATTATTTTAACACTGCTTTTAAATTTCCCTCCTATGGTAGTAGTCTGGGGAGTAAATGTATTTGAACCGTATTTAATTTCCCCTCCTCTGGGGTGGATGAATGGGTCAGAAGATAGTAATGTAAAGTATCCAGTATTAATCATAAAGTATTTTTTGCAACAGCAGAGACAGAGGCGAATGGCAAGGTGAAAAGGTTTCAGATGTTCTAGACATTTATGGAGTAGCTTCTGTTCAGGAACATATTGTAACCAAGCAGTTTTTGAGGAAATTGTGCAAATGGCACAAACAATGTTGTTGCTATTGTAAGCATGTGGCAAATTTTTCAGTTCAATATGACCACGTGTGGCAGTTTAGGAACACAATGGCATCAACATCAGAGTGAGGTACATAACAAGGCTTGTAATGTGAATGTGGCCTTAGAGACATGGGACAGGGCCATCACATATATATATATATATAATAAACCTCTAAACGAGTCATCCAACCCTGACTATGTCATTACCTGTGGCCTAATCACATGTCTGTTTTCATCTATTCATTCATACACAGATATTATTCATGTAAGCAGGAACTATAGCTTGATCTCTGCATGTGACCTCCTCCAGTCTCCTACTTTCAACGTTGCAAAAAGCGAAGCCCAGTACATTACTGTCCATGAATCTGAATCCGAATGGCTGAGTGGCCTATACAATAAAAAAAAATTCTACCACAGCAGCACCAGCAGAAATGCATCACATGGAGCCTAAAATGCACTCCAGTATGAGGTTGACTGAAAGCAGCAGAAATAAATGTGAGCATCATAAAAATGTCCCCAACACAGTAATAAATTACACAGCAGACTTAAAATGTGCTACAGCAGCAGAGTTCTGCAGCAAAGTGACAATTAGTCACGAGTCTAATCAGTGTGAATGAGCTGGATTTGATGGAGAACACACTTGTTTCTCTAACTCTTGTTTGTATTGTCTCTCCAGCACTCCACTGTCTATACATCATTCATCTGGAATCCTTTAAACTCTGAGTGAGTTTCTTGAAATACTACTATAAATCTATTAAACAAAGCACGTCATTATAAAGATAAATGACTTAAAATCTCAGCGTGTACTCTTTCTTGAAATGTAGACTTTGAAGGATGCTCACCTGCCCACTACACACCCCAACTGAGTTTTCCTGTATCATTGGGCTCAGGTTATTCTCTACCATAAAAAACAAGTTGGTGAAAGTGAGTATCCTAAGAACAAAAACCTACCTACACAGTTGCTCTCCATTAAGTCATTAGACATTCAGATCTGTATAAATTGCATTAGTTTTTTGTCAGATTGTCCTTCACCTGTAGTTACACACCTGTTGCTAACTTCTCCTGTTGCTGATAGTTTGCCCGTCTGCATTTGCTTATTGTCTCTAAAGCTGCTGGATGGTACGAGTACTGTAAACTATACACTATACTATAAACTATTTGTATTTAATCCTTCTGAACGTGCCTAAGAGTTTGATTTTGTGAAAAACCATTACAATGTGATTTTTATTTCTGAGGCATCCTTAGATTGTAAGGCAGTGTTGACCCAAACAATATTTGTCACTAAAAAAATGTATTGGGATCACACCATTTCATGTGCAATAAAATGTTTTATACACCCACACAGTCCTGAGAATAGATCTGTTTTGTGATTTCACATTTGTGTCCTGCTGTTCTGACCCACAGTCCACTTGCATAGTAATTTCAGTAGCAAGCACAGAAAACATTGTACAGAACCATATGTAGAGGCCTTAAAAGAAGTGAAACAAAACAAATACACAACACCACCAACAAACTATAGTACCTAAATGCAAAGGGTTGTGCCAAGAAAGCTTAAATTTAACAATCAGCTAAACATAAATGACACATTTTATCTGTCTCTTGTGTCACCAGCTACACAAACTTTCCTCCTGCGAGAGTACAGATTGTGTCCTACCTGCACAAAAAGCTACAGTTCAACCTCAGACAAACTTGTTTAAAGACATTGTTTTCAAGATTTCTTGGTCCACACACAAGTTTTGGGCAAATGCCATACTAGCATACAGTAGTTTTAGGCAAACTGGTCATGTATTCAAATTAAATTGCTAGTGTGTTTTTAAATGTCTACGGATACTGGAAATGGAATAAAAGACATTATTTTTATGTATGAAAATGCCAATGACAATTTTAATAAGAAGCAGCTAAACATCAACTTCTCATTTATATCTATTCAGATTCTCATGCTTGTTTTTTTAACCGCTGTCCCCTCCTCTCCTCTGTCTCAATAATCAGAAAATGCAGCCTGTTGAAATATTTGTTTTTGTTGCATGAAATAGTTTATTTATAGTTATCCTTTGACCTCCATCTGTTAACCTGATGACTTGATGACCTTCAAGCTCGAGTCCTATAATGGAGGCCTGGGAGCTGGAGGGTCCTAGCTTTTCCTAGGCCTGCGCTCTTCTGGACAGAGTTCTTGGATGTTCCTAGAATCTGCAGGAGCCACTCTCCCAGTTTGGAGGTCACTGCCCAAAGTGTTCCGATTACCACAGGGACCACTGTTACCTTCACTTTCCACATCTTTTCTAGCTCTTCTCTCAGCGCTTGGTATTTCTAGAGCTTCAGATGTTCCTTCTTCCTAATGTTCTCTGGACTTTTTGATATCAGCCACTTCTATATCAGCCACTTCGATATCAGCGCGGGGGTTTGTCTTTCCATGATGGTTGCTGTTCTTGCTCCTCTTTCTCCTCAGGTTTCTACTGCCTGAGGTATTCACTAAGCATGTCATCAGTTGGGGCCATCTTCCTGATGTACTCATGGATTTTTGTTGTTTCATCCTGGATAGTGGCTCTGACTACAATTATCCAGTCCGAATGACATTCCAGTGTTCCCGTAGATCCCGGTGGTGTGGATCAGTGAATTAATGTCTTGTTCACTCTTTGCATACAGCTTGATGGCATCCATGTAGAGGAGGTGGCTGATGTTTGCTCCATTCCGTGGTCATTATCCTTGTTAAATGGTCTTACTGATGATCTGGCTGAGGGGGTTCAGGCCTATGCAGAGCAGCAGTGGGGACAGAGCATCTCCTTGGTAAATCCCGCACTTGATAGTGACTTGTGCAATTGGCTTGAAGTTGGCCTCTAGGGCTGTTTTCCACAGCCCCATTGAATTCCCGATGAAGGCTCTAAGAGTCCTTTTGATCTACAATTCTAAGATCCATGTGTAAGGCATTGAGTCATAGGCTTTCTTATAGTCGATTCATATTGATACAACTCCAGAAAAAATAAGAGACCACTGCAATTTATTCTTAAATCAGCATCTCTATGAGTATGACAACCATTCCATGCCAGTGTC
>JAUMHL010000001.1:2964833-2979044 GCA_032362345.1 Sandelia bainsii | reverse complement strand
TAGACCTAAACTGCATTTCGTTGCCTTGTACTTGTACATGTGTAATGACAATAAAGTTGAATCTAATCTAAAAAAAATAATACATTTACCAGAGTGTATTGTGAAATAACTCAGTAACTTAAATAGTAATAATACTATTAATGCAATAATAATACAGACCTTCATAGATTACACATCTTCTCAACACTGTATCAATCTTATTTTCATTTTATTAAAGCAGAAACACTTTGAAAAATATGAACAGAACAATATTTCATGCTGTAAACACATCAGTAAGTTGTTTTTACATTCACAGTGAACTTGTGTTATTTATGCCACAGGGTCGGTCTCAGTATTCATGTGCAGACGCGCCCGAGCCACACAGCCATTTTTACACATTCTCAGCCACTTTCTATCCACTTCACACAAGATCATCCCCAGAAGCATTCAGCAGCATATCTGCATTCATCACACCTCTATTCACAGCGAACAGGCAACCTGCGAGCCGGCAGCAGCACAGTGTCATCTCTCTGCAGGTACTGTGCACATATCCTCTGCCTCCTATTCCAATACTAACATTTGATCACACTGATGTCATTGTGAAATATGTATTCTCACCCTCAAACTTATTTCCTCGCTGTAGCAGGGACCTGGTTTTAAGGCACGTCAGACTTTCAGTCGTTTTTTGTTGTTGCTTTTTTAATTAAAGGTAGAAAATGAATAAATGAGGCAAAGCGGATGAGAAGCTTCTTTTACTTCCAGCCATGGCCTTGAAGGAGCAGGCACATATTTTGTGGAGAATACTGTGTAAACAGGGAGACAGAGGGAGGAAGGAGGAGGAGGGGAGAAGACAGATGGAGGGGTGGAGGGAAGAAGGTAGGAAGCGAGAAAAGCCAGGGAGGGGGGACAGGAGGTTTGGATACGAAGGGAGATGTGGGTCAGATTTGATTGACTGTGTGCAGACTTCATAGGCACAAGGACGCAGTCTCCTTCCTAAAACACACACACTCACTCAATCAATAAAAGCCCCCCAAAATATCAGCAACTTCCACCTCAGCATCACCTGAAGATAATTCAGCTCCTGTAGGTGCCGTTTTAATCATCATCAATTTTAAACACGATTATTAAAAAGAAATAAAATAATGAATAAACTTTAGTCAAATCAAAGTGCACAGAAATAAGAAGTACAATTTTCATTTTGTTCATTTGTCAACAAAACTTGACAAGGTTTCAGTGCTTCACACCACATCAACCAACCTATTTCTCCGTTTATCTGACTGTTTGTAAGACAGACGTGAAGAAGACTGTAGGCACTTCTCGCTTCATGTTCTGAGTGGATGTGCATTTATTTTATCACCTTCATCCTATCATCCTTGTAAGCACGTACAGGATGACGACGTGTGAATGTCCAAAGCTTAATCCACGCTTCTTTCCAGTTCTGTTATCTGCACCAAATACTGTTCCATCCAGCTGAATCCATCAGTTTTCCTGAATTTCGACTATTTCACCCAGTGTTGTCTCGTCCCGCTTGTTTTTGGAAGTTGTAGTCTTCTGTGAAGCGTTCAGGGACACCAGCTGGTGAATGGATACAGGATGCAGTGGACAGTCTTAAACCTGTAAAAGACAGAAGCAACTATTGGTCATATTTGGTGTATTCTATGTTTTATGCATGAGGAATATGCAAAGAAATATTTTAACAAACATAATATTTCTAATTCATACTGTACATGTGTATAAGGTTGGCGGGAAGTATGAAAGTATTGTATATTTCCTGCCATTATGCGCCATAGTTCTACTTAGAACAACTCTGTTGCGAGTCGTTCCGGCAGAAGAACCAGGTGGTACTCAGTCCCTGTGTGTCTCAGTCGTAGCTCGGACCACCAGTGGCGAGCAGGAGTTTAAACAAACAGCTTCTGACAGAGGGTGCATAGACTGATTATAGGAAAAATAGGCACCGGGTAAATCTTTCAAAAGTATTCCAGTAGAGCACTAGCATAAAAATAGGAACCTGATTTCTTGTGGTAGTGACAGTAAATATACCCAGCCCTCAAATTGGGGACAACGTAATTACATTCTCAGTATCCTAAACCGATACACCACCTGGATATCCTCAAGGTTAAATGAGGCTAACTTTATTTACCCAGGAGAGTGCCTCATTGAAATGTTAAAATCTATTTTGCATAATACTTCTGGCCAAGTTATCTGTAATTAAAACACCCAAACTTACATTTATTCAGTTCTACGTATACGATGATCAAGCAGCTTTACGAGTCTCTCTGACGGTTAAGTTACAATAAGAGTAACGGAAAAGCTGCTTTAAATCCATATGTGGTATGCACAGTGAACTGCAGGGTCTGCCAGTTTGCAGTGTGTGTGTGTGTGTGTTATAGAGGACATTAAGTTATCTGTGACTTTGTGTTGTCCTCTATCAGCAGCCAGTACTGATACAGATGATCTGCTACTACAAAAGAAGACAAAACTACAGGAGCTAAAAATAGTCTGGCAGAAGTACCTAATGAAGAAGTCATACATCAATATCTGCTCTTTATACGTTTTTCCCTTTTTCCCTCCAGCAAGGAGATCGTGTTTTTGGTCCTATTTGATTGTTTGTTCATGGTTAGCAAACTTTTACAAAAGCTTGTTCAAGTTCAAAGTTTTTCCACAGAAACTGGTGGGATGGAGACCAGAGACCAGGATCTTGGAATTATTTGTAAAGGATTTGAGTAGATTGAGATTGAGAGAGCGCATTCTATCTGCTTTTATCATATACACTGTTTTTGGCTGCACGACTTTCAGATATAGCCTCGGGCACAGTTTTTGATTTGACACTATGATGCACGCAGATGCACATGTGTGAGAAACCTTTGCTCTCGGTTTCAAAGACCATAGAGTAGCTCGTTGTTTACCCCACTCTGTGCTGTGGAGCAGCATACTGTACCATATCTAACATGTTGACCTGCTGCACTGTGAAACCATGTTACCAGAGAGCTGTTTTATGACAGTCAGTGATCAAAATTAAGCATGTGGACATTTGACCTGCTCCTTTAAGGCTGCACCGTTGTTGGATGTAACTCTGTGCGACACCAGTGGACAGAAACAAATGGAAAGCGCTCACTGCGGAGCATTTGTGGTGATGTGTTCTTACAGCTGAAGAGGAGGCAAACTCGGCGAGACAAACACATCTGTCGTTCCGGTGTGTTACATCAAATTGCTTTTATCTCAGACTCAACAGAAAACAGAATGAACCGGAGCTACAGGGGTATCAAATATTCAGCGTGAATCATCAGAGAAATAAAACTGAGTGCTGGAGATTTCAAAAAGCATCATTTCATTAATATGAAGCTTTCATCCAATGCATAAGCATGTGCACTTTTGCTTAGCTTTTGATTTGTTAATTACAGGTGTTTGTCTCAGTAGTGTTTAAGTAGTGTTTCTCCTTCTACTGGCCAGTCAGTCAATCTTTAGTCCAGAGTAAGACATGTCCAACAACCTCTCATCCATGTGATATGAAACAGAGAATATTTATGGACAATTTTTTTTCATTTTAACGCCACAGTATTTGTGTTGGTGTGGATCTTTTTCTGGTTGTGGTTCTTTTCTTTCCTTTGGAACAGAGAGCAGCTGTGACAAGGCAAAACAATTTCCCTCTGGGATTAATAAAGTTTTTGAATCTTTAACTGAATCTTGACAAATCTCTGAGCTGTGCTGATTGTGTCCTTTCAGTCATGACTTCATCCACTGTTTTTTCTCCATTTTTGTTTCTCAATTTCAAACAGCAGATAGACGTACTACTACCTGACACAGCTGTAGCTGACTCCATGTTTGTTTTGCTCTGAAGGCACGTTTCATGTATGTTTCTGTGTGATGCCAAGTTCCTGGAATCACTGTACTGAAACTGTGCATGCTCCTGACTCTTGACTGAATCAACTGGTGTGTGTGTTTTCAAATCTGACATACCTCATTTTTAAAATTAGTTAAGAATCCTGTTGTGTGCACCGGATATAAAACTGTAAGAATAGTTTCTTTCTGTTTTTCCACATGCATTGGTTTCTTATTATGGGATGTTATGATCACTGTGTTGTGTTCTGGCTCCAACGCAGCTGCCTTAAGACAATCAGCTGCCAATGCAGCCAGTCTGTGTGTGTGTGTGTGTGTGTCCACCGGCTGTGTCTCAACAGCTCCACCATCTACACTCGCCAGGTCTATTTTTGCCAGAAGAACTCACGACTCTGAGGGATTAAGGGTTTTCTTGTAAATGTAAAAATTGTAAATGTACATGCCTCTGTCCCTGAAACATTTCCAGTAGACAGTGAAGCCGCGACATACACATGACTGAGCTGGAGTACGGCCATAACTCAATGCGGTCAGATTCTGGCAATACAGGACTACTATAGACCTAGTGTTGTTTAAAGTATAATAAATAATTTAAAGGATTCCTATGAATATTTATTTATATAGCTTGGTAACAAAAAAGTTCATAACCTAACTTCCTAAATAGACATGACAGGCAGTTCACAGAAATAGCCCCCGCTCATACATACACGAAGCGTCATAAAGCTGCTGACTGAAGGTTGAGTAGCTACGCACGCTGATGTGGGCTGATATGTTGCTCACATCTCCTGAGTTATGAAGATTTAATAGAGTGAGAGACAAACCTGGAGGGGTCGTCCTCCTTAGAGAAGCTTCCCTTCACCTCAATGCTGTTCATCTTGTTCTCAAACATCCCATAACTCAGTGTCACCTGCAGAGGGGAACACACACACACAACAGTAAGTTGAAATGCATCTACATGAATTTCTGCGTGTGTGTGTGTGTGTGTGTGTGTGTGTGTGTTACTACCTGATGTGGTATGCTTCTTTGGCTGATGAGCAGCAGGTTTTCCAGGTGGGAGTGGAATAGAGGACAGTGAACCATTGAGATGCCCAGCCTCTTCTCTATGATAAAGCCCACCGTACAGTCGTCAGGGAGGCGGATGGTTGCAGAAGTCTGCTCAAACCGTGAGCCGCTTAAAAAGAAACACACACACACACACACACATATTAAGTACTGCAGATTTACATCTGACAAAATACAGCTGACCAAAGATACGCTCTTTGGTCGGACGTACTTCATATATCCATTTTAATATTTTAATTATAATCCATGCTGGTTACAGTATGAGGGGAGAAACTTTCAAGAATTACAACCATAAAACTTTTAACTTTAAAGCTAAAAGGATAATGTTTATTTAGCATGGTTTGGCCAGTTAACTACTTACTGCACGCACTTTACTGCTGACCTTTTCCAGAGAACACCGTAAATTTTTAGATTGATTCCCTACCTTCTGGCCCCAGGCGGCCATTAGTCTCAGTTCTTTGACAGCAGTATAAATATAAACTTGCAGAGACCTGAACCTTACTTTAGATTAGTGATTTGTCACCGTGAACATTTAGCCAGCTTTATTTTTTGTTCAAAGTTAGGCTGGTGATAAATGCAGCAGAAGAAAGAGAGCATTTTGAAGAGAGCAATACTTTGTTGGTGCATTCAACTGTCTGTTTAAAAAATCAGACAACAGACTTCAATGCTGTAACCCTCATTTTTGTCTTCATTGGCACTCATCTGGACATTTGATGATTATGAACACACACACACACACACACACACACACACACACACACACTTGCAGACTGTTTTTTCTACATACCTGGCCCAGGGAACCATCTTCTCCGCCAGCCGTCGACTTAGACAGAATCCTGCACCTCCTGTAGCAAACCAGAACCGGACTTCTCTCTGAGTAACACACACACACAGAGATATGAATTAGTGGTAAGATTACAGATTAGGTTACAGTCCCACACATAAAAATATAATTTCAGACTAAAGGAATGGTACAGATTTTTCAAAGCTGCCCTTATTACAATACTGACATCCATATGTATATGCGACAGTGTTTCCAGCTGTAGCTCACAACTACAGCATATTTTTGTGAAACAAGCTTTATCAAATTGGACACAATTGGACTGTAAGAAAACAGAGCCACATTGTTCAAAACTTCAGCTACAGTCAGGCTCATATTAAACTTAAGCAGTCCTACTAAGCTAAATCAAGTAAGTGTCTTACAGAGTTACAGTGTATTTAAAAGGAATTCCCTCCTTGTGGTCCCTTAACATAGTTCCTTCCTTGTGAGCTGCAGTGTAGGAATAACTTCTAGCAGTTGTAGGTTTCTTGGTGCCCAGGTCTTTTCATCACAGTTCACCCCAGCTGTGTATTCTGGGTCATACACGTTTGCTTTTCCTTGCGCAATATTTAGTGAAAATAAGCATTACACCAGCCACCATTGTGGGGCCATTGTACGAGACAGCAGCCACCATTTTGGTGCCTGACGTTGATGGAATGCAGTTTCAACAAACGCCTGACTCCATACGTGGGGGCGCTCTAACAACAAACTGGGACTTTGGTCGTATGAGAGGGTTGGGCCAAACGACCTATAAAGCTGTTAAAGTTGAAGGACTTGCTGGTTCCAGGTGGATTTTGATCTAGTGTGTTTTACAAAAAGAGACTGAATTAGCAGCCTGGATGTAGTGTCAAATACCGTATGTCAAAAAACCCAAACCACTCCTTTAACCTTGAGGAGACTCCCTGATCTTCAAGTAAAGAGCATTACAAATGATTGGGATAAATGATTCTGTGTTTTATTTCCTTTACTTTTTTTGCTCTGTTTTTCTTGCCTTATTCTCTTCCTTTTCATTTCATTTTCCCTTCATTTTCCATTTCTTTTTCAATTTTCTTCTTTACTTATTCGTACTTACATGTCTTTTCATTTTATCCTTTTCAACTCAATATTAATGATTTCCATTTTTTTCTTCTATTTTTTCATTTTTCATTTTAATTTATTATTTTTGCCATTTCTCCTTTTTCTTACCAATCTGTCTTTTTGCTATTTCTCTTTTTTTGTTTCATTGTAAAGTCCTCTGCATTCCTAACCTTTGATTTTACTTCCTCCTGCCCTCCTGTTCTAAGTCTCACAATAGTGACAGGAAATCAAAAAAGACAGGCGGCAAGATGTAGGAAAACGAAAGTGGGAGACGGAGAGGAGGCTGACATTAGTTTTTGTTTTCTCCGTTACCGTTCGACCTCAGCCAAGGATGGAAATGAAGAAAAAAGAAAAAGAAAGAAGTTAGAGAGGGAGAACAGTTAGAAAATGGAAGAGAGAGAAGCAGGGGTAGGAAGCATTAGATAAAGATCTATTTTTCAGAGTAAATAGGTGCAATCAGAGCAGGGAATGTGACATGGAGATGATGAAGAGAGTCATTCAAGAAATGAGCGAGAGAGATTGAAATGTGCAGCAGGAAAGGAGTGAGAGAGAGAGGATGGCATGCTATTCATAGAGCTTGTTTGAATCAGGATGCAGTTTAACGCAATAGGAACGTTAACCCTACTGTAAAGCTCATGAATTCAATGACACACACGCCACACAACAGCTGCATGTGTAAAAATAACTATTGACCTCCTGCAGTTTGACATCCACATTCCCACTATTGAATTTTGAGGGGTTTGTGTTCACAGTAAATGTTTTTTTTTATGGTTATATAGACAAATTTAAGCTCATTATCATCATTGTGTGGACATTTAGTCCATTCACACCTTCTTATCAGATATATTCTTGTTTACAAGTAGGTATAAACTGTCTGTGGTGAGTAAGAGTGGGGTAAAAATGCTGTTTTGGTTATGGTTTGTATATCTACAGTCCTAGTTCATCTTCTTTTTTGAATGACGAATATATACTGCCTCCTGCTGATATAGAGACTTATTTCCTAGTGCTACTTTTTTGCCCAGACGAAGGTACCGTGAGGCAACACAACAGTCAGTCTAGTCACTCTAGTTGTTTGTTATTGGCTTGGTGCGTCACGGCCCTAAGAGTTGGGGTTGGGCATTTAGTTCTGATGGTTATGGTTAGGATAAAGGTTTGAGGAAGCCACCATGTCAATGAGTGTCCACACATCTATAGACACGTTTGTTGGTACTGTACTGGTGTGTTCTTCTACTGGGTCAGAGAAAAAGGACACTATAGAGGTGTCCACTCCACAAAGACTCCAGCAACTTCTGAGTTGGCTAAACTCCCTCCAAAAGTGGCACTGATATCAGAGATGAACCAAAAGAAGCTGATCTGTTCAGTGAACAACAATGCTACATGAGAAATATATGGTTGTTTTCAGTTGTATTCATTATATTTTCATTCTTGTTTGATTGCTGCAGATTTAGTGCACAAGTTCATAAATGGACTCCATTCAAATGAGTGAGAGTGGTGCTTTTACACTTAGGGCTACTGACTATAGAGGTTAAAATCATTTGATTTCCTAAAACAGTGTTTAATGACAGCCAGCACCATGCAACCAAAAGGTAATTTACATTTTACAGGGGTCAAAGAGTTGGAAAATTAAAGTTGTGAGATGTGTAGTTATGTGTGGCAGCAGTTAACCCAATTCATAGTTTGAAATTTTATTCATTTCCACAGTGCAGTATAGGAAAGGCAGTGGAGAAGAAAAAGACAAATGAGGAGGAAAGAAACAGAGAAAGAGTGCAAAGCAATAAGTGGGGAAAATGAACAAATGACAATAAGTCTGCCCTGTGGGATGGAAGAAATATGTATCAGTGAGAAAAAGAAGAAGCAAAAAAATCAAGATGAAAAGGAGATAAATAATCTCAGGAGGTAACAAAGCTAGAACAAATAATTCTGTGGAGTTGTGTTGAAGACAGTAATGTATGTCAGAGGGGGGGTCACACCTGCTTTGAGGAGTTATCAGTCCACATAAATTAAATTCACTCTGGGTTTCAGGGGAGTTACAGTGCACTGTGGTGTAAATGCCGTTTCAGAGGATTTTTCAGTCCCACTGAGACAAAACATCTCTGGGGAAACACTGAGGGCTCATGAAAAATGGGCACATTTTAACTGTTGAATATTAACACAGAGTATCATTTGTAATAGTCACTCACCAAACCCTTGTTTAAAACTGAAACTGAATTACCACAACATGTATAATGCATGTGTGGGTAAAATATGTTTGACTTTCTTATTACATGCAACAGTACATCTGATATGTACTGCTGGACTACACCTAGCTACCATAACTGATGACCTCAACATGTACTTAACATATCTATGACCAGCTTCAGTGTGTTACATAACAGTTGAATTGGCCAAGAAAACCTCAAATCTCATGTGTTGGTTAATTTAAACAGCCTGTGGCACTGTACCGTTTTGTTGCCGTCCAGCAGCTCATGAGCAGTGATGGGCTTGTCCAGGCTCGGTTTGCCCACATATATGTCACCTTCCTGAGGGAAGGCTGACAGCAGTAAGAGGAGAGCCTCTGGGTTCACATAGTTATCGTCATCCACATGACAAAACCACCTGAAGAGCAAAAGAAAAGAGTACAGATAAAGCGTGCAGATAAAATATGGCAATTGATGTCTGCAACTAATTTTTCTTCTTCTTTTCATTCTTTCACATTCAGCAGCAGCTCCCAAAGATGTGAAAATTAGCTGAGCTAGATGACGTATAACACTAAAACCTAAAAAAGTCAAAAGCTTCGGGTTTATCATTGTGCTGGTGCCGGGTATTCTGTTAATCGGTTTATGTCTGTAGAAAAGCAGGAAATGACTACTTCATTCATTCATGAAAAACATTTTGCCTACATCTGTGATCAAATATTTTACACTTGAGGTTTAATTACTGTGTATTTTTATAAGCCAGGACCTTGTTCATCCTTTTTTATTGATATCTATATTTTTTCCTACTCTTACTTCCTACTTAAATGGTAATTGCTTGTGTCTTCCCCTTGTAAGTCGCTTTGGATAAAAGCGTCTGCCAAGTAAAGTAAAGTAAAGTAAAGTAAAGTAAAGTACTAATTATTTGTCAGGCTTTTTGTATGTCAGGTTAAATATCACCCTGTAAACCTGCTATAGAAAGGTGATGGGGTTGTGTAGTGTCTTCGTGGACTGCAATCTCAGTACAGTTTTAAACAGAACTCTCTTTGTAGCATGAGTTTCACTTTATTAGTCTGTGAATTATCAAGATGTTAGATTTTGTCAAAGCTCCTTTCCAAATCAAACAGACTCTTACTGCAAGATCAGAGCCCAAAAAAAAAAAAGCCCAGAGTCTAACAATACAAAAGGCTTCCTTCCAAACCAAACAGCCTCACTTTCCTTTTCAGTCCAAATAACAAAGTGGGGCTTGGAACAAAAATGAAATGCCTTTTCATTTCCTCTCTTAATAGCAAGACAGCAGTCTCAGCATTAGCCAGACACCAAACACAAGCTGTTGAGCTTCATTGTATTTTCCACAAATCAAAAATATGACTGAATATCAACACTGGGCAGTACGGCAGCATCAAGCAGCATCGGGAGTTAGATTCAAGCCATGAGGTTAAACAAATCCAAATAATAAATGTTTTTCCTAAAATTTCCTCTAACCTCACATTTTACAAAATAGGTTTCTATAAAAATAAGTTGAAGTACTGGTATTTCTTATCTATGTACAGTTTTCCTCTATAACATGAATTATTAACTATTTCTTTAATTTCTAGTTTCACTATCTGCTGCTGCAGCTGCCTAATTTTCCCCACGTTAAGTCTGTAATCCTGTGAGAATGATGGATGTGCCTAAAACTGTCTCACCTCTTGTCTGAGGCCATGAAGCCGTCGTACTCAGCAGACATCTTGCAGGACAGAGCCTGCTGGCTGTGATCTGACTGGCAGCCCGTTACCACCATGTTATAACCTGGGCACACAGGAGGAAAGAAAAAAAGAAAGACAGTGTCAGAGACTGAGGAAGCAATCAGTGTGTGGAACAGAAAGAAAAAAAGAAGTACACAGACTAAGTATGTGGACCCACAAACATTAAAATCATCCATATTATTACTGAACATGTCGTTCTCGGGCATGAAGCTGTTGTTACAACTGTTTCTTTCACACGAGCAGTCCCGGCACAACAAGATTTTGGAGTCTTGCTGCAGGGATTTGTTCCCATTTAGTCACAAGAGCATTCATGAGGTTTTCCACAAATGTTAGAAGCTAAGTTTGGGTTGCAGTTGCCATTTAAACTGATGATACCTTATACCGCGTTACAAGGTATCTGGAGAGTTACCACTGTGACGCAATAATACATGAGAGGCTCAATATTGGGCTATGAGAAACATAGGTTACTGTTCTCTGTCTTTTATTGTGTTATAATACCACACGCCTGAATACAAGAACAATGCTGCTTGCAAGTCAGTGAGTTCAGCCCAAAAGTTGTTGCATTGTCAGGCTTCTGTGTAGGCTAAGACCATTGTTTTGGATCTGTTTGTGTGCACAGGAGCACTGTCATGTTGAAACAGGAAAGGCTCTTCCCCAAATCGGAATTGTTGGGCTACCTGGCACCAAAGGTTTGCGTCCACATATTTTTGGCCATGCAGTATAAGGAGCCTAATTTAAATCTAAATTTAAAATAGATTCAAAATTGCTGCTTACCTTCAGACCTTAAGTCATCATCTTCTGCGTCTGTGAAAATGAATGTCTAGAAAAAAAGACACAAAAACAAAGAGATTTAAACTAAATAATTTGGATTATGTCTTTTTTCTTCTTCTTCTTTTGCTCAACAAAACATCCTGAATAAACAGCTTCATTAGAGAATGAACACACTCGACACTCAAACAGTCATGAGATCAATGTCATTTAGAATGGAGCAAATTTGATGTGACAAAAACAAGGTTCCCCACTATGAGGTAACACAGAGGAGCACTGCACAGACAGACACACACACACACACACACACACATTGACACGCATACACACATTTATGACCCAGAGTGGTCAGAGGGGCACTATACGGCTGAGTCAATTTGTTCTGTGGCAGATATATAAGACAAATAAGTCTGGGATCACACACACTCACATACTGTTCACCTTAGTGTTACTTCTCTCACGTCCCTGGGTAGATAGATAGATAGATAGATAGATAGATAGATAGATAGATAGATAGATAGATAGATAGATACTGTACAACACTGGCCTCTGGTGGTGAAAATGTTGAACATCACAAGCAGCAATGATTATTTTTGAGGAACTTCGCTATTAATCGAAGATTAGTATCTTCGAGATTAATCTCTGGGAGCAAAACTCAATTGACCCAAATTGAAAATAATTCAAAATTCCCTCAGAATTCACCAAAATCACAGAATTTGCACAACCAGCTAAAATCCTGTGCCAGGTTCATCAAGCAGAAACCTCACTGGAAAGATTAAAAATCGTATGGTGCATGAGTCACTGAACTGAGACTGGGATTGTTTGTAACATCGGACTTGAACAGGCAACCTTCGCATCATATACCATCAACACAGTCCCTTGAGTTTAAACCATTTGGTGTGTTTGTCGGGCAGGTACTAAATAACCTCAGAGTGTGACAAATCCCCCGATAGAAAAGAAATATACAGATGGTAACTCGTGCTGTATACAATTCTTGAAAACGTATTGTACATAAAATATGCATAATTTATAAAAGATTTTCAATGAGCTCTAGTGTGTGGCTGCAACATACATTTCTACATCAAAATGATATAAGATAAGACCTTTTATATTAACTAAATAATCAACTGCTGTTGTTTGCTTTCAGTGTCTTCTCTTTGACTTTATTTTGCTTGCTTAGGTTATGGTTGGGTTTAGTGTTGGGAATAAGCATTCAGCTGTGATGGTTAGAGTTAAAATAAGTGGCTATGGAATACATTATTTCAATGAGCACAATGCATACAATTACACGAATGTCAACCAGGAATACCCTTTAAAGACACAAGCAGTCTGTCATTGTATAAGAATAACAGCAATATTTCTGACGATGAACTTTTGATGGTCAGTGATGTCAGCAATAGGATCAAGCACAGAGAAGAAATGTGGAATAGTGACTGGAAACTGTTCTACAGTCAGCCAGCAGAGAGCGACAGAGCCATATCAAGATGTGTATGTGTGTGCTGTCATGAGGACATTTTGCCTGGTTCTCACTTATTTGAGGGTCTGTTTAAATGGGAGATTAGGTTTAATTTAAGGTTTAATGTTAGTTAGGATTAAAACTAATTTAGCCTCAGAGTTCAGTTTGGGCATTTGACTGTGATATTAACAGTTTGACTGAACAGTACCCTGTGTCAGTGGGTCCCTACATGTGCAGAGATATATGATTACATTGTGGGGACCTCTAGTCCATATGGAGGTCAAACACCTTGTCCCCAAAAAACCTCTGAACTAAATGTCCTCCTTCTGTTTAATCCAGAAGCTTCAACCATATATCATAGTCTTCATCAGTAGATTGGTCTTGGCCCAGTTACTGCATTGTTACTTCATAAAGACACGTTGTGGATAATAAACTGATCGTCAAGAGTGTGTCATGTTCATTTGTATTGGATCTTGATTTAAATAGATTTTCTGTTTTTTTATTCTGTTAATTGTACCCTTCTGACTTTGCAGCCAAACAGCCTCTAAATCTTCACCTCAGTCATTTTAATACCAACCTCCTTTCTCACTAAATCTCCTACAGACCCCGTTTTAAACTTTCGTCAATCCTTCAATCTCATCTCTCCATCACTGACATGGGAGGAGAAGTAATAAGATACCTGGATCAATTCTCATCACCACAATCACCAGGATAATCACCACCACCACTTAACAGTAAATCCCCTTGAGACATAGTCGCCATCACAATTAGTGTCCTCCCCCTCCTCTGGTCATAACTCAGACTGAACTACCTGCACTGAAATCACTCAGCCTGGACTGACAAACCAACATGGCCGACTGTGTGGTTCATAAACAGAGTTTGAGAGGACATTTCACTGAGGTCATGCAGGAATGCATAAATGCCAGCATGTTAAAATTTGCACTGTCCCATTGCACAAAATGAAGATGATATATCTCAATAACATTTTTTGATCTATCTTTTAGTGATGTCTTGGCCGTGTGATGGATAACCTGTCTTTTTTCAATCTGGCATTTGGAGCCATGTTCCACTGGGGCACTTTGCGTCAAGGGAACTTTTGGACTTCAAATGCAACAGTCATTCAAATGCATACATTGATGTGATCAGTTGTTAATTTGTGACACTGAGGCCACAGACTGCATTAACATATGCAGTACTATAGCAGTACTATTGCCAGGCCATACACTACCAGTCAAAAGTTTGGACACATAGGAATGACCATGTTTTTCATGAAAAGATACATGTCTTCAGTTGTGT
>JAUMHL010000001.1:2915617-2933902 GCA_032362345.1 Sandelia bainsii | reverse complement strand
GACGGACCCTCCTTTCCAGGACCCCTGAATAGACTTTCCCGGGGAGGCTGAGGAGTGTGATCCCTCTATAGTTGGAAATGCAGGCCGCCTTGTATAAAATTTAAAGCTGAATTTTAGCGAGTAACAAAGTTCTGGTTAAGGTTACTTTGGTTCTGAGTTGATGAAAGGTTTGGGAGTTGTGATAATGTACTAAATTTCAATGACTGGAAATCTGCTTCCTGTTCTGGTTGTTGTCATTTCTGTCTTGATGTGTACATATTTGCGTTTTCACACATCATTTCACTAAATCTCAGGAGACCTGAGCTGAGCCGGTTACTCTGACATGATTTCAAAGCCTGTAATCAATAATACACTGCACTGTTACTAGTCATTATAGAGGAAATTAGGAATCACAGAGAAGACGTGACAAAAACAAGGCCCACAGGTTAATGTAGAGCACCTCAAACTAATCACTTAAAACAGGCTGCAGGTTTTTAAATGTTTTTATCCAGTCAATTATCTGTGAAAGGGCCGTCTGGCCTGTATGAATAAAGTCAGTTGTCTTTGCCTATGTATGTGTGTAGTTCTCAGGCCTGCAGGCTGCGCTGCCCCCCGCTGTTCACCTGCTGACACTGACGCAGTGGGACAAAGACTCAGTACTGCTGAGACTGGAGCATCAGTTCCAGAGCAGGGAGAGCAAACTGAACTCGCAGCCCGTCACCGTCAACCTGCAGGTCAGACACTGGAAAAAATAAATAAATACATCTCGTAAAGATTAATGCTGAAATTAGAAGATTAGATCTTCTGAACATTTAAATTTTGCTGTCTAATTAAACCCAACTCTTTTTTTTTCCATCAAGTATTATGAGTTATATTGGAGTAAAATAAAATTTAAATAAGAGCTGTATTACTGTAGTTCTATGATCCTGTTCTTTCTCTGTGTGTAGAAGCTTTTCTCCACTCTGGACGTGCTAGGCGTGTCTGAGCTGAACCTGTCAGCAAATCAGTGGAAAGACGAGATGAGGCGTTTTCACTGGACACCGCAGAACGGTACGAGACACCTACATCTGCTATTAACATAACAAGGGCTCTGAACATGCTGAAAGTCAATTTAGGCTGCATCAGGACAGACTACCCACTGTAGAGGCAAAGTGTCATTGGAGGAAAGCCAGAATGGTTCTTCCTCAAGGGAAAGGAAAGGATAAAGGAACATTGGATTATTAGATAGACAAATCTTGTTTGCAAAGCTGGCATTTAAAAAGTAGCAACAGGTGAAAGTGCATGGGCTAACCTAACCTAAATAGTAATGTTTTTCTTCTTGGGAGACTGAATTAGCATAGATTTTTTGGAAACAGTCCTTTATATTCAAGAGAACCTGGATGCTGACAAAGATGGCAGACTGTCGACTTTGGCAGGGATTAGTCAATTTTAGGAAGGAGCTGTTCACCTCAGCACAAGATGGTCCTTGAGACAATGGGCCCTTTTACATGCACACTAAAAATCCGATCATTATCTGATTTCTGGAGTTATCAGATTATTAAGTAATCATGTAAACAACATAATCTGATAGGCTTTATGAGAAATCGGATAAAGACACCTGGATTTCTCACAAATACTCCGATGTCTTTGTGCTTGTATACACGTTAATCTGATTTATTTCGTTGTTTTTTTTTACATCTGTGCTGTGTGTAAAAAAGAAAATCGTAGAAAACTGAAGTGATGTAGTCACATTGTATGTGGAAGACAAAATGGAGTATGAACGAAGGACAGAAGCAGCGTGTAGCTTATTTTACAGCCTATTAGCTCTAACATTAGACTGTAGACGTTGCCATGTTCCACAAGCCCGGATGTTTTGAAAATAACAGGAAGTTTGAGTCTTGCGTCGCTACATACGTGTGTGCACGTGTACGTTGCGTCGCTACGTACATGTGCACGTACACTGAAAGAAATCGGAAACATGTAAACCAGGGTTTTTTGATTATCACATTTCTGAAGTATGCCTGATTACTCCCAGTTATTGGATTTTTGTTTTCTCAAAGGGCCCAGTAATGGTTTGGATTAGGCAATAAATTCGAGTAGTTAGGGGTAGGAAAAGACACTGGTCAAGGTGAAAGGACATCCTTGGAGATTAATTTCAGGCCCCTCCGATTATATTTGACATGTCATGTCTTTTTGGGAATGTTAGAGGAAAAGATTTATCCTCCACAGCTCACCTATATTAACAGCAAATTGTGTGACCTTCTTTAGGCTAAAGAAGCAGCCCTGACCTCTAACCTCTGATCACAGTGGTGGAGACACCAGGACAGAACCTGTATATTTTTAAATTACTTGACACAAACACCAGGCAGCCAAATGATGGTAAATTTGCCTCACCTGTCAACACTCTGGCAGATCACCAGCTCCGGCTTCCTGCCAGCCGCTGATGGATCCCTTGGCTGGTAGTCGATAGTCGTGTTCAGTTAGAATGGTAGAGTGAAGAGAGGAGGGCGAATATAGAAATCCACCGATGCCTTTTAATTCTACGAGGGTGGTAATCACTGCTCCACTGCAGTCAGCTATACTGGAAAGACAATTTCCCTGCAGGGACTAATTAAGCAGGCGACGTAATATAATGAGTCATAAATGGATTGTTATGGTTCATAGCTTTAATTGTAAACTACAGGGTGTTTTAGTGGTTTAACAAGACCCATTTTGTTGGGAGGTACTATTTATATGTCCACGTTTCCTGAAGCTGTTATTACCTTTTCTTTGAGGAAACTGTGTTTTTGACTCATTCAATTATGACTGGAGAGCATGAATACAGTAGCTAACAAACCCAACACAGCATTGGATATGTATAGAAACAATCTGCCTGTTGATGGACATTTTTAAATGTTGTGCCTGCTTTTCAGAGGAGAAGCCCCTGCTGAAGACGTTCCAAGACCCCTCCAAATGGGAGGTGACCTTAAGGCCAATGGAAATCCGAACCTTCCTGATCAATGTCAGAGTCAGATAGCCAATCACCACACTGCAAAGTTTGTCAGAAATGAATTAGAGATGCGCTTTCTTGCTTGGTTTTGATTTGACAAGGTGAGGACAAGTTATACAACAATGAGAACGTAAAGTGTTTGTCTTTACAAAGAATATGAGGCTGTGGTCACACTATTTGCAGCTTGATTGTCTGCAGGGACAAACACTGCTCACAACACTAAGTCAGGTCAACACTGTGGCCAGACACACAGCACCTGAGCTGATATTCCAGAAACATTAAGATCAGGATTTTATAACCAGATTTTTAAGATGGTTTTTGAAAACCTTCTCTAAAGAAGTGTTTTGACATCCAGTGTCTAAATGGTACAGAACTTTTTCTTACTTTTTAAAATTTTGTACTGAAAATACATTTTTTTTTTTTAAATCAAGACAATACTACTAAAGCCCCCCAAAACTGACATTGGAACACTTAGACTAGAAACAAAGGCTTTTGTGAGCACACACCAACCACCTCAACCACACAGAAATCACTGTGCTAGTGATTTTCTCTACACAAGCTGGTGCCATCAAGTACTGACTGCCTGATATGTGCAATAAGTGTAAACTCTGTGTTCCTGCCATACTTTGTAAATGATTTTATACTGATAATCAAGCAGCTGGTAATAAAAAAAATATCACTGTGTTACGTACAAGTTAATTTTACAAATATTTCTGACAATGATGTCAGAACGGAGTTGGCATCATTGCTGAGGACAAAACAATGCAAGTTGTGATTTCTTCTACTGCCATCGTCAGCATTTTCAAAACCAGGACAGGAACATTTGTTAATTAAAAGTGTCAGATCAGATATGAAATTCAAAGTTTACTGCTGCCATGAAAAGTTAAATGCTTGTCAGATTGCTGTACTAGCAGCAGTTGTTCACATGTAGACAATGTGATGTAGTTCTGAGGTTTTGTTTTTTAAAGCAGTTTTGAAGTTGAGCACAGAACTGCTATCGTACTATTATAGAAGCCTAATAAACATGCACCCAAAAGATCTGTACATTTACAATAAACATGAAAGGCAGGGACAACACATAAAAGTATAGTGAGGACTTTATTGGTACATTAATACTGTGCAAGTCAAAAAAATTGAACTAAACCCAAAAACCTCAGACATAAAACTGAATAATGGATTTATTTTGCTTATTAACAACCAAATACAATGTACTTGCAGCGCACCATTCTCATTTTGTCCAAGCTGCGATACAGATTCCAGAAATAAAATTACTTAAAAACAAAAAACTAAAACTGAATTACAACCACAAGGTAAAATTATTCAATTTTTTTCCTCGTGTGTCTGCTCAAGGTTGTGGGAGAAGCAGCATTTATCTCCGTGTGTACATGTCCCCTGAAAAAGAGACAATAACGTAAATAATACTGACAGTAAATGTCTGACGTTATACTACAAATGTCTAAAAGTGCCAAAGGGACATTTTGGCCGTGGGTGGTGAAAGATTTCAGCTTCTCTGGCAACAACACAGTGAGTGGAGAGCTGCCAACGCTGCTGATGAACCAGGCTAATTCACCAGCACGTGCTGTTCAATCTCCCACCCAGGACGTAAAGACTATGCAAGTATAATTAAGTAGTTAATTGTCTCCCTTTAATCCTGTGAGACTGTGTTATCATAAAGAACATGATGTGCTAAAGTGATCCTCACCTGCAGAAACTTAATCAGCTGAAGGAAACGGCCGGAATACAAACCAGGTTTATGCTTACACTGTGCCGTGTTTTAATTCAAAATGTAAAAGCAATTAAAAAACGCTAACATGCCGCAAAGAACATAAAGAGGCTTTACAGAATAAAAACAATTTTTAAAAAAAACCTCTACATTTAGATTATATAGATTTTGTTTGACTTTTCCATTCACAAGTGTATCATATCTAATATTAAATGTTACTTTTAGTCAGCTCCAGTGAGTTTTCGCTTAAAGCAGCTGCTCCTAACTGAAAACGATGACATGAGAACCGCAAGACAAAAATAAAACCGTTGTCTACCCAAAAAAAGCAAACGATGAGCTGAGAAAGGGAGAAGGAGAGTAATCCCTTTCATATTTTACATAACTTACTGTTAATATGAAAGTGTTGATTGATGCAGTCGAACAAACAAAAGTAGAAGCAAAACTACAGCTGCTACAACTCAGAACATCTCGTGTCTTTTAAGCCATTTTCCACAACGTTTTCATCAGTGACATGTGAACAGTGGTGATTTGACCCACAGCCGCTTTATGGAAGTGTTTATGAACACTGCCCCAGGTAGGCATGTGTGGGGTTTTTTTCTTCCTAAGATGGCAGTGACGACTTCTGAATAATTCATAAATCATTAATGAACTTTGGGGTCTTTAGGGTTTGCGTTGGGGCGTGTGCGTCTTCAGGCATCGGGACAGTTGGATCATTTCAGATATAAAGCCACAGACAAATTATTCATGTCTTCTGCTGCCGTTCTAGATAAATAAATGAGTCAGGTGTGTGCGTTTTCCCGGAGAGAGAACTGCTTTTCTAACAAAGACAAACAGCTGCAGTGGGGAAAGAGCTGCATTTGATACAGTCAAAAGTGGCGCCATCTGCTGGCTAAAATACTTCATGTTGCATTTCAATGGGTGAAATCAATCTGAGACCAAGATGACACAGTTAAAGTATAAAGGCATCTATATGCTGTTATTGGTGTTATTTTGGTCAATAAAAGATGTATTGTGAAATCAGATCACTCTAAAATAGACTAATAAGCTGAATGAGAAGAACATCTGATGTTTCAAAACCAGCGTGACACCTCTCCTGATACGACGGCGACGTAATGAAACTTCGCTGGGGATGGTCGTGTGATTTTCCGCGCGGTGAAGCGATACTTCTGTTTTGAAAGGCAGATCCTTTTTGTGAGCTGACTGTCTGTAACATCCTAACATGCTTTTAGGTGCCTAAATGCTTCTGCACACAGCTTGCGTCACCTGTAGCTGAACTGACCTGCTTGAACCTCTTGCAGGGGAAGCTCTTTAGCTGAGAAGAGTCTGTGATCTGGTTTCTTCTCTTGTTCTGGAGTTTCTTCCTCTTGTCCTGGAGGTCAGTCAAGATGCCGCCACTGGAGGAGAGACAGGGGGGAAAAAAGCAGTGAATAGAGGAGTGTGAGCTAGTTTCAGTAACTAGCTCAGAGTGTTTAAAAGTCCCTGAAAACTAAAACGAGACACTTTCATTATTGCTTTTCTACTTTTGTTGTTAAATGGTGATGAATCTTGGAATTCTTGGAAGTGCAAAGACCGTTACAGCTGATGGGAGCTCAGGTCTTATTTTATCCTCTGAAGAACTCAAAACTGTGGCTGTTTGGTTGTGTGCGGAGTCATATTTACCCAGCTTTGGCGCGAGCTTTGGGCCCCCAGAAGGCCTGAGGATTCTCCTGGAACCTGGTCAGGTGGCGTTTACGGGACTGAGGGTTGGCGTCCTCCCTCACAGTGAAACAGGCTTCTAGACTACACAAACACACACACAATCATCTCAGGTACATTTATAACGCAGACCTCCTGATGACATACTTCCCTAGAAAAATCTGAGACAAGACATCGTGTCCTGCATTCTGGTGACTTTAAAAGAAGGAAAATAACAAGTACAGAAATTTGAATTTGCACCCCCTTTTTCACTGGAGCTGAGACGAGGAGGAGGTAATAACGTGCATGCCAAGAATATGTAAGCTGTACTGTCGTCCAGGTGGAAAGTAAACTCTTAATGCACAGTACCAGGAACAGGTGAAAACGAATTGGAGAGAAGGTTATGAATTTCTCAGGAGGGTTGCTGAAAGGTTGAGGTTGCTGATAAACTGTATGGACTCTCACCTGGGCTCAGTGGAGAGGATTTTGAAGGCAGGGCTCGTCTCAGACAGCTTCTCCCTCTTCACAGGGTTGGCCTTCTCCTATAGCAGGTGATGGATGGTACTTGAGTGTGAGTAAAAATGATGTCATCTGTACTTTTTTTTGTAATTGTTTACTGTCAATCAGTAATGTTTACCCAGCATCGCATGATGTCCCAGAGGGCTGCAGGAGGAGCGTCCGTCTTGATGGCGTTCTTACAGGCGTGAGAGAGAGAGACACTGTACCCAGCGTGAAGGAGAGCTGATCTGCGCAGAGCAAGAGCCAAAAAAAGCCTTTTAAATATACAGCCAATTTTCACGAATCACAAATCATCACCCTCTGACCTTAGACCCTTGAATAGGACATTTTTTCTATGTCTATAATATGCATTTACCTAAACTGGAGCAGTGGTGGTGTGTTGCAGTGTATCGTGCTGCTCAGACTGTCCACAGTGTAATAAAGAGGCACATCTTCCAACTCCTGAATCAATTAGCACAAGTGTTAGCACAGCAGAAAGTAGCACCTGAACATTAGCAGTCTCTTAAAAATCTATATTTTGTTGCACAATGTAAATTAATAAAACCAATCCCCATAAATAAGAGTGTGTATCAAAAAGCCAGCGACTACCTCTGTCACCATGCTCAGCACGCCCTCGATGCGCTTGGATGTTCCGAATCGGGACGGGTTCCCCGACACGGCAGACAAGACCTTCCGGACAAATGCCGGGTCGTGGATGGGTTCTGCCCAGATGGGACCGCCCAGCTACAGAGAGAGGAGACGCGGGCTTCAGCTGGTGCATTGTGTGCGTATGTGTTTGCACAAGTAATAACTACATACAAGCAAAAAGGTTTGAGCTGATAAAAGACACGACTAAGACTAATTAAGACTAAGACTGTATTCTGAGTGACCAAGAACAGAAAATCCAGGTGCAGTATAGTGAATTTAAAACATTTCTATATGCTTACAATAAATCTATTAACAGTGCAACAGCTGAATACAAATGAGTGTGTTACTGTGCGTCACCTGATGTCTCTGTCCACAGTGCTCACACTCTGGTCCGACAGGGGGTCCAGTGGCAGCAGAATACTTCATACTGAAATCACATAAACAACATTAGGAAATGTATTAATTTAAACTAAATACAAATCCAGTGTAGCAACTCTCATAAGTATAGTCTGTAGCAGCACAGTTTGTTCTGCGTCATGTTAAAACCTAACAGTTGTCCTGTGTGTGTTGTCTTACTTTTTCCCATTGCTTGTTCTTCGGCCCATTCTCTGCAAGTGGAACGACCCACAGCCGACGCAGTTGTAGATAAGAGCCTGTTTACTGCACAGGACGGGGGGAAATACAAGTAATACTGTTTAAAATACTACACAGCTGTAATTATATTCTGCCTTTTAAATTCTCAATTTCCCTTTTTTTTTTTTATTTCATGTTTCTATTATTTTAATTTTTACTTTATCTCGCCAGGTTCTGCTGCCGTCACTACTTTTAGAACATGTTGCTGCTGTGACCCAGTTTCAGGATCATTCATCTTTCATCATATATCAGCCTTTGTCAGGAGACGGTGTATTTATCTGTGTGTGTGTGTTAGTGAGCACCTGGCTGAGTTTTTCACCGTAGCCTGTCCTGTGAAGAGGCGCACAAAGACCCTAATGTAAAAGTCGACGCTGACGGAGAGCAGGGGCTGGATGTATCGCTGGTACACAGCCGCCCGCTGGTCCAGACTGTGGAGGATGATACGAAGAGCCTGCAGGAGGAAAAAAAAGAAGATGGAGAAACACACACATTTTCTGTGAAAACATTTCAAAAAGAAATTCATCAAACTTCATTTTGATGCCGTCTATTGTCTGCAGCTTTCCCTGCAAAAGCATTTACTGCATTTACATTTTGTAATCACCTTATAGAGTAGTTCTCATTGTTAGTGGTGGAGTCCACCAGCTCCACGTGGAATTCAAATTAGTTATACACGAAGATTAACAGGGAACTGCTGCGTTTGTATCTCCCTGATGTTCTCACTAAACATCACAGCTGCATTAGGTTGCTACTGATGTAAACTTAACATGTCTTTTTTCACTGCTGCTAGTTCATATTAAAAGTATTCCAACTGTCAAAAAGCAGAGTAGCGTGTTATTGTGAAGCAGTGACAGGAAATCAGACGTATTTGTCACTGAAGTTAGTACTGACACCTATCGTTCATCCAAAATGTATTTGGGAAATAATGAATTCAGCTTTTTAGCATTTTTTGCCTGCAGATGAGTATTTGTTGAAGTATTAAACCACACATGCCGTTACTAAGAGTAGCACAGCTGCTGCCCCCATTAACCAAGGCTGAAATTTCAAAGATTCTAACTTTAAATTGAACGCGTTTTAGTCCGAATCACACACACACTGTACAAATTCATCCACAAACGATCAGGAACACAAACATAGTTGGATGCGCGTGCATGTAATGGATGTGTATTTATACTGGGTGCACTCAGTGCCCTCACCATCTCATGACAGTATTTGGCTTTGATGGAGACTGAACCATATTTGCTGAAGCAGGTCTCTCCACTGTTGCCTGCCATCACCGCCATGTCGGTACACGTTATACACAACAGACCTGAGAGTCAGCAGAGACGACAACAGCAGGAAATACACAACAATGACTTTCACACCTTCTAGTAAAGTAAATCGACTCTTCAACCCTCGAGTTGTTGGACAGTAAATTGCTCCTTCTGTATTTCCCAATGTGCTGCAGCTACTTGGTAAAGAAGTAATGAAACATCTAACTAACAAATATACGTATGTTAGTTTCACCTCCTTCGCTGACGGCCTGCACGGCAGCATCCAGGAAGGAGGCAGGGCTCCCGTACGGATCCAGGTCGATGACATCATAGCGCTCTTTCTTCCCTCGCATGTCATACATCAACATACTGGAGAAAAGAAATATTAGAAAAATTCACATCCAAGACCACTGAAAAAATTGTCAACATAGATAGAAAAGAATTTTAAAAATAGAGCGGTGGTGGTGGAAGGAAAAAGAGCAGTAGAAGGTTGAGTAGAGACCAGTTAATTAAGAGCAGATTAGTTCAGAGAAGAGAAAAAAAGCATGAAGAGCACAAAAGAGGACGAGCAAAAGATGAGCGAGCCAAAGAGAAATAACGGGAGTGACGGGAATGAAAAAAAAAAATTAGAGCAAGAGCAAAGGAATGAATAGAAAAAAAGGTCAAAGGTCATGAGTGGAGAAGAATAAAGATGAGAAGCACTGAATAAATACGAGAGGAGGAAACAAATGGACAGCAAATCAGTGAAGCAGGTAAATAACAGTGGCAGAGGTGGACCATGTTGAGTAATCATACCTAGCGTCCCTGCAGCTGGCCTGGAGCAGGTGGCTGACTCCATTGTACTGGGCGTTCCTGGCAATCAGCGCCGCAGCTTTGGTGGAGAAGTCGTTGGCGGTGACACTCTGCAGGCCGGGGACTTCCAGAGCGAAGCGCACCGAGCGTAAGCCGGATGCCGCCAGCCCCTCGAGGACACGAAGACCGTGCTGAAACAAAAGCGCCAAAGAAACAAACTTAAAGCTGCATAAACTGATTTTTTTTTGTCCACTTAAAGATGCCATGGTCATCAAATGCATATGTTAGGGGCTGTTTTAGTAGCCTATACATTTTATAAACAGTATGTAACTGATTTCCTGGCTAAAATAGGATGTAAATCTCGACAACTATAAAAAATGTGCTGAATAATTTGGCCCCTGCTTAAGTTTCTCCCTTGTAATTTTGGAATCAAATGCTTTTCAGAACTTCTTTTTGACCATTTTGACCTGAAAGAACAACAACTACCACAAACAAATTGACTCAACGATACTGGCTTAGGGCACAGGGCTACTTTGGAAAACACAGTCATCCACTGCATGCAGAAATACAACATGAAACTCTATTATGTAAAGAAGAGGCCATGCATCAGTTCTGTGCAGAAACGCTGCTGAATTCTCATACAGGGGAGAAACAGACAACTTGTTTATTTCCTAAAATTAAGGCAACCCCCATTTATTACCACTTTATAAAGTTAGTGATTTGGCAGATCTGTGAAACATTTGCTTATTTACACGACCAGCAAACACAGACACACATTAGCATTCATTTGGAGCCGTGTTTGTGTCCACTTGATGAATCTCATATATTCACTTTCATTAACGGCTCCTTAAGGCGAAGGAAAAGGTTAAGTAGTAGAACACACTCTTTCATATACATGTTGGCATTTGATCCATGACACTAGTGATTACAGCAGCAGTTAAATGGTGAACTGAAAGAGTTTTCGTGTGTAAAAACTACTTTTCCAGGTTAAATCCCATCTATTGTTTCAAAAAATGAGATGTTTCTGAACTCCCACAAGAAGCATTTTTTTTTAGAATGAGTGTGTTTTCTTTTCAACCAGAAGCTGGAAGTAAAAGTGAAAATTACAAAACATAGCGCTCTATCTGAACCAGACTGGGATCACAAGCACTGGCAACACACTAACCAACTAACGAAAAGAAGCTGACCCCTAATGACATCATTTCAAAGTAATGATGTCCTTTTCATAAAATGATCTAATTACTGCTCTCTACCACTTGGGGCCACCAGACTGTGAAATTACCTGGTGCAACATTAACATAAGTCATTTGGTGGAAGCTCTTATCTGAACTGCTTTACACTGGAATCATTGTGTATATTTTTAGACTGGGGAAACCCCAGTGGAAATCAAACAACAAATCCCGATAGTGCCTTAGTCAAAACTACAGAGCAGCAGAGCAGCAGATGCTACAGTGCCGCTTTTAAAACTTCCCAACTTTGGCTTTATGATTCACTTTTGTACAGGTTTTTGTGATCCTCATTAACTATGGCAACTGCAGCGGTTTTTTCCTTCTTCAACCTCCATTATATACATCTCCCATAAATACATTATAAAATCAATCCTACATACCTCACATTTCTCCCCCACTGTTGCACTTGCAGCTGGCTCCTCTGCTCCATTTTTCTCCTCCGTCTGTAATTCTGCCTCATTCGTCTCCTCTGACAGAGAGACCACAACCCTCTCCTTCTCTCCAGGCACCACCACCTTTACCCCGCGCTGAGCCAGCAGATCTCTGGCAAACTCTGTGATCACGGCACATCTGGGGAGGTAAAGAAAACACAGTGGCACCTGAACATTTGCAAATCCCTTAGAATTTTCACAATTGTTGTATAAATATGACCTAAAACATGATCCGATTTTCAAGCAAAACATTACACTTATTTATTGTGGGAAATGATCCAATCTTAGACATTTGCATGTGGCAGAAGTATGTGAACCTCTCAGATTATCAGTTAGAGTCCGGTGTTTCAATCTGTAATGTCCTGCATTATTTGAAGAAGAGAAATCTGGGTCGTCACTGTACAAGTCTGATCTTGACAACGCAGATTTGTAGAACTGTTACTTGCTCGAATAAAAGAGATTTCTGAAGAGCTGCTGATGGTCACCAGCACAGGGTTAGAGTAGGAATTGACACGGTATTCCAGCATAAAAAACGCCATCACATCTGTAAAACATGATGATGGCACCATCATGATTTGGGCCTGCTTTGCTGCCTCTGAACCAGGACGGCTTTCTATCATTGATGATACAAATTGTACAGGAAAATGTCAAGGAACCAATCTGTGAACTGAAGCTCAACAGAAAATGGATCACGCGGCAAGTCAGTAATGATTAAAGCAGAAGAAATGTAAGGTTTCAAAGTGTTGAAACCTTTAGAAATACTGTGAAAGGACCTGAAGCAGGAAGTTCATGCAAAGAAGCAAACCAGCAGAGTCACATCAGTTACTGATCCAAGAGTTTGCACACTTTTGCCACACACAAAAGTGTGGGCCTGACTGTCCCATCTTGAAATAAAAAATATTCACAATGTGACTGAGTGATGAAGCGATTGTGCAAAACACACCATGATAATGAAATTCAAATCAGAGAAGGCCGGGCCCAGCAACGTAAAATATGGCTGCAGAATCAAAAACTATGACAAGTGAGACTAAGTGAAAGTGTTTTGTCCTGCTCACAGCAAAGATTTTTCTCTACCAAGGGGGTTAAGCTTCTGTCATTGTTTCAGTTTGATGGAATTGTGTCTGTATAGGCTGTTAGACAAAAACATGATGTAAAGGACATGTTCACAGTTTTTCTATAGGTATCTCAAAACAACAGTCAGATGCCAATAGGAACACTGAAACAGGTTTTGCCTGTGTTCCTGTCCTGTTGCTACAGGTCTCCCACCATTCATGATTTACTAAACACACCTAATCCAGGTAATCAGCAGTAGGTAGGGCTCTAAGAGATCTGTTCCAAAGATGTTTTCTATGTAAGTGATAGGGGACAACATCCACAGTCCAACATCTGTGGAAAACATTATTAAAAAGTAATGTGATATTTTCCAAGATTTAGCCTTTTTAATACAAAATGTTTCAAATTTTTTCACTAAAAAAACCCTTAACATTGAAAGATATCCACTTTATTTGATTACCGCAATATGCTTAAACCTAATTTTCAATTCAGACACACATTCAAATACATTTTTTTGTACAAAATAAAGATTTGCCCTCCATCACTTCCATTGTGAGGGCTTTAGAAAATGATCTATCCATGTCCGTTTGATCAGGAGGAATGATTATGCTGTAATCATTCCCCATTCATTTTTCATACTGGCACTTGGAAAAACTGTGAACCTGTCCTTTAAATGATTGTTTTGCCACTACAGGCTTAGGTGATCTGGTATGACGACGACTTATGTTGTTCACTTTATAACAACTAAATTTGAAGGGACTCACATCTGTGATGTGCAGTAACCATGTGTCCTTCAGGCAAAGACTGAACCAGTGTTCGTACTTACGTTAAATCTCGGTTAAACTCTTGGACTGGGTTGTAAAAAACTTCATTAGCACTGGGAAACAAGATGGCTGCTTTGCCCTCTTTGACCACTGTCTCCCCTGGTAACAGACCCGCAGGAGACGCCTTGTTCTTGTCAGATGCTGCGTCTGTGGGCGCTGGGCTCACGTCTTTTGTTGAAGGTTCGGCAGATGTAAGCGGAGGGTTGGTTATTGGAACCTCTGAGTCTTGAGCAGCTTTTAGGGGCTCCATGGATCTCAGTCCCCTGCTGATAGCAGCAGCACTACGTAGCTTCCTCTGAAGTGTCTGTCTGGCGGAACAGGTGCAAGAATGATGCAGATGATGGGAGACAATGAGGCGGAACAGTCGAGCTGACTGCACCAGCATAAAGAAACAGTGCCTGGAAGAAGGACACACACAAAAGCTGCTAAATACCTAAAGCTGGAACTATTTAAATCTCGAGAGTGGTGCATACATTTAAGTAGACAGCACAAAATATGAATCACACTCATGTGAGTCTCACAGATAATGGTAAAAAATATAGCCAGCCCTTCACTCTTGTAAGAATGAACTAAAACTGAAACCAGTTCCTGATGTTTAACTCAGAAGATGGAGTAAGAAACAACTGACAAATTTAGAAACAGAAAAATATGTTTTTCATTATCTCAATAATCATTGAGTGTTTAGTGTCAGCATTTGTGCTTGATAAATTACTATTTTATTGATTATCGAAAGTGTTGATCGTCATTCAGCATATCGACTAACCGATTAACTGACAAGCTGTTTCAGCAACAGGAACCTTTAACTGGCCTTATGTAGATTTAACATTAGCGTTGTGACAGTAAGTTCATACTTCAACATGGCGGCCATTATACTAGCGCTAAAATCTGCGTGACTTTCCTCTACAGTGAATAAATAGAAGCAAATTCAGCTATTAAACATGACAGAAGAGTAGAGTTGATGCGGCTGTTGCACACATCATCCCAACAAACATATTAGCATGTTTGCTAGCAAAGCTAAACAAGTAGCCATAAAGCATTTCACCTGTGACACCTCCTCTAGACGGATGCTGCCCTTCTACTTTGTCAGGGCTTTAATGTCAAAGCGGTTCAGGTGATTGTCCGACGTCTGTTTCCTATGATGCTACGGTACAAACTCGGTTTACAGTTGACTCCCACGTTAGCACATGGAAACAGCCATGTTTGGAGCGTTTCTACGGAAGCCGGCACGGCGAGAAATGGCCTGCGTTCGCCCTCCGCCCCTCGAGCAGAGCCTGTAAAGTCGTATGGAAACAGAGTAATGTAAGGACAAGAGTGAGAGGGTCGATCAGTCATCCGCGGCACACGCTGACCTACTTTTCCCTGCAGTGAACATGCGAGGAGCCTGGAAAACACATCAGTCTGCTTTCATGAATAATCTAATTTAATCTTAGCGTGCCTGAAATTGGCGATGCATTCTGATGAAAAGGCTAAACATAGCCTATGGATTAACCACAGTGTCCCGGACGATGTGATGTGAGGAGGCTGGAGAAAATAAGGTCAATGCAGGCCAACGCAGAGAGGCTCAGGCAATAAACATGAAAATGTATTTAGGTCGTTTTAACGTGAGGTGTTTGTGTTGCTTAAAACTGCAGCTTGTAGTACTATTATTATTTCACTGAGCGCTGTCATTGGCTGCTCTTATTTTGCATTAATTAGGCTATTTATTAGGTTCATCCTCAGACCGGGGGTGCATTTTATTATTAGTGAGCAAGACTACATGATCAAAGTAGTAAACTCCTCATGACTCCAGCAGGGCCCTGAAACCTCTGATCTTTTTAAACTGCTTTATTCAATAAAGATTGTTTGAGATTATTCACCATTAACGTAAACATATCTTAATGTGGAGAGATGCTGTCAAAGGCTTCTGTGACCCAGGTTCACTACAGTCTGGCGGTAGTGCAGAGATCTTCCCTGTGTTTTTGAGGGTTTTTGAAGAGGCTCACCCTTCTAACCAATCAGAGAAGAGCAGTTACTTATGTTTGTCTGGTGAGTTTTGTAACACTTTTATTTATTTATAATAATATTTATAATTTAATAAGATTAATACCTCTCTTATGTCTTCATTTTTCTTGTGTCACTTTTGTCAGTTTGATCATATTTCAGAGAAAATCTTCATTTTTCGTGGAAGGGTAACAACAGTCTCCTCTGTTGTCTGTTTACTCGTGTCTGTGCAACTCAAATCTTTGTGGTACATTTACCTTTGATTCAACTTTATACTTCTAGTCCACCAGGTTCACTTACACTTTTTTTTTTTACTTTAGCCTTATGCAGGTAGTCCAGTAACTGATCCTAGTATTTTTAGACACGTTTCCATGTGACCGACTTAGGTCACAATTTTGTTTTTACACTGTGGTGTCCAATACTTCCCATACTGCCTCACAAATGGATAAATGCGCGCCACATACATTTAAAAACATCACTGCTGTCAAATCATCTTCCATCCATTCTTTAGTGGTTTGCACCCAGTTCTCATAAAACGGGACATGCTTCCGTGTGGGAAAAAACAAAAACACAGGCTCTATAAACACACAAGCCTGAACATCTGGATGGGGGCGCTGTGACAATAAATGCCCAGAGAGCGTGGCGCTATGCATCTGACACAGGAGAATTATAGAGTTAATAGTATTTGGCATGACAGGGAGAGAAAGAGGGGAGCGCAGTGCCGTGCCTGAATGCAGTCTCATCCTGCTTAGTATTCACTGTGTGCCGCGCCTGGAGGCCCCGGAGGGCTCACCTGCCCCGGAGTCTAGACACCAGCATCTACGCGCCACTATTGTCAGACAGTCGGGTCGAACCACCGGTTCCCCGCCTTCACGGACCGCGCGGAGAGCCGGGCAGGAGGGAGTCGCTTCCAGCACCACCACCACCGAAGGGAGAAAGCACCACCCTCACCCACCCCCCGGTGAGTGTGCGTGAATGAGTGGGAGGACTGGTGGGTGGGGCAGACAGTCGGGTCGGCTGGGGACGGTGCGCGTCCTGCAGAGAACCTGTAATCGAGTACTCTTTCAGTTGTAATCTCGTTACTTCTAGTTACATTACTCATCATATTGGATCATTTCTACTCTCTATAATAAATTGGGCTGGAATAACACAAATCCGTGTAGATATTTCACCTTTGTTTTGACTGGATAAAGTCTCATTATTTGCTGGTTTACTAAACGTTCCTGCTGTTACTCATCGAAATCTTTGCCGAGTTATTTTTAGTAATGCTGAGGAAAACAGATTGGACGTGGACGTGGACGTGGAGAGTCTATAATTTACATCCAACCTGATGTTTAAGGGTCTGGGGGACAACGGTGAGGACTTAATGGGATATGTTCACTCAGGTAAACTTGTTACCTTGGGGCCACATTGGCGACGCTTTATTGAAGTGAATTGATGTGAAGTTTTTCCAGGTGTCCAGGTTTTTATTCCAGGGAAGTTTTGCGTTTGATAGTGACTGTATGCAGACACAGTACGTGCTGTTAATCTGTTACAGCTCTGACAAAAGGAATGACACAATGCACACACTGTCTCCCCCCTCTGATCTGTCTGTCTGTCTACCTGTCTGTCTGTCTTTCTGTTTTGCTGATCGGTACCTCTGCGATCTGTCTGTAACCCCTGGGATAGTTCAGGAAAAAAATCCTCTGCGTCCTCTTCCTCGATAGCTCTGCGCTCTTCTGCTCGCCTGCATGTGTGTGTGTCAGTCAGTACGTATGTGTATGCATGCGGTTGTGTGCGTGCTCGGGCTGCTGGTTCACAGTGTGCAGGCACAATGAATGGCTGCCTGTAGCGAGGCGGAGGGAGACACTTAGACCGCTTCTTCTGCGCCGCCGCCGACAACACTTTTCCAGCGGAACAACAGCCGAAGACAGGGCGGGGGGGGTGAGTTGAGCACGGCGGGAGAACAACGGTTCTGGCTCGGTCGCTTGTCCGAGCCAGAACTGTGTGTGTGTGTGTGTTTTTAAAGGGGTGTCGTCTTCAGTTCGGATGGGTGAAAATAGACAGAGGGATGGCGTATGGTTCTGCCCGGGGGGGGGTGAGCTGTAGTTTTTATTGTCTTTTTAGAGGAGGGATGTGGTAAACTTTTGTTTGAGCTACGGGGGGGGGGGCACATGGGGAAAGACCAAACTTTAACCACTTCTCCGGCTTCACCCACCCGCGGGCTGCCCCCTCTTCCCCCTCGGTGAGTGACTTGATGAGTCCTCCGCTGCTCTTCTCTTCTCCCCCACCGCATTCCTGAACTTTCTCTAAAACTACTCGGTGTTTTTGAGGAGGAGGGCGGGGCTGGGGGGGTAACAAGCTGTGTGGAAAATAAACGGGTTAAGGTTTTACAGTCAGCCCCCTGACTCACTTTCCTTTCCCCTCCTCTCCTCTCCTCTCTCGCCGTGCCGGATCCATCCGTCTGTCTCCCCCACAGTTGCAGCGCATTTGTGTCCCGGGATGACCTGTTGATGTCGACTAAAGATGGAGTGCCAGGATCGCCCCTCTTTAGACCCCCTTCTCCTCTCCGGTATAACCCCCCCCCCCCCCCCCAATACACACACAAAAAATAAATAACGGGA
>JAUMHL010000001.1:2865544-2915517 GCA_032362345.1 Sandelia bainsii | reverse complement strand
CTCCGGTATAACCCCCCCCCCCCCCCCCCCAATACACACACATAAAATAAATAACGTGACAATATAAAGATTCACATCGGAATTCAGGCAAGTGGAGGCAGCTTCGGTGGAGTCCCGAGTCCGCCTTTTGGTGCTCGGTTCGAGAAACAGGCTGTGATATATCTTAAGCGACGTTTTAGAAGAAGGGGGGGGGACAACGCGTGTGTGTCCCGTATCGGCAGCTACCATTCGGCCTAAGGAGGAGGAGGGAACTCGGTGTGAGCGGACATCGCGCCGCGCTGGCACGGAAAGAGCGGAGAGAGACGGAGCGAGGCAGCGGAACTGCTCAATATTTTATCAGCCTCGACTATTTTTGTGACACGTTCCGTGCTCCACGGTTTCTCACGGTAAACGTGTGCTTGCTGGGGTTGACACACAAAATAAAAAAAAATAGAAGCAGAAGAGCTCTCTCTCTCTCTCTTTTTTTTTGTCTCCTTTCCGCTGCTGCCGCCCCCTCGCCGCCGTCAGTCCGTCCGTCCTCCCGCTCAGCGCACGCACACACCGGCCCGGGCCAAGCCGAGGACTCCCCAATCCTGCCGGGCATCGAGGCTGGCACACGGCGGGGCACCAGCAGCTCTCATCCCGCTCTGCCTGCCCTGCTCTACCCCCCCCCTCCGTTTTTGCTGGCGGGCTCTTTTCTCTACCGAGGCGTCCACCGGCGAGACACCGGCTCTGCTAGATTTGCAAGTGAGATCAACTGATGTGTAATTTAACGTGTATAAATAATAATCCGCTTTTTCGAAGTTTCAGCTCCAGTCGTGCTCCAGGGAGGCTAAGTTAACACTGTCGCCACATTTTTTTGGGTGCTCGTCCACCCACGAGTGTCGACAAAGACAACATTTTGAGGCTTGATTGTGTTTAAAAGTGAAAGCCACAGGAGGCTGGAGGTTTATTACGCGTGGTTTAAAGACGTGTTTGTGAAGTATAAGTGAAGCGTTTCACTAATCTCACTGTTAGCTTTAGCTTTAGCCTGCTACTTGCTAACAGGCCACCTTTAACCTCCCTAAACCAGGAAATTGAAAGTGATTAGATGGTGATTGATGTTGATATGACAAGTTTGTGTTCATTCAAATAGTTGCCTGGATTATTATATTATTATGTGCAAACAAGCTGGCTGCAGTCATCAACTGATGTTTTTTTTTTTTTTGGTATTTGGATATTGCACAAAGTAAACAGAGTAAACAGATGCATTTAAAAAAGAAGAGTTGCAGAGGACACACACAGTGTAGCACAGGGGGGGTCAGCGTATATAATGGGGCACATGGGGCCTGCAGGGGTCAAGTGGTGTGAATTAACTCCCCTTAATGTTTCCCTGGAAGTTGTTGTGACCTTTCTGACTTGTGAGGAGGAAGAGGTGGCGGGGGTAGTCTTGTCCTTGAATGACATCTCAATGCTCCACAGTGTATTGATCTCAAATCAGGCAAGCAGCTCTCCTGTGTGGAAGAAAATAAATCGCTATCGTGCAGCCAAAATATGCTCAAGCAGTATAAAAATGTTATTGTAAATAACAGTTTAACCGTATATTTTTTGCTGTGTTGCTGCTTTTCGCTGAGATTGCTGCATTTGCTTTTGCCTTTTGATTATTGAGGACGAGGTTTTCTTCACACAAAATGCTTTGTGTTAGCAACTGCCTGCTTATTATTCATATGATTGCACATATTTACACCTGGGGGGAAAAAACCCCACAGACATTTACTATTGGTCCCTGAGAAGCTCCACGGGGACACTTGTCAGTTCAATTGCTCGCTCTAGGTCAGGGGCCGTGCAGATGTTAGGGGGCACAAACGATGGCTAATGCATTTGTAGTGCTGTGAATTTTTTAATGGTAATCTTGTTGCTCTTTTAAGTACACCTAGATTCTATAGCCTGTTTTGACAAAACATTAATCCACATTACCACTGAGATCATGATGTACTAATTAAAGTAGGAGTGATGTATGCAAACAAATCCTGGATAAGACCCAAAGTACAAGGAGAGAAAATATCACTCCGCTTCATTTGAATCACATTGATGTGCTGCATATTGATTTCTTTACATCGACACAACTGTCAAGGTGTGTTGGCAGGCAAACACTGACTTGGTGATGTAAGAAAATTATTGATTTTGATGAAATAAATATGAGAAACGGAGGTATAATTCATGCATCAGGCGCTAATTGTGTTTTCATACGACGTTATTCAGATCAAATTATACTAAGTGCTCCCAATCCAATAAACAGTCTGTAATCTTAATTGTTTTTGTCCACAATAGGGCTGTCCAATTAATTAATCTTAGTAACATTAAAATGCCAGTTTACACAATTAATACACATACTAATATTAGCATTTAGGCGGTTTTTAAGAATCTTATTCCACCTGATCCGTTGCTGCTGTAGAAAACACCCTGAGATGCTGATAACCAGCGTATTTTAACCACAACCGTGCAGAGTATCGGTGTAGAATTCAACTTAAATACAAATAAAACTGAATCTGTCAATGAAATGGGCACCTCTGGAGTTGTAAATATCCATGATTTATTCCATCCCTCTCGCCCACTGCTCTATCTGCTACACCTATATCCATCAAAATTAATTAGTTGCTATAAAATTAAAAATTAATTAAGATGTAGTGCTGATAGTCTTCTATTCTCAGTGCTGCCCTTACGTGGGTGTTGAGCAGGAGCTCAGGACTGCTTTAGCCATTATTATTTTTTGTTACCTTTATTTTTCAACCAGGGAAAGTTTGCTGAGCGAGCATGGTACAGCACCCTGCTTCCACTGTTCCACTGTGGGACTTTAAGGGGGAAAAAAATCACCTTCAGATGCCCTCATTCAGTTTAATGATTTAGTGCATACCAGGATTTGGTGTGTTTCTGAGTTGTAATTTACTTATTTTATTAACCTTGGCTTTAATAAGCCGGCCTTGTCTAAGTTTGCCTACAAGGACTTTTCAGCAACCACTAGAGCACAATGTTTCTTGTGCTGTATAGTGAATGTGAAGTTGAAGTAAAGCTGTGCAACAAGAGACACTCTCACGATGTGTCACGCGTAGTTCAGATAATTAGTTTAGATAATTAGTTCAGATAATATTAAAGCTGTCGCCACCTACTACACGTAAACAAAGGTTCAAGGTGCTCCGCTGATTCTGGATGTGAAGAACATCTGCCTCTTCCACTTCATCAACAACATCGATGTGGAAAGGTGGCTTAAGAAAAAGGCCTTGATATTTGAAGGAACAACAACAAAAGTTTGCATTTACTTTAGAAGTAACACATTGCAGTCAGTGTATCTAGATTGGTCTTAACTACAACAAGAAAAAAACATATCACCAGCCAACATGGGCATAAATAACGTCCGTCTCTGCTTGTTGTTTTAGGGATTTTTGTTTTATTTTGCCATTTATCCTTAATTTGTCCAATTTCCCAGCAGAATGGTTCACTCTGAATCTTGGTTGGTGGGAGTTTTCGCTCTGGGCTATCTATGCTTATTACTGATTAAATGCTTTTTAGTGTAAATGTTTCCTTTAAGAGCCCCGCTCAGGAACATCTGGGTGGTAGCTGCTGAAGGAGCAGCGAGATCATTAGTATTGGTGCTTAGTGTTTCTTATGGATGTAGGTGGTTGAGGTGTTTTTGTCCTTGGGCTATTTCCAGCGTTGGCTTCATTATCTTTTGTTGTTGAATAATCGTTTTTATTTTACAAGAGACCAATTGTGCTGTGAGTGGATTGTTTTCTAGCTGTGGAGATAACCATCCCATTCAGACTAAGTCAGCTTGAACCTGTGTTCTGGGGGAAGAACAGAAGAGGACGGTTGACTCCAGCTGGAGTGACTGTGAGGTTTAAGCAAGATTCCCCAGGTGTCTTTATTCTACTCATCATATGTTGCTGTCCTGTTTCCTGTGAGGGCCTGATCAGTTTGCCTTGATTCCTCCACCACAGGTTGAACAGCTAAACTCCCAAATACGCGTAGCCCCCAAAAATGTGTGTGTGTGAACATGGCTGTAATTCCTGAATGGTTATTGCTACAGTTTTGTCAGACCCCTTGAATTAAAGCTGAATGTCTTGACTTCACTCACACCTTGAGTGTTTAATTTCAAAATCAGCTTGGTGGTGTACAGAGGACAAATTCCAAAAAAACATAAATTTGTTCCACTATTTATGGAGCTAACTGTAACGTGCTAGGCAATACAGAAGTAACACTTGTCATTGCTAAACAGCACATAATTCTGTTGGAAGAACAAAATTACTAAACCAGATCTGCTCTGTAATTTGTGAAATATTTACGATTGCAGCTGAAAGGTACAGATGTGAGGGTGAATGTATTCAACCTGGTGACCAGTTTTTTTCTTCCATCTCCGATAACCTAAATATTATTCAAGTGTGAATTGATTATTGCTGATTATGTAGATTAATATAGAATTTGTATGATTGTGCTGCTGTGCTGCATTGTGCTGTAATGATTACTCACTCTCAGTTTATTGTTTCACTGTGTTAAAATGCTGTTTGCTGTGTGAGCGACAAGGTCAAATTCAGTTGAATTGAAATGAACTGATCTTAAACATTAATAGGTTCCTGAGAATTGCTTTGTGTATACAGTAAGCGTCAGTCCATAAAATAATACATTTATACAATATATAATGAAACTCCCCAGTGTCAGCCTGAACAGTGCAGCAGCAGTGAAGCAACTTACTGTGATTACAGGAGCTGATGATGATTTTCTGTCGACCAGAGCCTGAATTCTGAATGAATAATCGTTCTTAAACTTGACCTTTAATCTGTGGGCAGTGAGGATGCTATTTTATCGAGACAGAGTCTCTAAGCTAGTGGTTTGTATACTTATGTGTATACTTTGCAAATGACCTCCAGCGACTCATTCAAAATCTCCCACGAGCCACGAGTCACGAGTCAGACTTGACCAACACTTTGAACGACAAACAACCAGCTTTCTGTTCGTGGAGCAATAGTGGGTGAATTTGTTGTGTTTTTGTGGTGTGAGGCATCCAGTTTGACATGGCAGTTCAACAAGAGAGTCTATGAGTTTGAGTGGAGGTCAAAAAGAGTTGCACCTCTTGTAACGTGCTCTTATCGCATCGACCTCTGGGCTTCTGCTGTTGCATCGGTTTTCCTCGCCAGCATTCAGTGAGGAGAACTGGAGGTGATGCAGCAAGCCGCTGTTTAGGTTACTAGGCCTCGTCTGCAAGTCTTCCTCCCAGAGGAGGAGTAAGGATAATCACCATTATATTATTTCCTATTAGTGGTTTGTTTTGGGTTGTAGCCAGTTTAGCAGCTGAGTATCATGCGCTCACTGCCAGCTACTGGCCAAATGCTGCTGAACGCTGTGTGTGTCCGCTAAGTTTGTCCACCATCAGTTACTGAGTGGCCATGATCTTGTATAAAATGTATTTGTTCACTCTCCTCTGCTCCATCAGACTTGGCTATAAGTCGAGTAGTTTAACATACTGAAACAACATATGGAAACAAAAATAAAGGGCCCACTTAAAAATGCTGCCGTCAGCCTTGAGAAGATTGTTTGAGAGATTGATTCCTTGTTTATTTGTTGTTTGCAAGTTTTGACAGTTTGCACCACTTTTTGATCACAGGGCTTCTTTTTTGTCGGATGGTGACGAAGACGAGTGAAATAGAAGAGTTATGTAAGCGGCTGTGTTTTGACTGAGAAGGAGCGACGAGAAAATAACAAAGTAGGCCAGAAACCACCAAACAGTTTATTAGCTGTGAATTAGATGTAATGAAACAAGGTTTAAAAAAGAAGAAGAAGAAGGCTTATATAACTGTCGCTGGTGGCCCAAAATTCTCTTTCATTTTAAGTTCATTTGGAACTTAGTTTTGAATTAAAGTTGTTTACCAAACACTTAATTCATTAATCATCATACACTTTACTTACCCTGCTCCGTTATTTAAAGTCGGTTTCCTCCGTGCTCATTTCTGTCCTGTCTGTCTTTTCCACATCTTCCACTCCTTTTTTCCTCTGTTATCCTTGTTGCATTTGTTTCCTCCTCTACTGTCCTCGCTCCTGGGACACCCCTCTCATGTCTCTCAGTTTGCCCATGTCTCACCATCGACCCTTCCCTTCAGATCATCCTTTGATCCCTCTCTAATGATGCAGTTTCCCCCGCTCTAACTCGTACCTTTCCGTTTCTTACAGACCCTGTGGTGCTGGGCAGAGCGTTATGGCTCAGACGCTGCAGATGGCGATCCCTAACTTTGGCAACAACGTCCTGGAGTGTCTGAACGAGCAGCGGCTGCAGGGCCTCTACTGTGATGTCTCCGTGGTCGTCAAGGGACATGCCTTCAAGGTCCGAAAAGAGTTTGTGTGTTTTTATCAGCGTAATGTGAGCACAGTCCTCTGCTGCTGGTTGTCAAACAGCTGCATTGATTGAGTGCTTTTTAAGTCAGCTAAATTGCTAAATTAAAGCTACGGTTAGCATTATCTAAACTACTGTAGCATTACTCTGAAATCTTGAAAAGCAGGTTTGGAAGCTAAGTAATATTACTTTATTTATATTAGTTTTTTAAACTGGAAATTGGTAGAATTTGAATCCAAATGGTTTAATGAAGGCTTAGGATTAATTAAAACTGGCTGAGGTGCAGCTTTTATGTTGAAACAACATGCTTACGTTTGATTTTGTTGAGTGTTGGCACTCGACTAATGGGTCTGAGAGCCACAGTCTGGATTAAATAATGCATTTTGGTCAAGATTAATTGTTAAGATAGAAATATATGGTCCACATCAACAATGGCTTTTTCTAATTCTACACAGATGAGTATGTATCTGTATATGTACACTGCATCAGAATCTATATATTTTTACTTACGACTTACCTTCCCCTGCTGTTTACCCCTCAGGCCCACCGTGCGGTGCTGGCAGCCAGCAGCTCATATTTCCGGGATCTGTTCAACGCCGGGGGGAAGAGCTCGGTGGTGGAGCTGCCCCCGGCTGTGCAGCCGCAGAGCTTCCAGCAGATCCTGGCGTTCTGCTACACGGGACGCCTCAGCATGAACATTGGAGACCAGTTCCTGCTCATGTACACTGCCGGCTTCCTCCAGATTCAGCAGATCATGGAGAAAGGCACGGAATTTTTCCTCAAGGTAACATGATAATGAAGTATTAATTTAGTAATTTAAAGCTGTCTTAGGTTAATCCAGATTTAGAACTACAGGTAAAACAAACTAGAAACTATATGCTTCACATCTTGTGTCTATAAACTATTAAAAATACTGTATAAAATCCTTTTTAGCAGTTTATAATCACAGTAAAATAAACCACATATGGATAAAATAGCCTCCTTTATGTGCTATCACCCTGGCACCTGTTATGACATTGTGCATGGCATTATGTTGTCGTGGGGGTGTCTGTGTTTGTAGACATGTTCTTGTGACTCAAAAATAATTTAAACATCATACTGACACTACAGGTTCTCGCCGTATTAGCAGATGATCTGATTAGATTTGAAGTGCCTTGCTGCATAAATCTGCATATTAATCAGGAAAAGTGATTTTCCCCTGAAAGCACCCCTTAACGCCCCAGACACAGACTTAATATGATACCACCATGTGTTACATGAAGTATGTTTCTTTAAAAAATCAGTTCAGAGATCAGTTCTGGTTCTAGTTATCAGTTTTCTAGTCCACCAGCTTGGTAGTTGGCAAACTACCAAGGAATATTGGGAATCCATCCATCCATCCATTTTCTTAACCGCTTGTCCTCGTAAGGGTCACGGGGGGTGCTGGAGCCTATCCCAACTGTCATCGGGCGAGAGGCGGGGTACACCCTGGACAGGTCGCCAATCCATCGCAGGGCCGACACATAGAGACAAACAACCATGCACACTCACAGTCGGAATATTGGGAATTTGATACTAAAAATCAGTTCAGCTCGTCACGTAATAAAAGTAACTGAATTTTACAAGACTAGACAAACCTGTCCTCGAATGTAGGTCTGTTTTGTTTTTTTTGTTTGTCTTAGGAAACAACATATCATAGAACAATATATCCATGTTATAGGTGTTTTTGCCTGATATTAAAGAGATTTTTATTTATTTATTATTTATTTATTTTATTTATTAATTATTGCAGGTAAGTTTTCAACAACATTGTTGATGTATTAACCAAACTCCATAACCAATATGAACATTTAAAGCTGCAATCAAGAATTGTCATTATTGATGAAATTCTGAGCAGCGCTCTAAAACATAAAGATATGAAATGTATAATCATATAAAACAGAGAAAAGAAACATCAAGTCTAAATTAACTCAAGGGTAAATAATCTGTTTTTTAAATTTAATTGAGAAAATGTGTTATGATAGAATAGGTCAACAGGTGATGATGAAGATAACCATTCTTCTGATGCCACTATTTGGCACTTAACTGTATGTTTCCTGTATGTTTTCTGTTCTGCGGATATGTCTGCAGGCGGCTGATTCCACTTAAATAGAAGTGTCAAAGGTCAACCTGATCAGCTGGTCGACCACTAATGATAATCCTAGAGGTTCACACACAAATATATGAGATTGGATAATTGGATTTCCTTTCTGTAGTTTTAGAACGTGTGAAAATAAAGTGTTTTAGATCATATTTATGCAGAAAGAGAGAAAATTCTAAAAGCTTCACAAACTACTACAACTATTACTGTGTATCTTCAGCGTTACGAAGCGCAACTTTGATCCTCCTTCGTATCGTCACACCTCCAGGTCTCATCTCCGAGCTGCGACTCCCAGGGTCTCCACACTGAGGAGACCCCGCCGTCCGAGCCTCAGAGCCCCGTCACTCAAACAGTGGGAGGAGGCGGAGTCTGCGTCGTTGGCACAGCAGCGGGAAGGCCCGCCTCTTGTCTGACGCCACTCCCTCTGGTTTCCAAGGTGAAGACGGAACAGACGGCCACCACACCTCAGCCCACCCCACAGCCGCAACAGGTAGGCTCAGTCTGATAACTGGTGCAGCAATTAACAGCGTGATATTTTTTATATGTGTGAAGTAATTTGAAAAAATAAAAAAGAAAGGTATAAAAAGTGCATTATGAGTAGGTGTTTCTTTGAGTTTGAGATCTGAAAAAGCTTTGATATGCAACAAAACATCCATCCAACAGTGGCTGCTACACTAACAAACAAAAACCCAAATACCAAGAGACTATTGAGAAGTACATACAGTATGTTCATTAAAACTACCACGGCTTCTGTTACCAGGTGTGCTGAAAGTTTAGAATTAAGTTTTAGGTTAAACTTGCCCACTCACTTACGAATAGAGGTTTGTAAATGTGGATTTAAAAAGTCTGTCGAGTTGATGATGGCTAAGTCTCCAGGAGAAAGTAGTTTCTTGCCATTTAATTCTGAGTAAAGCATCTGTTGGCTGCTCAAAAATAGCTGCCGTGTGATGTCAGGTGCTAATCTGCATATCAGTGCATTTGCTACAGTCCTCACTTTTGCAATAACGGAGCTAATCTGTGGAAGCAGTGTCATCATCACACGGTTTCAATTTAGACACACAAATAGCATCCGATGCACAAATTTCTCAGAGATTGTCTCAGGAAGGAAATTTTTCTGAAATCTGAAATCCTGTTAGAACAGATGATAAAACAGGAAGTGATTTCAGAAATGTAGCTTTTTCTGCTCAGTCATTCTGATGTTTGTCCTCTGTTTTAGATTTTCCCGCACTTAGAAGAACTGTACACTAATGAAACATTTAAATGTTAGTGTGTCAAAAAGGTAGCAAGTACTGGAGAACTGTATGGATTTTTTTGCAAGAGACTTATTTCATCCAGCCCCTGACATTTAACACGTAAGGAGGATATTGAATTTCACAGCTTTTTTGTAAAGTTTGAGCAGAGTCCTGGTGCTGCTCATCTCATGATCAGTCATGTTAATTCATGGCTATTTAAATGACTGTCTGAACGGGTGACTCACTCCTCAATACATTGACTTTAATGTGCAAATTAGTGCCTCTGCTTATTCTTCCTGAAGCTCAATATGCAGTGTTTTTTTAAATAGAAGTCAAATAATTTCCAATAATGAAGAGACAGTGCACCTCTTCTATAATATGCTGCTCACAGTCCATGTTTGATATTGTTTGAGAAGCCTACGACTCAGGTCACAGACAGTAGCTGTGTAAATTTTGTTTAGATTTTCTGTGCTGTTTAATTTGCTGAATTTAGGATATTTGTTATTATATATTATTTATTATATTATTATTGTTGTTAATGGATATTTGTTGGATAATCGTTACATGATTGTGGGACAGTGGGGTAGTAATTAATTCTGTGTCTCCTCCTCAGCAGGAGGGCTCTCCCTACTCTGTGGTCTGCACTCCCGTGGCCAAACGGCTGTGGGAGGGGGGAAACCGTGATGGGGGCGGGGGCTGCGGAGGAGGCGGGGGAGGCGGAATGAGGAAGGCCGCACGCTACTCTTCCTCCTCTTCTTCCTCCTCGTCCTCCAACAACACTACCCAGGATGCCTCTGGGCGTGGACCTGCGGCCAACGCCGGAATGGCAGGCGGGGGCGGTGCCACTGCAGTGGGAGGAGCCGTGCTCAACAGTAACCATAACAACAATAACAACAACGGCGGGACCCCCGAGGGCACGAGCCCGGGCACGCTGAGCATGTACACCAGCGACTCGCCGATCAGTTACCACGACGATGAGGAAGAGGACGACATAGCGGACGAGAGCGCCGAAGAGCAGTACAGACAGATCTGCAACATGTACACCATGTACAGCATGCTGAACGCCGGAGCAGCAGGTAAACTCCGACAGCAGATAAACACTTCAGTGTGTGAGTTCACTTCAAGGTTAACGTGTTCTCATGTAAATCTCAAGTTTTTGTCTTCTGATCTCCGTAACTCCTGGTGTTGTGTGTTTATCCAAACTTCTCAGGAGTGGAGGAGAATGAAATGTTGAAAACGCTGAAACCACTGAAAGCTGCGCATTCTGCCTTGAGCTTATGAATAGTTTATAGTCTATGTAATCAGAAGCTTCAAGATGATCAGAGGGTTCTTTCAAATTAAATATTTAAAGCACTGTAACTGAACTTTTTTCACAATACAGGTGAAAGGTGCTTAAAGTTAAACAGTATTATTAACTAAAGCTAAATTGTGGAAGTTGCTTACATGTATTAGATTTTATCTTTGTGGCCTGAAGGTCGTAGACTAAAAAGGGCTTTTTGGCTCTAAACTCCACGGTTTGATTTGTAAACAGTCCTTAAGGTCCTTCATCTGGATTCACACTCATCTTCACTGACCTAGAAGTGAATTGTAAGAGTTTAATATCCAACTCAACTCCCATTGTCTTACTTTTGACCCACTAAAGTTTGAATAAAAACACTTTAGGATATGCACCAAAAGGAATTTAATGCATGAATGGAGCACCCAGTACAAAGTGGAGTGTGCCTCTGCGTTCCAGTCCTTTCAACACACATTTTGGAGTGAATAGTCTCCCTTGTATCATAGCTACGTCTTGGTTGTCTGATTTGAGAAGGTTGTCTGAATGGAAAAAATATATTTTATAATAGGAAAAACATTTGAAGTAAAGATGTGTATCAGTGCTGCAACCATATAAATGATAACAAGTCCTAAATGTAGAACTAATAACAATCCATCATCCTCACCCTCCAGTGGTTGGGGAGCGGGTGGAGGCTCTACCAGACTTGGCCCCAGACTCAGGGGGCGGGCGGGGGAGCAGGGCCGGACGGTCCCGGCAGGACCTAGCATCGTTGCCCGCCGAGCTCATCAGCCAGATCGGGAACCGCTGCCACCCGAAACTGTACGAGGAGGGCGACCCAGCCGAGAAGCTCGAGCTGGTGAGCGGCACCTCCGTGTTCATATCCCGCGCTCAGCTCATGAACTGCCACGTCAGCGCCGGCACCCGCCACAAAGTGCTGCTCCGCCGCCTGCTGGCCGCATTTTTTGACAGGTCGGTATCTAACATGTTTCACCTACCATACATTTGGTTTGTTAAGTGTAGTAACGGGTATATACTGTAAGTGTGTGTGTGTGTGTGTGTGTGTGTGGGCGAGGAACAATAACATAGATCATATTGTATAAGTGTCGACAAATGATAGACTGCAAGCTATGAAGTAGATTACAATCAGAGCAGCAAGAAGTACAGTATATTGCTTGATGAAGCCCCATGCTGCTAGATCAAGTGCAACTAATAACTTCGACTACATGTAGCAGGCCTCAATTATTTGCCTCAGGCTCGATACATAAAAAAATTGGGGGATGGAGACATTTATAATTAAAGCTTAAATTCTAGGTTCCTGGTGTATTTCTCCTATAATAAAATATTAACACAATTTTGAGTTTTTCCCTGAACTTTATTTATTCAGTTTCTAAACAATAATGTAAATAAAACTGTGGTGTTATGTACGACCCAAAACTACATACTACTCTTTTACTACAGCTTCTGAACACTTTAATAGTATAAATTGTGTAAAAATGAGTAGAGACAGCAGATACAAACCATTCTTTGTATAGATCTACTTTTGGTATTGAAACAGTTCTTATCAACCTACATAGGTTTGAAATGTTACCAGTTTCAGCGGTGTGTCTCAGTATGAATCTTTTAGCTGCCTTAAAATGCTTATTATGCAAAGATTATTGTGTATGTATTTTATGTGAACTTTATATATGTCGTCTGTTTTCCATGCTCAGGAGCACTCTGGCTAACAGCTGTGGAACTGGCATCCGCTCTTCAACCAACGATCCCAGTCGTAAACCCTTGGACAACAGAGTGCTGCACGCGGTCAAATGTGAGTCACACACACACACACAATCTCTGGTACTGTAAATACTGTGGGTTACATCTCAGTGGGATTTTAGAGCTGTCAGTGTGCAAAGCTTCCCACTACAGCTTTGAAATGTACATTTTTAAGTGGCTGTGGTGATTCTCAGTCATCCAGGTCCATGGTTACGCCAATGGTGTTCAGTTCTTCTTTTGAAGACCTGGGAAGAGGAGTAAAGGAGAGCAGGTTGAAAGAGGTGTAAAGGAAACCATCTGCATCAAATTGGAACAACCATCTCCTCAAGAAATTTTGTGTTTTTGTAATCTCCCTTATAATTTACCTTTCTATCCTTCCTGCAGTCTACTGCCAGAACTTTGCACCGAGCTTCAAAGAGAGCGAGATGAACGCCATCGCGGCCGACATGTGCACCAACGCGCGCCGTGTCGTCCGCAAGAGCTGGATCCCCAAGCTTAAACTGCTGATGGCCGACAGCGACGCCTACTCCGCCTTCCTGGCCGACAGCGTAAAGATGGAGGCAGACGTGCTGGGGGCGGAGCAAGGCTTTGACCCCGCCTCCCTTGAAGCCGTGGCGGCGGCCGCCAACAATAACGACGTGGGAGGAGCCACGCCGGCGGATACGCTCCAGGGAGCGGGAGGAGACGGCAGCACTTTGTTTTAAGTGAGTGAATGGACAGATCAGTGAATGGACAGATTGGTGGAGGGAGGGATGGCAAGAACGGTGGTGGTGATGACAGTTGAGTTGTCACTCCTCTCCTGGCCGCCATGTGTTTGGAGATCTGTTTCTTCTTATACAACTCTTTTCAGTTTGTTCTGCTTTCATCCTTTCGTTTGTCCACATTTCTTTCTCCATGGCCCAGAATGCCTCATTCCAGGTTGTTCCTCCTTCCTGTGGAGAGAGATAGAAAAAGAGAGAGAGGTAGCAGAGGGAGGAGGTTGACTATCAGTCTCCCCCCACCTCTTCATTCCTCTGCAACCTTTCGAGACCTGATTGTTTCAGCCTTTGCTTTTTATGTTTTTTTTTGTGTGTACTGTCACTAAGGCCCTTTTCCTTTCCATAATCAATCACAAACATTCCCTAGGGAGGGGAGGGGTAATCTTGTTTGGAGAAAGTGATATTTCCTTCCCCAAACTCCGGTAACACTGTTGTTTTGATATTGAATGTATGTGTGGTGATGCGTCCGAAACCGCAGCGTTGTAAGTCAGTGGAGGCTGAGTGAGATTGTACAGAGCCCTTTTTTCTTTTCTTTTTTTTTTTTATTTGTTTGTTTGTTTTGCTTTATTTCGCCTGGACGGCCGGATGACAGCTTCTCTGAGTATGTGGGGTTGATGAGGTCTGGGGTTGTGATGAATACTAATATGTATATTGGCCTGAACCCACCAACCCTGCTCTTTAAGGAAACTGACCCATCAGCCGTTAGCTAAATGCTAAATGACTGACAGTGTGGTGTCACATGGGGGTGAAAAACATACGCTCCCCCACGCAACATCACTCGCTTTTAGACCCTAGAACTAACAAAAACAAAAAAACATTTCATTTTGTTGACTTTTTCTATGGACCTGTCCAGGGTGTACCCCGCCTCTCGCCCGATGACAGCTGGGCTGGGCTCCAGCACCCCCCGTGACCCTTACGAGGACAAGCGGTTAAGAAAATGGATGGATGGATGGACTTTTTCTATGTTTAAATTTTTCCTTTGTGTATGTGTTTTTTCCCAAGACTCCTGAGGAAGAGGAAACTTGTTACTGATTATTGTCAAAGAGTTTGTGCGAGATAAATGCACTGTGTATTTCCTGCGGCACGAGTACAATCGAACTACGTTTTTTTTTACGTATCAGAGAGGGGGGCTTTTATTTAGAAAATTCACAAAAAAAAAAGGAAGAAAAAATAGTAGCTGGAAACAGGTTTATATCCCACTTTATCACTAATTGTTTTTAAAAATCTGAAGGAAAGTCAAGAAATATCGAGAAGCGCATTTCTGCCTATGAGCTTAGGAACGTGTGCGAGTGTGTGTGCGTGCGCGCAGCGGCGATGTTCTTTTGTTTTCAGCTCGTGTTTAAATCGTTTTGCCTCCGAATATTCACAGCCATGCCCGTCAGCAGCACAAGTTTCCCGAGGCTCTGCTGCCTGGGTGCGTTCTCGCCTGGCATGGACAAAGTTGCTAATTCAAGCGTTGGTACACGGCAAAGGAATCCAGCTCTGTGTGTAGGTGTGAATATTTGAACGGCCACACTGTTTGTGTGTGTGTGTGCTGCAATAGAGAGAGAGAGAGAGAGCGCGGGCGGCCAGACGGCATGTTTTCACACACGCTTGGTCGATTCATTCACCCATCACTGCGGTGAACACACACATACACGCTGATACGCATTTGGGCGCTGTCAGCTGCATCAGCTACAGTACAGCAGAGCAACGTGGGAATTAAAGGGGAATTACACTGAAGCAGACCTGAGAGGCTGCTCTTCATCACATGTAAGCAATCAGCCGAGTTTATTTAGTGTTTAATGAAGCTCCAGCAGATCTGATGTGCGAGGTGAACTTGCAGCGTGCTCGCTGAAAGTTTGGTTTGTTCCTAGCTTTTATGTGAGGGTATTAAAATATGTTTTAAAAAGCTGCTAAATAATGGAAATCACACAAGAATGTTGGCATAGAAACAACCTCGAAAGTCACATTGCAGTCACATATGCTTTTGATACATCGATGAATGAAAAAAAAAAAGAATGCAGAACTAGATCATTTCTCTTTTGAAAACGTGACCCCCAGAATCCACAATGCAGCTGAATACACTTCATCAGTGTAACCCAGGAGAGACCTTTTTTTTGTTGCTCTTGTTCAGTTTGAGGTTGAATATAAGGACTCCAGGTGAACGGTTTGACTCCGTGCCAATGATATTTTAGTCTCAGTGCCATTGTAGTTTCAAATGGATATACAGTTCCTCCTTACAGATAGATTTTACTTTCAATTTGACTTGAAGTCTCAGCGTTTTAATCATAAGAACAGTCCCAGACAATCAATAAGAAGCCAAACCCGACCTATGTGTTTGGTGTTGAAAGAATGAAAGGCCTAATGAACAGTAACAGTACTCAAGTAGAGTTACTCAGCTGTATTCAGTTTCATGTTGAAATCGTTACGGTGTATTTTAGGAATCAACAGAGCAGGATGAAACCAGTAGTTTGTTTCTTCATCCCACATAATCTGTAAAATATTCCGATATATTTCAGATGTGGCCAAAGTGCGTTGATTAGTGTTAATTACATCCAGGCCATGAGAGGCAGTTTATCAGCTCACAGCACAGTAACTCGACGTTTGTGCATTTGTTCTGTATTTATGCAAAGCGTCAACAAGTTGAGACTGAGACCAGAGCAGTGCGAGTCCCATCTCAGGATGTGTGGTGAAGTTTCTAGATGGAGCGCTGTATTCTGGTTAGAAACGGCGACGCTGTTGCTCTGAGTGATTTGATTATGAAGAGACCCATATACTCTGTCGTCATGTTGTTGTTGAAGGTCGCAGCACTGTTACGCCAGTGAGCAAAAAACACTAGTAAACACCAACCAACCAAAGTCGTTCTGCTTTGACTTGTTGTAACTGGAGATTGTCAGCTCTGGTTGAGTGTTCAGTTCAAATAATAATGTGTATAATATATCAACCCCCCATCTAGTTTGTACCATTTCCCTTCATTTACGTATCTGCCAGGACCAGCAAACATTGGCTCAACACTGCTGCGAAATTCCCAGTGGGGCGGAAACATCATATCCTATCAAAGGTAGAAACCAGAGAGGACATCACATATGATAGAGTTGTTTTATTATAAACTAACACAAGACATTGATTTGTTGTTGATCTTATGAATATTTGGCCTGTTTTGATGTTTTTTTTTCCTTGTAATGAGAAGAAACCTCGAGCACCTTATTGCCAGTGTGGCATCAGAAATGAGCAAGTGGACACTGAACTGTTTAATGTCACTGTCATAGGTTTATATGGATGTTTAGTCTCTCACACACAAACACACAGACACACACAGACACGGTCCCTCGAGTTGTAGGGTCTGCTGGTAAATCATCTCTTAAGCAAAACACAGAAATGGCGCCGCGCAAAATTTGAGCATTGAACACCCCGGAGAAGAACCAAAAAATTTCAGGCGTGAACAAGTGTTGTAGATCAGTGTTATAAAACATGTCTGCTTTTTACGGCTTGGCCTTTTCTATATTATATATTTACATGTTTCTTTCAGTCAAAGAACCTTTAGTCCTGAGACAAACACCTAAAGGCAGCAGACGGGACAGTAGATGGTAACTTTTTTTTTTTTAAGCTGCCGTGCCCCACCCTCTATGCTGGAGCACATGGTACGACCCGTGAAGACTTAACCAACTTCAGTAACTGAGGACAGATGTGAGAAGTGTGGGAGATAAAGGAAGGAATAGAAAAGTAATGGAAATGGGTGAGGACAGAGGAGATGATTGGGGGGGGGACAGTTTCCACATTAATTTGTTTTTCCTTTTTGAAAAATCTCTCTATTCCGTTGCTTTGTTTAAAACCGCTGCCTTAAATAAGAAGGACAAAAATTCAGAGAGAGATAGAGAGGGAAGAAGAGGACAGCCTGAGCCTCCCTAGAGAGGAGGGATGGATTGGGGGGGGGGGGCTGGGACGCTTGGATGATTTGGTGAATGCATGCATGCATACCGGTGTGTGTGTGTTGTTACAGGGTGGGTTTGGGAGCTGTTTGTAAAGGCTTTGTGTGTGTGCGCATCCTGTGGGCGAACGCAGTGCGTGGGCGTGTTTTTAATGTTTGTGTGCATGTGTGTGCATATTAATGTATGTATGCAGTTTTTCTTTTCTTTCCTCCCCCTCCTCTCGCTTCCCTCCATCTCCATTTATGGCATGTTAATGTCTGCCTCCTCACTTAAAAGAGCTTTTGACAGTGGTGCTGTGTGTGTGTGTGCGTGTTTGTGTGCACGCAGTGCGCATGCCTGTGCCAGGCTGGGTCTGCGTCTCGATCTATGTGCTGCATACGTGTGTGTCTGGCTTCATGCAACGACTGCGCATGTCTGTCACTGTGTGTGGGTGGTTTGGGTGCTCAGCTCAGCAAGGTCTGTGTATATGTGTGTGTGTGTGTGTGTCTGTGTGTAAGTGGGTGGTTTGTGCGCAGAGGTTGAGATGAGTGGCTGTTTGTTTTTGTCTGCCTCAGAGAGCGGCATACCTTTTCTTTCTTTTCTCCCCTCTGCCTTACACACATCTGCAGTCACACATCCGTATCCACAGCAGAGATTCTATACATGTTTGTCATTTTAAAGCTGGTGTGTCACGGCTGCAGCGCCACTCGTACTGTGGCGAGAGTTTTCACATAAAGAATGATTTTAATGTAAAATACGTTTCACACACAGCAGAACATAAGTGCTTCCTTCAGCTGCAATTTTTTTCAACCTACAGATTACCTCCCTAAATATCCCGTTGCTGACTGTACTCTTGCACGGGACAGCAGCACAACTGCAGCCAAAGACACAGACACTTTTTCCCTCCTTCTTTCGATTTCTTTTCTTTTTTCTCTCCCCTCCCTCTCTGTCTCCTTCTCTTACTTCTCTGCTTTCCTCTGGTTTCTTCTCTCTGTGTTTACATATCACTCTGCCTCGTCTCATCCTTTATGTATACATATCTTTCTCCCCCGAAATTGTCCCCTCTCTCTGTCTTTCTCTCGCCACCACACAGAGACACACACACACACACACACACACACACAAGAAGCAGCTACATGGTGTTGGTCCCTTGTTGCTTCATTACGTGAAGCAGCGTTTTCCATCCACCGCTGCTTCGTTCCTGTGCCGTCTCCATTTTCTTCATAGAATGCAAATCTCTGCCAAATTCTCACCCGTATATCTGTTCTCCTGTGTGTGTGTGTGTGTGTGTGTGGGTGAATGTTTGCTGTGCACAACAGATGGGGGTGCCAAATATGTTGTTGCTTGTATGTGTGTGCATACATTGAGCTATTCAAATGCAAATATATAGATGTATGTCTGACTAGACACATTAGTGCTGTGTGTGTGTGTGTGTGTGTCCACCCTCCCTCCCCTGCATTGTGCTGTGGGATTTTTGTGTTTATTACACCTTCAATAATCTGACTATTGATGAGGAAGGTCTGTCTGTCTCTATAGTCCCCTGGCTGCTGTGGTCCTACCAATCAGAATGTCCACACAAAAGATGCAACCAATCATGAGGCGAATATCAACCAGACTGTTTGACCAAGTGATCAAGTGGGGTTAAAAAAAACAACAACAATTATGATCATCCCAGACTTGAGCAGTGAGGGAAGGAAGGGGAGGAGGTGCTGTTCTTTCTGAGGAGGAGATGTTTGCTAAGAATCTCCCCGGACAGATCAGGCATTGCGGCAGTCTGCCGTCACACAAGCGAAGCCACAATCCAGACAAAGAGACAAGAGTGAGAGGAAACTAATGACATGGAGGAGGTGGAGGAGGAGGAGGTGACCGTCTCTCTCTGGCCCTGTGCCACCAAGATAAATACCTGGGTGCTTGTTTGTTTATGTAGCGTGGCGTTTTGCAGAGGGGTGGGGTCGTGGGCTGAATGAATAAACCGTAGATTTGCCTAAATCCCTCGAAAAAGACTCCAGCAAGCTGAGCAGCCACTTAGTGGACGCTGATCAGGATCCAGTTAAAGAATAGAGCTTCTAAAGCTCTAAAGAAAACAAGTGTTAGTCTTTTTGTGTTTTCACGTAGTTGAAATTGCACTAATTATTTGTACAAGAGTGGAAAACCTGTCTTTTAATGTCCAGAAACACATTTGGCTGAATGTTTCACACCGCTCTCCTTTAAGCGCTGCGGTATGATGGTAATGTGAAGACATCGTTGCTCAAAACTTGATTTGGCCGTGTCGGCCGTCAGCGTGTGTCACGGTGAACACCAGGAAAATCTTCATCTGTTGTCAATGATTAGAGGTGTGGAAAAACAGTGGAGTTGATGATATTAAGGGATGTGGTGAGCACAAATCGTATTCGGTTGCACAGTAGTTTCCGAGCTAATGTCTCCTTCTCATATTGCTCCAATTGAACAATTTTAAGAGGCCACAAAAATAAAAACAATTACTTTATTATTGGATTAGTTGGTGAATAAAACACTAATTAAATAATGATAATCAATCATTAAAATCACTCGACCTAGCTTCCTTTGTGGTTCCACGTGAAACCGTTTACCTGCTACGATAAACTGAACCAAACAAAACGAGCAATTTAAGGAAAACCTTAAGCTCAGGCAAGCTGTGGTGGACATCTGAAATCTGATGTGACAAGTACCTTAAAGACCAAACTTATTTATTTATTTAGAATAAACTGAAAATAAAAGGTCAGTTACAGCCCCTGTTTCGTAAGAAAACTAATATATTCCTGTGTAGGGAGGCACTGTAGTTGATTTGCCAAGAAATTGTCTGAATGTGGGCTTTAATTCTGCTAATACAGGCAGGAAATCAAGGTTTGTCATTTTGATGATATGTTATTGTCACTGTGCAAGATTTTTTTTTTTTATTAAAAAGAAAGAAGGAATGTAGACACGTTGCTCAAAGAGGGTTAAAGCAGATCCAACACGCTTCTTTTGTCCAAGTTTCAGCTGCCGCTGCTCGGCCTGTTCTCCTGGCGCACAGGGGGTTCGAACTGGACGTCACATCCAGAGGTCGGACGATAAAGTATAGAGAAATGAGAGAAATTAGAAATTTGTACTTCCGACTAGCACAACTCAGAAGAGATATTTCCTTTTAATATCTGACCGATTGCTTATTTTATTTCCTCTTTAATTTTGGAGTGAAGTCAGTAGCTGAGTTCTGCTGAGAAGGAGGATTTTCTTTAGGACGTGTTGAACACTCCTCTGCCCTGCAAAGAGCAAAACAGCATGAAGCTGATCAGTCCACTGCTACGGGCTGCATGTCACAGAAGATCCTGTTTGTACAAGACAGAATCATACACGTGACCTTTGACCTTTTTCTAAGGTCATGGCAGGTTGCAACTTTTTGCCTTTTTTGTAGGGTAGTTATGTCTGAGCACAATTTTACGACTAAAGGTTGAGCGGTGCCAGAGCAGATGATTTTCTTTGTTTGTTCTTTTTTTAAGCGATAAGAGCTTTGTAAACATTTCAGTTTTTTTTTTTTAAGTTTCAGTTTCTGTTGATTGTGTATTTTTGTTTTCTTTACATTTGAGCTAGTGTACTGTAGTCCTTAAAAGCTATTTTAAAGGAAATGCTACTAATAATTCAACATTAACACCTGTAGAGTTGCCAAGTTGTGTAATAAAAAAAAGAGGAAAAAATTTACAGAAAGAGAACGTGGAGACATGGTTAGCTGTAAAATAGTTTAGAGAAAGAGAACTACATATTTTTGCATTGCGATTGTTGTATGACTGAGGTGCTGCGGGCGGGAGGGTTGGGGTTTTAATGCTGGATCAGAAGTTTGGTTTTCACTGTACTGCATGTGTTGTCACGACGGGATCGGGGACTGCAGACAGCAGACAGACACACTCATGAACAGTCAAAGCAAACGGACGGCTGTCAGACTCACTTTATTAAGTCTGAATGCCTGAAAAATCATGGACAAAACCATGCGCTAAATGATCTTGTGACAATTCAAATACATTTCTCAGCCACATTTGCATGAACTTAAACTATAAATCGACCCAAAGTTTACTTGACCTGGTCCGTGGACCAGCTTTTCCACTAAGAATAAGCTATTGCTGCTTGATTGCCTTTTTTTTTTGTTGTTGTTTATGCTCTACCTGGTGGCTAAATGCAGGAACAGCAGCTCAGAGAAGGGGGGCTCACAGCTGCAATAACTGCCAACGCCACCAGGGGGCGAGATCCCAAGAAGCAGTGATCCTGCACAAGCTGCGATTGTAATGAAAAGAGTCAATCACTGTATTCATCCGAGCACCTTAACAGCAGACCGCTGGAGGCTTCTGCTGCTCATTGTACAAATGTGACACAAGACACAAACTCGCCAAAATGTCCACCGCTTGTGGACCAAGATGCCAAATAAAGTTGTCAGTAGATTGAACGTTACTGACGAGACTTCCAAAAGGGAAAAAAAAGAGCACATCAGCTGTTTGAGCTTTGACTTTTCAGTTTGTCTGTCTGTTTTTCACTTCTGATCTCCGCCTGAGCTGCCGGCCCACAGAAAGGAACATAGTGGAATAATATAAATAAATAAAACGCACCTTTGGGCGAGCGCTCAATTGTCCCAGAGAGCCAAAGCTCTCTGCAGCTTTCTGAGCACGCTCACTATGTCACTTCCTGTCTGTGGATTGAATGCTGGTGTCAGCTTTTGTTGATTTGGAGGAGGGGGTGGGAATAGAGATGTAATGTGAGGGTTCTTTTTGTAAGTTCCTTATTTCTGTTGTTTTTATCTTTGTATTTTTATTCCCTTTTTATTTTGTATCTTTGTTGTTTTCTCTTCTCTCTCTCTTCTGACATTTGTTGTTTACTGAAAAAAAATTATGTGCCCATCGGCTTGTTTCTCCCCCAGGTGGGAAGTGGGAGAATAGACTGTGCAAACTCTCCCCTGCGTGGGGTGTGGGGGAGAGGTTAAAAGGGGGAGAGCTGAGGGGTACCAGTAGAGGGTGAAGGTTAGAGTTGATACACAAGTGAATTATGAAGTAACCCAGAAAAATCACCAAGAAAGTATCGGTGATGGTCCAGACAAGCACAAAATCCAGTGTGACAAGAAGCCACTGTTAAAAAATCATTAGAAACCTCTTTCCAATGAGAATTTACTGATGATCTGACAGATATGTGCATCTGATATAAGTAAGAATCAATGAAGGAAGCAAAGATTGAACCACGTTGCCCCTTGAACAACATGCATGTTTCCACGTTAACTCGTTTATTCCATGGAAAAGTTGACAGTTTTATTGCCTTTTTTTCCACAAATTCTTCAATCCAGTTAAACTGTTAAAGGAAAAACCCACATTTAAACTTACAACAGCTGTTTATACACGTTTGGTGTATTCACCAGCGAACAATACGTTTTCCCTACCTTAAAGCTGCATTAGTTTATTTTTGGACACTTGGGGGCAGTACAACAAGCTGCAAACACAACACTGACATATTGTCACCTTATTACAATAAGTTAAGGTGTGAACTTGTTGTCATGCTCAGCAAACAGTTGCTTAATTATCCATCCAGCAGACACAGCAACATTATCAGTCATTTTTTATTGTCTTTCTGACCACCTGACACATATGTGCACTCTTCTTCTAGCTTTATTTTGGTCTCTACCAACCCCTCTGGGAAATATCTAGCTGTTCAGCCACTAAATGCTCCACTGTAATGTCAAAAATATGGACTAGTGCAGCTTTAAAGTTGAAAAGCAAAGGCTCCTTTTTAATTGGCAGAGAGAAGCCGGGAGACCTCCTTCTGTATGTGTTGTAGCCTCACAAAACCAGAATGCAAGACAGCCACAACATGCTATGGGAACTATTGCATTCTGGTAAAAGTAGGATATCAGTACCTTATAGAAATGTGGCCAAAGCATGTGAATACAACAAGTATATTTCAGTACTTGATAGCAGAGGGTGGATATTTCCTGAAGAGAGACCCTGCTGAAAACCTGGAGGAATGCCAGGACTTGTTACTACGTGTGTAAAAACTGGCTAAACTTGAGAACAGAGGAGTGAGGGAAGTGGATGTGAGACACTTGCCTTCCTCCTCTTCGTCCTCATCTTCCATGGCACTGTGGCCTGATATTTATTTTTTTTTGTTGTTTTTTAGTTTTCCTCCTTCTCCGACTCCGCACGTCTCTTTTCCTGCTGTCTGCAGGTCTGTAGTCTTCTGTCCAGAAGCATTTACTCTGCTCTTTCCCAAATCCCCACACACCAGAGACAACACACATACTCATATATATAAATATATATATATACTGTATGTATACATGAATACAAAACGGGCAAACCTCTGAGATACAGAAGTTTGCATGCACACCTGCAGACTCTCAGGATGTGTTGCAGGGCGTGCGTGTGCTTCTTCGTGTCACTGATGCAGTTTAAAATAAAAAAAAAAAAGTACCAGTTTACCTCGGGAGCTCTCAGCCATAGCAGACCTTAATCCCCACAGATATCTCAGTGCTGCGAGCAGCTTCTGAACTGCTGTGGCTGCCGTTACAAAGCAGGTACATACTTCTTTTTTTTTTTCAGGAACAAACCCGGAGCCTCAGCAGAGTGCTCTCGGACCATTTGAATGCTTACAGTGCAGGGTTTTTACAGAAACGGGACAAAAGCCGAGAGTCCATGTCAACACAGTCTTACCTCAGTATCATACTACATAGCAGGGGAGGGGGGGCAGGGCTTACATATGATCATAGCAACCGTGAATGACTATTTTTTATTCCTACTCTTCCTTGTCTCTGGTGTTGTTGGGTGAAAATACTCTGCAGAACGTTTCTTCTTTCGTTTTTCCACTATAAATATATAAATATATAAACTGTACATTATGACATAGAAGCACTATCGAAGTTTGATTGTTAGATGTGCACTCGCAGCATGAGGTATTATTCTTTATTATTCTTCATAAACCAGAAAAATGAAAAGAACTTTTGGAAGTAAATGGGGGGGAAAGGATATAAAAAAAACAAACAAAACAAAAACAATGCAGTAGCAGCTGCTGATGTCAAAGAAGATACCCGACCTCACCCCGCGCCCCACACACACACCCTCCCAGACCCTGCCGTTTACCCCGCTCTGCCCCCCCATCCGACCGTTCGCCCTGATGCCCCCCTCGTGCCACCCGCCCACCCCACCCCTTGTACATGCCAGTGTTTTCCCCATGTGTTCCAAGTGCCAATAACTTTGTGAATTCCTAACTGTGACCCAGTAATAAAGATAATTGCACATTAACTACTGTAAAGATAAAAAGAAACCAGACTGATTAAAAATGAGGAACAGAAATCTGAATATCTTAATAAAAGGTTTGTAACAAACAGGACTGACCTCACCACTGTGTTGGGTTTTATTTGATATTGTTTTGTTTTTTCCTGAGATCAACATGTCCTCCAGTGTGGCATCACAAAAATTTATCCTGAGGCGGACATGAATTTGTAGCTAAATTAATTGCAATAGTGTGAGACACTTAAAAAACTACAAATATCAACCTCATGGTAGCATTAGATGAAAACTTAGGGATACATCATCTGGGAACCATGAACATCTGAGTGAAATTCACTTTTTCTAGTAGTATGATCTGGTCTGAACCGAAGTGTTTGACTGACAGAGATGTTGCTGCCATCTCTGTTCCTAGTTTGGTGCAATCTTTGCTTGTTCTGATAAAACCAACATGCGATGTGCTGAAAAAATAGTTTTATAATAGAAGTCAGAAAACTTTCTCAGTGAGGTCAGTTTTAAAGCAGGATCTATCTCATGGGTGGATCCTTAAAAACAGCTGCCCTGATCACCTGGATCAGGTGTGTTCGGCCAATCGGAAGCTGGAAGATACCATCTCAGATCGAGGAGGAGAGCGGACACATCCACTCAAGAATCATTTCAGTTCTGTCCTAGTAAGTACGACATTGATCATTAAAAGTTTAGAGATTGTGATATTTAAATAATGTGAGTTTTAAAAAAAAAATATTTTTCACCAGTTTGACAACTTTTAACAAAAGCCAGCAGCTAAATCTAAATTTAAATAATTCATCATGACATCAGTGTTTGATTATTGTTCTTCTGGGTGTGCTCCCATGTGATAATATAAACTACAATAGTGACTCACTGTAATAAAGCAACTGACACAGATCCACAGGTTTAATTTCTCTCTTCACTGAAATTAAGTGGAGCCAATAGCTGCCTGGAAGTACAATTATTTACGATGCAAATGGATTTTTAAATATGAATTGTAGCTAAAAATAAAAAAAAACACTGGTGCGTTTGATTACTTTTGAACTGAAACATTACAGGATGGTAATTTTCTACAACTGCTCTGTACGACAAAACCCCTGAGACTGGAGGAGTCGCACATGTGCTGGAGGCTCACCTGCACAGGTAGGAAGCTACATCCATGCTGCTTTGTGTTGTTTGATTGTATGTTGGTGGAGAAGCTTCTGAAACAAACTGTTTAAACAGATATTGTGACACCAGAACTATAAAACGCAGATTGATCGCATCCTATTCTGAGAGCATCATGTGACACTGACCAATAGCTGGTATTTAATTAGTGATATATTTATGTATTTAAACAGCTCAAGTCTGAATTAAAAATGTATCTGTAACTTTAAAAAAACCAAACATCTCTTTAGTAGAGATCTGCTCCACAGCTCATCGTAATGTGGCGAGGTGCCATGACACAGACTCAGAGCAGCTTGGGCATCTCTGCAGAGAAGCTCCCCCTTCTAACCAATCAGAGGTTTAAACCCTGTGTGAGATTTCAGGTCTCATGCTTGATTCTCAAAAGCTTCACATTGTAGCTTTAAGCACAGTTTGAGATCCATCCCTCCAGACTTTGTTTGTAGGCACTACTTATTTTCTTATAAGTAGTGACTAAGTGGAGGAATTTAGTGTAAAACAAAAATTTGGATAAATCCAACAGTGAAGGAGGAATTTAACATGAAAACACGATATAATGTAATTCAACTTAAATGGTCGTCACTGACCAGCTGATCCATCAGTGTGATGCTGAGTTTCACAGGATGTCTGTTACATGTCCTAATGTGTCAGTCCCCCGACTGCTGCACGGTTATTTTCAGAGCTGCTTGTAGTTCATAAAGCCACCAGGGACATGCGCTCTGCTCGTTACAGCTAAAGTAAATGTAAGTTCACATGATGGTTCTGCTTAGAATAGAACGTGATGATGTTAACATCAGCAGTTGGGTGAAAGCTTTAGGGTGAAATATGAAACCACTGAGAAATGGAATCAAAACTACTGTAATGTACAATGTAGTGTTCTGTAATTTAGCACAATCAGTCTGTCTTCAAAAATCAACCAGAGATTAGAACAGAATAAAACAAGTCATCTAAAAAAAGATTCCAGAGCAATAATAACAAATGAATGCTAGTTGTTTTATTTTTGGCAGCTTTATCATAACAAATCAAATTCTGGTTATTGGCACTTTCTTTAGTTTCATAAGCAGTTTCTAAACTGTAGTCTTTAAACTTCCAGGCTTTGTGAGGTTGCAATGAGAGTGGCCACTTTATTAGGTACCCGTCTGATCTAGTGCACTCATATACAAATTTGCAGTGTCTAAACGTGTTGCGTGACACTGACATGATATAGAGATTATCACAGCCACAAGCCAGAAAAGATGAGAATTCACTGGAATACTGTCCTGTACGGATGGGATGTAAAATCAGATGCAGTGAAGGCCACAGGGGAAAAAAAAGACTTCAGAAGCTTAACTTGAACCAGGAGAGAGGGGAGTCATTAAAAATCCTTTTGTGTGTTTCAAGATGCCTTTACCTTCACAAACCTCTATTCTGCATGCAGCGCCTGCAGTGACTTGAGTCTCGAGTGCTTCGGTTGTGCTGGCAGCCGTTTTCCAAGTATTGAAGTGAATTTTCCCCACTGACGCATCTAAGGAATGAGCGCTTCAATGTACAGTATGCAAAAAATTAAAGCATTAAACAAACACACAAACTACTAAAAGTAAATTAACTCTGGTAGTGAGGCGGCTTCCATCATGAAAACCACTTGTTTTCTAACATGACCTCTGACCTCTCAGGTTAAAAGTAACACATTTTCTCTGTAATTTGGTGATAAAAACGTGAACCAATATCTGAATCACACAGAATTTCAAAGAAGACTGAGTCTGCATAAAGTCTTTATACAGGAGTAATGTTCATTTGTGTGTACAATTAAAGCATCATAGTTTATATTGATACAACACGGTGACGCACCCTGTGTGAGGAAGTGACAAAGGTGTAACACGACTCACAGCTTCCAGCAGAGGGAGCTGCAGGCTTAAAACCCAGGCTGAGTGTGGAGACATCTTGCCCAGCAACTGTTCCTCCTCATTAGCTAAAGCTTTTTCAATAAAAACAGGCAAAGCCATTCGCTCCGAGCCGAGGCTGCGTCTCATCACCCAGCAGAGAGCAACAAAGCCTCAGCCAATCGTGTGCTAAACCACCAGCGTGATGGCGGCAGGACTGACAGACGGACGGAGCGCGATCAGGCCAGGAAATGAACACCTTCTGTCCGCTGGCTCAGAGAGAGCAGAGCGGATGAGCAACACCAGCATCTTGAATCAGGGAATTCAGAATCAGCTTTGTTTTTGGTTTTGACCACAAACGCACCACCACAGCTGATTTCAGCTGAGTGACACATTCTTCCTCTTCCTGCTCCTCGGTGGTGTCCGCTACCGTGAGTGACATCCACTGGAAGGAAACTCTCCTGCCCTGACTCCTGATTTCAGTGATGACTGGTGCTTGGTGTTATTTCCGACGCCGATTCACATGTAGGCACATAAACATTTCACAATGGTATAAAAATAGACTTAAGGCAACACTGAACATCCCCGTACCCGCCCACAAACAAATAATCTGTTTTTTCCTTGTTTTAACAGTAAATTAAACCGTGCTCGTCAGTGTTCAGTAACTTTTTAGCCGACTGAAATGAAGATGACTATCAGTGGTAGTGTTTATAGAAACAGTTGCAAAACTTGTCTGTCCTTTATGTTCTTAAAAATCTTTCAAACTATTTACTTACAATACTTACATCACATTTTGAGTTTATCATGGAGTGCAGCATCCTTCAAAATCATGAATTCTAACGCTGCAACCGCGTCGTAAGCGACATTTCACTGCCACTGAACCGTTATTAGGAGAAATGATGATATTTGGAATACATCTTGCTGTTTGCTAAACTTTTTACAGATTTTTGTGTTTTTGACATGACGGCAGCAATGTCTTGCCCAACATCCTGTTAAGTACCATTATTTCCATCAATAACTGAAATGCACCAAAATGAAATACACAACAGCACCTATGTTAAGCCCCCCCAAACAGAATAATTAAAAAAACAGAGAAGGAGCAGGATTACATCCTGGTTTCTCTCTGCAGGTCACCGGTTTCTCCTCAGTGTGAAGAAAGGAAGGAACAGGGGGAGGCGCATCCCTCTTCCCATAAATGTCCGTCCATCCGTCCTGACAGGGAGGAGCTGGTGAGTGTAGTCAAAGAGGTCAGAGGTCACTGACATCAGAGAGCAAAGATGAGGATGACGACCACAATCATGATGGTGACCAGCACACCGATAGCGCACCACTGTCTCCGACCTGAAGGACACCAAGGGGGACATACTCGGGGTGAGACTTTTGCAAAATGCTGTTGGAAAATGTTAAAGGAACAGTTCAACATTTGGGATTATTCACTTTTTTAAACATACAGTACGGACAGAGCCGAGCGTTTTACGCTTTGCTTCCAATCTTTGTGCTAAGATGAGACATGGGGAAAAATGTAAGTGATGTGCCTTTGAAAAATGTCTTCATAGTATTAATAATTGCTTTCACACAATGGAGTTAATGCAAGAACACTGTTGTATTCTTTTCTTAAATGTTTCCTTCTTTTCTGCACTGGTCTTGTTCGTATGAAGGTTCCACATCAGATTAATCAACCTCTCATAAATGTCTCGTTTCAGACTGATAAGTGCCAACTGTTCATGAGGAGCTGCAGGAGATGTAATTGATCAAATCTCATGGACACGCATCAGATTTGATCAGTTACATAAACAACACGGAGCACCTGCTCTGGCTCTGATTGAGGGGGACAGGCTGTTCTCTGGTACGGGGAGTACCATAGGTCCATAGGTCCTGCCGAGCGGCTGAACGTTTGTTTGCTGTAGGTCAACAATATATTTCGTTTTCTCAACTGGAGGCATTCAGGACGCTCCTGGAAAAAATGGGAGGCGTTCAGAAACGCCAAAAGCAGCGAACAAAATGTTTGACTCTCACTGAAAACAATTACAAAAAGCTGCTCCAGGCTGCTAGAAAGTGCTCTGTCTGATCGGCACATACGGCTGCTCTAATTGTGGAGAAGTTACATTCACAAAAAAGTCAAGATTCACACAGCAGAGCTTCAAAATGCTGTCAGAGGCAACGACAGGAGGTCACTAAATATCAAACAAACCATGACAATGAAACAGTTAAGACATTATTACTGTAGCATTAAATCTGTTAATTAAAGCTTACACTGAACAATTTCTGATTTCAAATTTATTCAGATGAAAAAGCAGGGTGTATTCCCCTGGAGAAAGGCTGTCTCCAGACAGGAAAACTATGATGGTCTGTGCCACCTGAATTTTGTTCTTAACCTCAGAGAGTTGGAGAAAATTGGCGAATGCCGCAAATTCTCTTACATTGCTTGTACGTGGCAGTTACCAAATCTGTTTGTATGGAGAGTTAAAAAAAACATGTACGTTCTTGGATAAGGCCTATTATCTGTTGCACATTTCTCTGCTTCTACTCGTCTAGAAAATCACTTTTTCACTACCACTGCCCCTCTTTTGTGTAAACTGCTTTAACTAATGCAAGTTTCGTCTTCGCAACACGAGTTTTATCATCAAGCACTGATAGAGCCTAGAATACACAATAAGAATCCAGTTTTCCAGTGTCAGTTACTGATAACCCTGCTTCTCAGCAGCACAATCAGGTGCAAAGGACAAATAGTTGTGTGTGTTGACTTACTGCTGGTCATATGAGACACCTTCTCCAGCTTTTTTAAGACCGAGTCCATGCGGGAAGACGTCTGGTCCATCTCGTCTCCGAATTCCCCCAACATACTGAAACACAACGCTTTACAGTCAGCACCTGCAGCAGAACAAACCTAATCGTTTGATTTTTTGTGGCCAACTTTAGACAGAAACTCACCTACTTAAACATTATGTACTTATGCTTATTTTTAGCTCTATAGGATATGGATATAATGTATAATAATTGATGCCTTATTAATCCCCTTGGGGAAATTCTTGTGGACAAGCTGCTCCCTTTGAAGGTACAGTGTTTGTCCAGGGACACTTTGACATGTGGCCAGGACTTGGGGGGGAAATCAGGAAGCAAACCACCAACCCTGGGGTTTGTAGACTGCTGCGCAATTAATGAATGAAATACAGTCTGGTTGTACGCTCGCAGCTATAATTGTAAAGTAATTCTTCAGTGTTGTGGGAGTGGGTTTGTCCCAGTGATGGAGCTAGTTCAAATGGTCTGTAAAAAATCTGATTGCTTTTGAGATGATGGAATTTGCAGGAAGTAAGACGAGGTGGTCAGAAAATGTTAGATTAAGTTAGACAGTGAGTCACAGTTTACTGATGACATGAAGGTGCAATAGTTTGTGCTCATTGCTGACTATCAGCTGACACATGGAAAGAGCTGAAAGAAGATTCAGTGACAATAAACACAAATCACTTGTGTCCTACGTCCTGAAGATGTGTATCTGGTCTGAACCCTCAGTCTCCTGTTGACTAAACAAACCCAGATCCTGGTCACAGGAAATGCTTCAGTTACCAACTTAAAAACTGCCCAAGGGAGGTTTTGGGGCTGTTTAATTAAGAAAGCAGAAATTAGAAAAAGCTACTAATCGCTGTAAAAAGGGCTGATTATTCAGGCTTGACCATTAAAATTCTTATTGTTCCTTAAATTCATTAAAAGTCTACCAACATTTTCATTCTCTAACTGCTCCGCTTTACTTAATTTATTTGTTGGGAAATTGTTGGACAGCTGCCAGACAGTACATATCAGCTCTAGAATGGGGTTTCGGTGTCTTGTCCACAAAAACCTTAACATGTAGCCTGTGAGGACTGAGAATCAAACCCCTCACCCTTGGGTTTGAAGACTACTGCTCTAGCCAGTGAGCTATCATGCATCTTAATACTGTAAGCTGTGTGTTTGTTAGTTTTTTTCCTTTCTGTTAAGGGACTTGTGTTACTAAGAATTTAGATTTTTATCAGAATCAGAAAGGTAATAAGGCACAGTAGGTAGGGCAGTCGGCAACTGTCTAAGAACCCCAGGGTTGGTGGTTCATGTCCTGGTACCTCCCTAATGCCGGTCCCAAGCCCAAATAAAAGGGGAGGGTTGCATCAGGAAGGGCATCCGGCATAAAGTCCTTGCCAAATTAAATATGTGGAGTGATCCGCTGTGGCGACCCCGAAAGGGAGCAGCCGAAAGAAACCAATCATTTGTCCCTAAACCCCAAAGTGGCATCTTACTTTTTCGGGCCAACCAGCTCCTTAAATATCCATTTTAATAACCAGCACAACTAAAGTGGCTGAACAAGAGAACTGCCCCATGTATGAATTTTTCATATACCACCAAATCATCACATAGATGTGCTACAGAGAGTTGGAGAGAGGGGAATCCTACTGTCTGCCTGCCCTTCTTACTGATGCTTCTGATTTTGTAAAATAGCAATTAATTACCCACAAGTGCAAAGGGATTAGAGGCCAGTAGAGCCAGAGGTCAGACATCGCTTAAAGAGGCATTTCCTCAAGGTGCTGCATGCACTAGTTCATATCGATCTTAACTATGCTAGACATAGACAATTGGCGTTGTGTCTTACTGGGAGGCAAAAAAAAAAAATCTGCCAAAATGCTCATATACCTTTTTATATATTTATATATTTATATATATATATATATATATATAAATAATCTTAATTCAGATTCTGTAGGGTAACATTGTTCATTAATGTGAAGCTTGTTTCTACTTGTAATAAAACATTTGAGAAATATCTCTTTGAAAACTTTTTTCTTTTTATACTCTATGCAATACTGGGTGTATATTTTTTTTTTTTATGCACTGATGAATCTATTGAAAGGCAGCATCACCAATTTTAAACTTGCTTCCTTTAGTTTGGGGGGGTACATGTGCCTGCCCTATATTTAAATAGCTGTCTACTAATAGCTGATGACATCATCTAGAGGAGTTTCCCACTTCAGACGATGTCATCTGGAAGAGTTTGAGAGGAGCCGCTTGACCAAAGAACACAACCTTTGTGGTATGAGCAACCAGATGATACAATCTGAACTGAAAAACACCCGATGACGTTGTGTGGAGAAGTTGGGTAGAAGCACACAGATATTTTCATATAGGGAAGTTTTATATCATTCATATGGAAATGATGGTGTGAGCAATAATTGTGTCAGGTATGAAATTGACTGGAAAAAAGTAAGTAATGGTAAAACTAGCTAAAGCAGATGGTATACTCACACAGTCTGCTCGTCAAGCTCATCCCCAATGCGTCCTGACATGTCTTTGAGGACTCTGATGCTGCCTGACACCAGCTCCAGCTGCTCATCCTGCTCTTGCATGATCAGCTACACATAACACACAGGAATTAGTCATCATCTCCACAGCATCTGAGTTTTGTTTTGTTTTGCTCTGTTCATGTAATGCATTTCTGACCTCTTTTCAACTTGGTGTTAGTGGAGCAGTTATTTCAGAGGTAATGCTGGCATTGTGTCAGGATAACAACAAGCATGGAGGAGAAATCTGAGTTGTCTAACCAGCTTTCCTCAGACGGAAGAAGCTACCTGGATGAGTAGTGAAACGTTTCGACCTAACAAATAAGTCCAGCTGCCATGACTCAACTTCCACAGAACTGGATGACTGAGAATCTTCACCAAAATCAAACATAAATCAAGCCACAAAATGCTGCAGTAATCTCTCCTGTGTGAACAAGTGGTTTATCTTTGATTAGGTTCAGACTAAAACCACAACCTGATACAGGATGTGTGATGAGAAACCTGCATCATTTAACGGCGCTGTCAACCTTCACCGCAGGAAACAGAAACTAGCAGCTCACACTCTCTGACAAACTTACAACCTATATTTAATCCTCTTTTACTTCATCACAGCGCAAGGCAAACAAGGAAGTCATCGACCTCATCTTTATACAGTGATGCAGCAGGAATCGTACGTTCTGTGCTCGTTTCCTATTCCTGCAATATGATCCTTTGATTAAATCCTCCCCCCTCATCTGTTAGCATGACCTAATAAAACAAACATTACAACATTTACCAGCTACAGATAGTAACAGGAGTTTTCATTCTGTACAACTGCACAAAAAAAGGTCACACAACACATGCTAGAACACAAAATATATATAACAACTCTAAACTTCATCATTTTTTTTAATCCATCCATCTATTCACCCTCCCCCTTCACCTGCTGTTGTTCCTGTTGCTCCTGGATGTATCTGGAGTTTGCAGACACCAGATGAGCCTCCAGTCCTGTTGACCTGTCCTGGCCTGATGAAGCCAGCAGAGCCTGGACACACACACACACAGACACACACACACACACACGGCATGGGGTTAGTAGGGAAGAAAAAATCCCTTATACTCCAACAGTTGCAAATGGTTGTAACAATGTGAGTTTGGCTGTTTGCTGGAGCTGTGCACACGCTGTTGACTACAACACTTTCCAAACCACAAGATTTTGCAATGATTTTTCTGTGTGTGTCTCTCAGAGTGACCTGAAACACATTAGCTGGATTGTGAAAGAAAAGTTCAAATAAGCTATGATAGCATCACTCAAGTTGCCAAAACTATGAGCTGACTAGAACAAAAAATGGTGTCTGCAGACAACAGCTCTACTCATAAGAGGAACTCTGTGGGGTTAAAGCTCAGCATGTTTTCACTGAACCATTAATAAGCACAATCAAAGTGAAGTTTTCGCCAAGTGTGTTGACCTGAAGCTGAGGATGAGATGTCCTGAAATGACTATCACACATATGATAAACCCTTCTGCTCTTTCTTTAAATAACAGTACGACCTCTACTCTAGTGCCAAACTCACATAAACATCTGCTAGCAGTTATCTACCCATCATGCAGCTATTTGGTTTTGTCGTGTAATAAAGACAGTACAACCACGGGCTGTTACTGTTTATTCAAATTTAAAATCACAATTTGAACCCGTGGAAAATATTAAATCTCTAATCTGTAACAATGTGTTCAGAATCAACATGCCATGCCTTGTAATTCAATGGTGGCTTATTGTTGTTCGACCTGGGGAGTCACAACTGTCTACTGACAGCCGTTGGTATAAGACTGCAAGGCCACAGTCTATGAGCAAATATGAAACGTAACCTTCACATTATCACTATATGATGAGATTTAAGATGATAACTGGCTGTGTTTTTATGCAGCATATCTAAAGTAAAAGTAATAGAAACGTAGTGGTTTAAGATGCAGTTTGAAGTTTAAACCTGAAAACTTCCACTTTATCTGGTGTATGCATTGTGTGCACTCTTTCTGTGTGTTTAAATGTGGGCCAACCTCTCTGTTCTTCTTCTCTGCCTGGGCCACAGCAGAAGGGCTGGACAACTGATCCTTCATCTCCTACAAACACACACAGGAACAAAATTCAAATCATAGAAAAATAAAATTAAAAAAAGCCCAGCTCAGTGCAGACGGCTTCATTAATGAGATTTTCTGCTCCTGTGCCAGAATCGCCAGCTGGCAAATCAAAATGTCAAAAAAATAAAAGTTCTTTGTTCCTTCTCAGTAAAGCTCCTTTGTTCAGCTCAGATGACTCAGTTCTTTTCTGGTCTATTTTAAGGACGGTACTTTGCCTGCAGGACAGGCGCTAGAACGTGACTCACAGTTTCCACTGTGCCCACACCGTGGACATTGATCCAATAAAGCCAAGTCAGGAGCTTCACAGCTGCGGTGCAGGTAAAGAAGCTGATACTGATAAGAAATTCTGTCTCTGTATATTAGAACCAAACTGAAAACACATTTTACTTATTGCGTCAGCGTTGGAGGCTGCTGCTGTACGGCCAGCGTGCTTCACTCGAAACATTTCAGTTGTAAACTACAACAGAGGCCTTCTAGTAATGTTTGTGCTGCTATCCCTCATTAAGCACGACCAAGTGTAACCACCGGAAACACCTTTCAAAATAAAACACATGTTTTGGTCAGGCTTAAATATCAATATCAAATTCTTAGATGTGCGTTACTTGCTTGCTTTGTGTTACCTTGGCTGTGTCTGAAATCGCTCACTTATTCATTCACTCTTCCACATGTAACACTCGTTAGATTACACTGTGAAGTGAGCATTACATTGACAATTAAAAAGCATTGTCATTTTGTGTATCACAAGTGTAACGCTGAGCACTGCCTTGTGGAAAGAGTAACAAACAGTAGGATACACGCCATGGACGCCACTGTTCCCATGAAAGAATCTGTGAGGGCACTAAACAGTGAATAAAATCCACACTCAGAATTCAGGCACTCATAAAATGGTGGACAGTAAATAAAGTACTGTATATACTGTAAATATGAACAAATTTCCATTACAGTCTCACAATGCACAGGTCAGGGTCAAACCTTCTATCACTAAACATCCAGCTATCACTCTCTCTATAACCATATACTTTTGACTTATAATAAGTATTATTAGTATTAGTATTATAATATTATATAATAATATTTTACATTTACAAATGAATAATCACAGGTTTACGTTGATGAACTTTACCTGGACGGATTTCCTCGTTCGCTCCACGAAGTCTCTCCTCTCCTGAAGCTCATTGTCACCCAGTCTGAATTTCCCCGGGTTCGATTCCACAATACCTGAGAGAGTTAAGGACTCCACGGATCCACGGACACTGTCAAAAACTCTGCAGCACTTCTGCAAACACTTTTAATGCTGTTTACTTACAACAGCAAATGACTGTGAGAGAATGTAATTTGAAAACTTTTCTGTCTTTTCAAGTCACAAAGAAACTATTTAAATATCCTCCTTAACGCACATCCAATTAAAACAAGGCGTTACACATCTGCTCAATACTATATCTCAAATTTAATTCAAATCAAAGAAAAAATGTTGACTATTTCACTGAGGGAAGGAAAAAGAACATTTGTGTTGGTACAAAAACTCTAAATCACCACCAATGTTACCCTGCCCTAGTTCTGACAGCTCTTTGTTGGACCACTGGTGAACCATTTTATGTTACTATTAATCTTAAGACCAGTTGTTTGTTTGTGGCTCTTCCTTCAACCAAATCTACTGATCACAGTTATATCAGAACCTCCGATATAATAAATACAGTCAGTTATGAGTCACAGCCACTAAATGGAAACAGACTGTGTCCACCCCCCTCCCCGCGGCAAAACTCTTTTTGCTCTATTAACAATAACATTTTGTGACATTTTCCAAACCTCTGAAACTAATTTTATTTGTGTATGATCTTTGCTTAGTTATTATGCAAGTACAATTGGTTCTGCTCCTAAATATATCTCGAGTAAGTGGGAGGATGAAGGGAAAAAGTGACAGAGCAAAACAAAGCATCCGTTTGTTTTCAAAAATAGTCACTATCATGTGAAGATGCGGGTTTTGAGGATGAGCATAGTTTCTTCTTTAAAAAGATACTGATGGTTTCACTGAGGTCCTCCAGGTCCCAGTCTATGGCCCTCAGACAGTTCCTCAGTTCATTGGCACTCCAGTCAAGCTCATCGCGACTCACCTGAGAACACAGAAACCAACAGACACCCTGACTACTGAGGTACACAGTTTAAACTTTCTACATATCCTATTTCCATGTTTTCAAACAAACCACACAACACAGCAGAATCATTTCACTGACTTTGTATACACACTTCCAGATTGTGGTAAGAGCCAGTGGAGAGGCTGAGCAGTGCAAACCTGTGATCATGACGCCTGCATTAAATTCATTTCTGTGCTGTCAAAACACCTTTGTCAAATGTTTATGATATATATCACAATGTACTGTATGTTCATTTCAGCAAGTTTAAGCTCAAACTGCATTTAAAATGCTACAAACCATCTACAAATCTTAATGAATTATTAGCAATATAAGAAAGGAAGGGTGGTGTGCAAGTAGATGTAACAATCCAACCTCTATGATTAATGTGAGGTAAACACTGTGTATATGTAGCCTTCAGAAGTACAGCAATGAAGAAATTATGCAACTGGTATCAGACAATTTCCCTAAAGCTTTGCTTAGCTGTGTTCCTGTTTTCAATGTCTCCCAGAAACTTCTGTTGTGTTGTTTACAATTTTAAACACATCTGTATTTCTATAATGTTCATAATAATTGTTTCTCTACCGACTTGAGTTTTATTTAATTTAAGTTTGTTTTTTTCTAAATCTGATGTACAGCACTGTAAGTACTGTAGATGTTTAAATTTTTATCCAATACAAGGGTAGTGACATTGTCCAGCACACAACCAGGAGTCCTTGGAGAATTTGATCGATCAATTAGTCACTCAACAAGAAACAATAATAATCAGCAACTATTTGCTAAATGTCAATCACCCAGTGTCTTTATGGTATTGGACTATTGGACTCAATGGATGCAACCGCTCTCTCCGTGAAGCTGTGTTTAAAAAGTTAAAAACTGTTGGGTTTTTTTTTAGGCATTTTATACATTTTTGGTAATGAAAATAATCATAGTTGCAGCCCTGAACAGATACAGGTTTGGTCTAAATCTACATTTGTTCAAGACGCCTGTATGTGTAACTGTGCACTAACTAAGGTACCGGTGGGCACAGATATTGTTTACATGTGTTTTTACATTAAGCTCAATGTATACATACGTATATATATATATATATATATATATAAACTATTCATTGTATTGCTTTAAACGCATCCTTACTTGTGGTTTTCAGTGGACAGTGATTCCTGCAGTGACGTGTTTGAGGTGTGTACAGCTCTGCTCACCTGTGTCCCATCGTGCAGCAGTTCCTCCCATCTATCAAACAGGCCCCGAGCACGGGAGAGGGCCTTCTGCACCTCCCTGCACACACACAAATCGAAAAATTAACAACACGGAAACTGTTTACTAGTTTACTTCACCCTTCAAACACTTAGCTGCTAACGGCTAACTGCTACGCCGCTCGCTTAACCAAAACAAGCACCAGAGGCTAATTTTTCATTTCGTATCCTTTCCCTAATTTTCACAGCGGCTCACAAACTGCCTGACAGACGAGCCCCGAAGCTGCCCGGGTGAGAACAAAGAACAAATCTCAGACTCGTGTTAGTCTGAACAAACATCAACACACTGACTGACTCTGCGCTGCTGCAGCTAGTTAGCGCTTATGCTAGTTAGCTCCAGCTAGCCGTTAAGCTCGTGTAACTTTGTCACGGAGGAAAACGCCGACAGGCTGTCAAATTAAGCTTTGGACGTGCTTTAGCTCGAATCGGCTGGAGTCACAGCGTCGAGTTTTCGGTCTTAAATAGTTTCTTCAATAATTTCGTACCCCTTCACCACGAAAAATGGATCCTCTACCGACATGATGCTCCCTCCTGCTTCACTCCCAGCACATGCGCAAGCAGAACCTGCCCTCAGTGACACTAATACAGTATATTTACTCAAGTACTGCATTTAAATACAATTTAAAGGTACTTGTACTTGAGTACTTCGTATTTCTTCTCTATTCTTCTAATCCACAACATTACATCTGGACATACTGTGTCATCTGAACTGAACTGATTTGATAACTTTGGTTATTAGTATATATTGAGATTATTAATGCAGAACATAATCCATAATTATGAGGACTTTTACTTGTACTAGGCTACTGCTTCTACAGTGTAGTCCCACCACTACGTTTAGTTTTACTTTTTAATTAAAATATCTAATTAGGTCTACTTCTTCCACCATTTATTTCCTATTCCAGCTTGTATAAAATGAGAAAAGGCTGGTATATAGAGCCTCCATCAATCAAATGCAGTTAAATAATTATTTTTTGATACCAGTGTTTAGATGAGATGGATAAAGTGGTTAAACTACCAAAGTGAAAAAAACGAAAAAAAACGAGTCCAGACATTTGAGAAATTGCATGTTGGGACAAAAGAGGAATTACAAGTAGACATCTGTATAAGATTAGTTGCCATGGTAATGTCTATGTAATCACTGCTACAGTTTGCAGGAAACTGCAGGGACTGCACTGCATTGAACTTCGATTTTTTTGGGGCCCTTCTAATTTTATCAAGTGTGTTCATTCTTTGACTTTTGAGAACTATGATGACTGTATGCTCCACAGCGTAGAGCTCTCATTAAAAATGAATTAGTAAAGGATGTGCAGCTGGACAGAGCGTGGGGCGTTGCTTAAAAAAAACATGCAGGCTCAGCAACTCCTCCAGTACTGACTGCATGTTCCCCCCATTTACATCTCTCCTTTCTGCCCCCTGCGCCCCCCCCATTTGTCTCCATTCCTGTGGGTTTTTCCTCTCAAACCCACCTCATCCTCTCCACCTCCTTCCTTCCTTCCTGTCTACATCCTGTTTCCTCCCCTCTACTCCACATTCACTCCACTTCCTCCCATCCTGTCCTGTGAAAATTCACAGCCATATTTGACACGCACAGACACGCGCTCTGAAACAGTGACATATTGGAGATGTCATTCTGGAAAAGCTCTTTAAGGATAAACCCTTTTCTCGCCAATAATCATTAGAAAAGTTTTGTCGAGGTGGCTCTGAAAGCCCCACGTGTCTTCTCTCAGTTGCATTTTGGTAATTTGAGTAGGAGTGAACTGACTTAAGAACATCCACCAGCTAATCACAGGCCCTGAGTGAAAAGTACAGCTTTAAGATCTTCATACTTCAGTTGTTATTCTCTTAACATCGTAAATGAGCTTAAAGCCTAAAGCGTCTGCCAAGTAAAGTAAAGTAAATAAAATGTTGAATCAACTGAGTTTGAACACAAGCAGTGTGTTTGTCAAACTTGGGCTCAGGTAGTACTGCGATAAGAGCACTGGTTGGTATCTGGTCTGCTGTGCACTACACATGATGAACACAAAGAGCACATATCTGTTTACACTCGATCGGAACAGTAGACACATTTCTGATTGTCTCTGTGCAACATCTCTGCTGTACCTCAAAAGGTGAGAGGATGAACCACACTTTAGTTTGCGTGTGTCTTCCCCAGTATTCCAGTTTCCACTACAGTACCCCAGCGAGCACATTCAAGTTCCTGTAACCAGTAGTGCACAGGCTTGTGGAGGTCGGCAATGATCTTGTGCCTCAAAGTTAATATGGTGATTATGTGCTGTGTTGAATTGGTCCTTGTTACGCTGATGTGTTTTTGCCATGTTATGACAAACATGAAGAATGATTGACGTTTTATTACCTCCAGAAACTCCAGAAAATTCAAAGTTCTGATTACCCTGAATGTAACCAGACAATATAACTGGACACCTACGATGTTATAGTTGCTGTTTGCAGTTCTGCACAAATATGTCAGTGCTGAAAGTGAAATATGTAAATCAAGACTCATAAAATATAAGTGTGAAAACAAGCACAAAACAAGTTCTACATTTAGAGCTGCAGTTCTGATAAAGCTTCCCAAAAAAGCCCATACATAGTTATTTGATAAGAGAAAGTATTTGGAAAATTTAAAAGTAGTTTATCATGTTTTTTCCACTTGCTGCACCTCATCTGGGGAATGTGCTGTCCAGCTTAAGCTGGATGCACGTCTGCCTCAGTGGAACGGATGAGTCATTTTAAAAACACAGTCTAGCAGGAAAATCTCTGCTGGAACAAAACAAAGTCTGAAATAAACCCGCTGTAGCATAACAAAAGAAGCAGGAGGAGAGGCGGCGAGAATGAGGAAACAGAGAAGTGCCGAGTCTAAAAATAGACATCCAGACCAATTCCCTTCAAGTGCTCCTTGTAAGGACGACCTACTTTCATCTTTGGAATTCACAGCTTGCTGCTGCTGCTGCTGCTGCTGCTGCTGCATTAACTCAGGAATGATGGAAATTGTTGATTTCACTACTAACCAACCTCTACAAGTCTCAATACTAAGAGGACAAAATACAGTACATGTCATGACAGTAACTGACAGTGAATGCCAAGAGGATGCAACCGAACCACAACAAACATCAGTCTGTGTGTCATAAATCTGCTGTAGCCACCAGTCTGCTCTCAGCCTGCTGGCTGAGAAAACCTTTTAAGGACAGTTCAAAACCCATGAAACCTCTTTTACTCTTGTAAAGCAACAACATTTTATTTAGATAAAAAAAAACAAGCACATAAAAACTGAGAGAAACTGCAGAGTCTGTGACAATTTTCTGTGCATTTATTACAACAAGTGGCTTCTTTTCATATTTCAAACAAAATATTATGAAAGCTTGGGGTGCAAGCAAGCTGTAGCATGAGATTTGAAATCAGTCCACTCTGCCTGCTCCGTTATAGTCTGCTTCTTTCCCTCGAGTCCTTCAGGTATTGGTGATCACGTCACAAAACTCACAGGTCAAGTAGAAGTAATTGACCCTCTCTGATTGGTTAGAAGGCCGAGCCTCATTCAGGGACTATTAAAAAGGACGTATCTCACTTACTCTGTTTAATGAGTCTGAATCACAGAGGCCTTTGACAACATGCCTCCACATTAGGATATGATTTGGATCATAGTTTCACAAAGCAAACAAATAAATAAACACTATTTAAAAAGCTATGTTGCTTTATATTGCACAAAAATAATGCAACAAGGATGATAACAATGATAATTTGAAATTCATGTTGACTGTGATACATCACAACTAAAGCAAGCAAAAGTACTTCAACTGATTTAACAACCTCACATAAATGAATAGAAACCAATGGGTAACTGCAAGTTTTCAAAACAGTAAAAAACGCATGGCCCGCATTAATAAAACACGAAGCAAAAAATGAAGGATTGTTTAAGAGCTAAAGCTGAGGAGCAAACACGGCTGTTACGTTCCTTTTAAACAAAGCGCCAGAACTGCACAATAAGCTTAACCCTCATTACTATTATACAATCTTAATTGTGGCAACAGTTTCCATGCTCTCTGCCAGTAAATATCATATTTTGGCAACCGGGTCATTTCCCAGTCCTACCAACCACTGTTTACACTGTGGAGAGAAATACTGTACAGTGAAAAAAGGAGGCCCCGCCCTCTGGCCTGCACACGCACACTTCACCGCCCATTTGGCCTCAAGCAGTGTTAAGTGTAATCACACATAACACTGTCACCATAGCAACCAGTCGGGTATGGACCTGAAGTGAAGACATGTCTGATTGTTGCCTTTGCTTATTCAAATAGTCACCAAACATGCACGTTGACTGCAAACTGTGATTTTGTTTGATTTAAATTTGCAGTTCATACCAGTCAAAATAGACCGCCTAATGCATCACACAAGTGGTTATGTGAAGATAAAATTTTTTGCAAACAAAAAACTTTCTTAGTGGCAACAACAGTCTTCATTATACTAAATGTGATTTTTATTTTTTCATTTTGAACACTGTTGCTGTCAAACAAACTGTAACATCTTGAGCTAATTTGTGTAAAAGTGATGCACAGTTAGGACAACTGGAATTCATTACAGTGTTTGTTTTTCTCGTGCCATGTTCATGTCATATGGGAAGGAAAAGTATTGATGGGAAATGTTTCCATGGTTACAACTTGCATGTTTTTTACAGCACCAGACAACTTGGGCGGCGACAGCCAGTGCTGCTGATAACGAGTGTAATTTGCACGCTGAATGAATGACTTCATTTGTCATATGGCTGTAAAAACATTTGCGGTTGCATTTACAGGATCTGACTTGAGGTTCTCAAGTTAAGATCATTTTACCGCAAAATCAGACATCTTAGAAAATAAGAAATTCCTCTTTCTAAATCTCAGTTGACAGGAAGGGGATTTTTTTTTTCAAGGACACAAGTAAAAAGAAGAACAGATCCTCTCAGAATGTTGCACTATATGGGTGATACTACTCTCTGAATTACCACTGTCACTTAATTTGCATTGCAGCACAACGGAAAGCAGAAAAGTTGCAGCAGCCTGAGTGTGAAAATCTACTTTAATTTTATATGTTATTGTGTAGAAGCCTTTCTTCAGCATTGCCGTGGCTTATTGTGCATTTTTCTCTTGAATTAACAGTAATATTTTAGTGCTTATCAAGAAAAAAAAAAGCTAACAAATCAGTGTTATTTAGTGTTTTTGTTTTTGTTTCCATTTTTCTTCTCCTTTAGGTTAAGGGGAGGGGTGATGACAACTATCATAATCGTATTTATATCATATTTATAATCAGATAACCCCACTACGTTACACACAGGACTGATTAGGAAATGACCTATTTTTGATTCATTCTTATTATTTTTATTACCTATTTTTGTTCTGTAAATTGAGTATTTAGTATTTGTGTTGGTGTTAATCTTTTCTGGTTATGGTTCTTTCTTTTCTTTCTTTCTTTCTGTTTGAACAGAGAGCTGCTGTAACATGCCAAAATAATTTCCCTCTGGGATTAATAACGTTTTTTGAATCTTGTATGTGCAAACCAATAGTGCAGTTGTTAGCCTATTAGCAGACTGATTGTCTAATTGTGGGCATGCTTAATTGTGTTGAGAAGAGCTAACATTGTTTAAAAACTCACTACAGACACTGATCTGCTGCAGAATTTACCACTTAACGCTGTGTTTCCTATGGTACTTAAAGGCATCATCGCTGCGCTGCAGGGGCTCACAGCCTGCTGCCGTTTGACCTCCGCCGTGCCGCTGCTTAGTAACCTTTTTTACACCGGTGACACTCCATATATGGTGGAGAGATTACGACATCACAGCTGTGCCCGGGTACAGAGAGAGAGAGAGAGAGAGAGGAGGGGCTGCGGTTACGCGCTCGCGTCATGGCTTTTCCACTCTGCGCGTCCCCACGGGGCTTTACTACCGGATGAGCCATATATGGAGGCTGAGCGCGCGAGTGAGTGACGTGATGTGTTTGAGTGTGTGTGAGAGAGAGAGAGAGAAAAGAGAGAGAGAGAGCAGAAACCCCCCAGAGACACGTTTTCTTCTCCCACGTAAATTCTTCGAATTGCCGCCTGGGTATTTTTTTTTTTTTTTTTGGTAATCAAGATGTAAACACTGAAATTATCTCACTCTGCCGTGTGAACTCGTTGCGTTTTTAGATCTATTTGAAATCAGCCGCTTTAATACTTTGCATTAAAACACTTCCACAAACATGGCGCAGTAAATATGTCCAACACTTCCCCCTCTGGTGTTTGAAATGACAGATTTAAGACAATAAATTGATTTATTATGTGGATTATCTCATGGTAAATTTGCTTGAATGGAATTAAATCCTAAAGTGAAAGCGCCGAATGTATTACACAACCTGCATTTTATAGTATTTATTATTTGTAATATTGGTCTATTATTTACTAAATGACGTATTTATAGAATTTGTTGAAGACACATGAACTTAACATGTGTTATAGAATCTATTAGAGATCATTCTTCTCCTTTGATTGTTTATCCTATAATGATTTTGAAGCGTCATATCAGTGCATTAATATGTGAAGACATTTACACTAAGTTGTGTCTCAGATAACACGTTTGTCGACTCATAGTTTATAGACAGTAAAAAAAAACATCATCTGGTTTATGAATAAACTAATAATTTATAATCTTAACCAGGACCTCATCTACTAACTCAGACATTTATCTAATAGGCTGCAGCAGCGAGAAGTGAGTTGCAGCAAAAGCAGAAAATCTAATTAATAAAAGACAACAACTGTGAGAAGAAGTGGTAGACGGAACAGATGGTGTGTGTGTGTGTTCCTGAGCTATATACCTTGTGTGCGGGGACATTTTGGGAAACTGGGGACATTTGAAGTGATCTTGGCTTTCTGACACACATTTCAGAGACAAATTCGAAGTTTCAACATTTAGTTTTCTGGATTAGAATAAGGTCAAGTTTGGGGTTGTGCATTAAGTTGTGCTGGTTAAAGTTAGCGTGAGGGGATACAGGATGAATTGTGTCAAAGAGTGTCCTCACAAAGATAGACATTCACATGTGTGTGTGTGTGTGTGTGTGTTTGCCGCAGCTATATAGCAGGTGTGGGCGGCGCCTGTTTGTCACTGAGGAATGAAGTCTACGTTACGTCAAAGAGGAAATAAAACGCCACCCAGCTACACACGCTCTCTCATTTCTCACAGTTTATCCATTGGTGAAGAGCTCAAGTCCGACCTCAGACAGATCACAGACTCGAAACTAAAGTCTCAGGACAGACAAAGCTCGTTTGCTTGTTGAGCCTTTGGTGGCGGTGCCAAAACAACCGTGCGTAATTACGCATAAAAAACAATGAGCGCCACATCAGCTATGGAAGTGAACGCCGAAGCCAGACGGATCCTGGCCGTGTCGATAAGCAAGTTGTACGCCTCCAGAACCCAGAGAGGGGGGCTGAGACTTCACCGGAGCCTCCTGGTCTCCCTGGTCATGAGATCTGCCCGGGACATCTATCACTCCTCCCGGGAGAGCGAGGTGCCCTGCGGCGCGCAGCCAACACCGGAGGAGCCGATGGACACCAGCGCCAGCTCAGGGGAACAAACCGGGTTACCCGAGCCTCAGCCTGAGTCCCAGCCAGCGCCGAACTCAACCGAGCCGTTTCCAGAGGATCCGGACATAACGGAGGAAGAGTGTGATGGTGAAATCACAGAGGACAAAGAGAACTTGAGCCCGGCCAGGCAGTCCAGGAAACGCCGGGGCAAGGCGTCGGCGGCGCCTGACTTCCTTCCCAGCAAGAGGGCGAGGCTGGAGCCCGGGGAGGAGAGGTATGCGGCCCCGATGGGCAGCTGTCGCGCTGGGGCCGGGGAGTCCCTGACCGCTTTGTCTCTAAATCGGGTCATACCTGCCTTCTGAACAGATGGAGGGAGAAAATAACCTCCAATGAGACTTTAGGGTGGAGTGATTCTCAACTCTACTCCTGGTCAAACTACAAAGGCGGTTTGATCCCTTTGCGCTGACCTACACAGTCGGCCCCCGGACAGAGGGATTACCGCGGCCATGGTGCGAGCTCTCCGGTCGATCTGCGTGTGCCTGACGAGCTGGTGAAGCCCCTACAGTGATCAACAAGCAGAGAAGGAGAGGAACTAGACCAAAAGGAGCTGCAGGCCGGAAAGTTTGAGGAAGGTACTGAAGGGGAACTGGTTGTGTTGCTTCTAGTTTCCCGATGATTCACCTTAACTTAAATGAGTCCAAACAAGTGACTGCTGCTGACTCAAAACGCATGTATGCGTGATTCAGCAAAGAGTGTGATGTGAGTCAGTCAGAGAAGAAGTGAAGCGGTAAACCACAGAGCAACACACACACATGTAAACACTAGGACTTCAGGGAATTTACGGCCCTTACACCGGGATGTCAGACTCTAACACTGAAACAGGAAGGACAGTTAAGGCAGACATACTGCCACAAACACACAAAGTCATCTGCTGCTCTGGACTTTGATAAATCAATACTACTGCTTGGGGACTGTCCTACATACTGTGTTCACATGGTGCTATAAAAAAAAATCCAGACTGTCCACATGGTGTTGGAGGCAGATTAGTTAAACCTTCTTGTTCATGTTGGACCTGTGAAAAATGAACATTACCTCACATTTCAAGCTGCTTTTTTATTTGTATGATTAAAATAATCATGTCCATATTTGTAATAAACATGGTGAAATGGTACTCAGTTTGTGTTGCTGTCTTTGTTCCAAAGTTATGTAGTTAAAGTTAAAGTGATGCTGACACAGACTTATTTCCAAATCACATTAGTCTATATTAGGTCACAGTTCATAGGGTCAATCCTTTATAAGAGGGAGCCGATTGGTACAACCCGGCGCCAGTCTGCTAATCTCATGCTTACAGAAAGACACAAACATTCAAACAAACTCACACACACATGCAGCTTCCAGGGTGGCTCCATCCTTGTTATTTCCTGTGGATTATGACAGAATTCTGAATCACATCGCTGCCAACATGACCCGACAGCGATTCAGGAGGGGGATAATAAAAGAATTACGCAACATCACAGCAGCAGCAGCAGCAGCAGCTGGGGCCAAACCTCCACTGCTGAATAATTCAGAGAGCAGCCTGAGGACATCTTCATCATCAGCTTCCTGCCAGCTGACTGGAAAAACTACACCCTGAAACTCCGTGGTGGTGGTGGAGAGCTGGTTGTGCAGGTTTTGTCTAAATCAGCAGCCTTGTGTTTATAGTTAAGTTGTCTGTCACTGCCGACATCATCATCCTCACTTTCTTCTTTGACACATTTTCAGCTCCTGAGTCATGCAGATAAAGAATGAAAAAAGAGTTAAAAAAAGAGAAACAGTTATTGATACTGATAGGATGACAAAGACCTGAGGAATGAGGATTATTTAAATGTCTCATCAAATATTATCACTAGGGATCATTTAGACTTTTTTTTACAACTTGAGTCAGATTTTTGCTTGTAAAGCCGCCACCAGTTTGTTTACACATTAATATTCAATTCAGTTCATAGCAGTTTACTGACATAGCGTCAAATCACAACAGAATCATCTCAAGGCACCTCACATAATAAGGTCAAAACCTCATAGAGTTATACAGAAAGAAACCCAACAATCCCCCCTTGAGTAACAACACCCTTTAACAGAAGAAACCTCCAGCAGAACCAGGGTCAGGGTGAGCGGTCATCTGCCTCGACTGGTTGGGGTGAGTAGACAGCACAGTAATAGTATAATATGCTATGATAAAATAAATAATAACAATAGCTAATAAAATATAACATAGTTTATGTAATTGCATAAATAGCATAATACAGATGTTGTAAAAACACTATATGTAGCAGCTAAAATGCAATAACATGTACAGGAGTTATAATGTAAACTATAATGATACAATAATAATAACAGTAGTAATGTAGTGTAACACTAATAAAAGGAGGCAGTACTTATGGTTTATCAGATATGTGCAGTCTGATTTGACAAGAAGGGGAAAAATGCAGGATTTTTGCAAAAAATTCTGATGACTTCACCGTTGACTCTCAGTTTCAGAGCTTAAGAATGTGCTGTCACCAGGAAGAGGTAAGTGATAAGACAGTGGAAAACGTCAGGAATGTGGACCTTGAGTTAAGATTGTTTTGTTCTGACATCACCATTATCACTGGACTGTTTTCATAGTTTTACATCTGTTGCTTCTGACTTTTAATGTGAATAATGCTGTGAGTAAAACAATGTGCCTTTACAAATTCCCAGCGTTCAGGATGAACTTCAAAGGTCAAAACATTAAGAAAGAATTCAGTTTATGATATATGACAAAGAAAAGAAGCAGATGCACTGGGGACGTTTTGCACTAGTTTTTCCTGTTTTTCTGTCAAGTGACTGAAGGACTGACCTCATCTAAGCCTTAAAAAGAACCAGAGTCAACCGCACGAGGTTTATCTGTTACTGTCTGCCTTGTTAAATTCAAGGTTTTTCAGAAACCTGAAGAGAACACATTTGATGGAAGAAATATATCACCCCTTTCTTCTAGTTCCTTGAATTTTTACGGTAAACCCTCAGATTATTCCATGAGCGGATTCTGACAGGTTGATAGAAAACTCTCCATGTTTTCAGTAGGACGTCCTTCACTAATGTTGTTTTCATACAGCAGTTAACAACATATGTATATATGCACAAACCCGCGGATCAGAGTTTCATCATATTGACCCAGATCTGCCTACTGCATCACTGGCTTAACATAAGAAAACAACTTCCATATCTGGGTCATACAACATTGGTGTGTGTGCGTGTGCTAAATTCATGCCTAAATCCTTCTTTAAGCTGCAATAATTATTCCATTACAGAGGATTCCAGGATGTAATAGTGTTTATTATGTTGTAGAGCGAGGACTTCAGTCACTGTGTGTTGTTTGAAAGGCAGCAGAACTGGTCGATGAACTAAGACAATGCTACTTACGTATGCAAATGTAGTGAAGTCAAACACGATTAGGTGACACCTCGACGAGGAGGGATGGGCAGTGGGATGTGAGAGCTGAGAGGGAATGACTGAAAACAGGGGAACAAGTTGGCACAGCAACGGATGTCGGAGGTGTGGTCTTCTAATTACCAATAATGATAACAACTCCACTTTGTTTTGTCAGTTTGTCAGATTCATCCGCCTCGCTTTTCATCGCTGAGCAGCTGAGAATCAGAGCAGAGGCGGGAAAGTGAGTTTTGAATGACAGGAACGTCTCTTCCATTGAGTCGTCTTAGAGTCACTGGCATCAGTCATCGTTTGATTGATGTCTTACATACACTACCGGTCAAAAGTTTTAGAACACCCCAATTTTTCCAGTTATTTATTGCAATTCAAGTCCAATGAATAGCTTGAAATGGTACAAAGGTAAGTGGTGAACTGCCAGAGGTAAAAAAAAAAAGGTAAGGTTACCCAAAACTGAAAAATAATGTACATTTCAGAATTATATAAAAAGGCCTTTTTCAGGGAACACAAAATGGGTTAACAGTTTAAAGCTGTTCTGCAGCAATGGAGGTTGATCAAGCC
>JAUMHL010000001.1:2843297-2864948 GCA_032362345.1 Sandelia bainsii | reverse complement strand
AACCTTACCTTTTTTTTTAACCTCTGGCAGTTCACCACTTACCTTTGTACCATTTCAAGCTATTCATTGGACTTGAATTGCAATAAGTAACTGGAAAAATTGGGGTGTTCTAAAACTTTTGACCGGTAGTGTATATTCAGGTAGATCTGTGACATTAAGCAGTAAATATCAAACTGCACATTCTGTTTTTTAAGGACTCCTGTGAGACTCAGATGTGTCACATTACTAAACTGCTCAGAAGGGATTCAAACCTGAGCTGCAGCTGTAGGTTTTATGGGCAAAACAGCGATGGCACAAAATGTTCCACACGGCCACTTCAGTAAGAACACAACACGTATTTGGACACTGCTCACATTAAACTGTATTACAGGCAGAAACGGCGTTTTGAGGATTATTGTTTTGCCTTTCAGTTTGCAGGCTTATGTGCTATTACTGTTGTGCTGGAAATGGGTCTTAATGGAGCCAGCAGTGCAAATCTTCCTTTCAGGCAAGGTGATTTTTTTTTCCTCTTTTGGTCCATTTATTTCAGTGTTTGTGGAGCTTTTGTAAGAAAAGCAGCTTCTCACAAAAAAAAAATCTGTTGCTACAGAAGGGAGACAAATTGTTCTTGATCTTAAAGACCCTCAGTATTGATTCTTTGTTCTATGTTAGTGTCTTGACCTTGTCAGGTAGTGTGTGAATTGACCTTCAAGATGTAGAAAACAATTGCTTATATTGGACACTTATGTCATCTACAGTGATAGAGAAAGTAAGTAAACGTGGTGCATTCAGTGAGAGCAAGAGCTAGGAGTCACAGTATGATCAGTTGAGTGACAAGACATCAATCCACAATTTTGATCAATAACTAATTAAGAAGTGTATCATGTAATAAGACTTTAAGAGTCTGCTGCTCATAGGCACAGTGATGCTTTGATTACGTTGAGCATCCTAACATGCTCACAGTGACACTAACATACAGACATACTCACTACTGTGTTCACTACCTTAGTTTAGCGTGTTAGCAAACTAAAATTTGCCTGGACTGTACTGGACAATTTCCCTTTAGAACAAATGATGGTGCTAAATAAAACCAAAGTTATTCTAAGTCATCCTGAGCGAGGCTTAAATATCTGTAGGAAAATTCAAGGTAAACCCAGACATATTTCACTCAAACTCACAAATATCAACCTCATAGTGACACTAGATAAAAAGTGAGAAGATCATCAAGGTCATTAGCATTTATCCTCTCTGGACCATATATTTTATAGTTTTATGAGAGGAATATTAAAAGTGAGGTTACCGACAGACAGACAGAATCAACACATTGTTGGTTTTGTCCTTTTCATAGTTGTTATTTCTAAAAATAAGAAAAATATAAAACATCAGCTGGCTTATCTTTTAAAATGTGTGGCAATAAAAACACTTGACACAAATATACTGTTGTCACAGCAGGCAAGTAAATTGTAGAGATAATATCAGTGATGGATTCCCTGGACCAGTCGTGCACTGTGTTGGCCGTAAATGTAGCAGCCTGGTTAAGATGCAGCGACAGTTGCAGTGACGTGGAGCTCTAACAGCTCGGAGCTAAAATAAGAAAAGCACAGGAAATGTCTTCATACAGGATGCATGCATGCATCGACCGGCGCTCTCCTGCCTGTGAAGGAGGCAGATAAACTGTGTGCGACCAATCAGGGGGATGGAGTCTTGCGCAGACGTGCGGGGGCTAATTCAGGGTCTTTCGTCGTAAACGTCATGGTGTAGGCTACACCTCCATTATGAAGACTGTATTGTGGCTTGATCACATATTCATTTCAGAATTGATCCTGTAAATGATGACTGGATTATAAAACTGAATAAAATAACACATTGATTCTGACTGGAAGCGTTTATGTGTTGAAGGATTGTGGGAGAATTATTGGGATGGGGAGAGAGGTTGAAGATTATATTTCAGAATGTATTAGAATAACTAAAAAAGGTTTAAAGCTTAATATACAATAATTTAAACAAAACTTTACTAAAGTATACCCACCTTTGGCTATTGTCTGTCACATACAAAAACTATCTTTTATGAAAAAATGCACAAACATTTTGGGGGTTTGGTGTAAAAATCATAACATAGCCTAAATGAAACATATGATCCACTGAAGCACCTGTTCTATTAAAGACACTATAAGAAGCTGCATGCTGTGATGACGGGACTATTGGCGTTCCTCAACTGCCTGGAGAATTTGCGCCACCAGCTGTTTACCTCAACATCCTAACATTCAAATAACAACAGAGCCTGGAAATGTGCCTTAATCTGCTTTTAGTCTTTCTCACTTTCTTGGAACTCGTTTTAACATTTGCACTAAAATTAGATGGAAACTTTGCTTCTCATGTTACACACGTCTGTCAGTTGATCAAAGAGTAGAAAGTATCTAAAAAAACACGATTATTTGCTTTTGTTTTTAACGATCTAACTTCAAACAGTGCACGCCTTTGATTTCAAGCTTAAACAACCCATCGTGATAACACGGGAGTGTGCGTTTCTGTGTCGCTGTGTAACAGGAAGCCGTGCTCTGTTGAAAATTAGTGAGAAAACAGCTCATGTGTTTCTGTGGAAATGAGTGAGGAAGTAGTTGTGTGCCGTGTTGTCGCTCTGTCTTTGTGTGTGCAAGAGGCTGTGAACATGCCTCTGTCTGTGCTGACTCTGTGATTGGCTGAGACATTTCATTACAGCAGAGGACTGACTAACTATGAATGTGAATGACTGAGAGTGCCTGCATGTGTATGTATGTGTATGTATGTGTGTGTGTGTGTGTGTGTGTCTGGCAGAGACAGGAAGTGATGCGTTGATGCTGGCGGGCAGCAGAATGTGTAGAAGGAATCTCTTTTAAGACTCAGCTGCGGGAGGACAGAGCTCTCCAATGCATCTGATGTGAACATGTGTAAACATGTGTGTGTGTGTTCGTGTGTGTGTGTGTGTGTGTAGTTTTGTATGATGTGGTGGAAATTGTAGTTGGCTTTAGGGGTTGGGGTTAAGCATTTAGTTGTGCTTGGTTAAGGTAAGAGTCTGGGGAATGCATTATGTCATCGAGTGTCGTCACAGCTATAGAAAGACCAATAATAATACGTTTGTGTGTGTGTGTGTGTGTGTGTGTGTGTGTGTGTGTGTGGTGCAGGCTAATGGACAGAGGTGATGCTTTTAGTGTCCTTAAATGTCTGCAGCCCTGCAGGATAATTGCATTTTCCAAGCCTTGTGTTTTTCGCCTCTTTTGGTAACACTCAAATGCAGACAGATGAGTGGACGGCCAGACAGAGAGGAGGACGAAGAAGGACAGATGTGAGGAGGAGGAGCAGCAGAGGTTCAAAACAAGGAAGGAAAAAAAAAGGAAGAGGAGGAGGGATGTCGATTAAACGTGACTACATGGGGAGGGGGAAGTGCGGGACACAGCAGAGTGGTGTGTGTGTGTGTGTGTCTCCCAAAGCCTCACATCGGTGACGCAGTGCCAGACGTAGACGCAGAGGAGGAGGAGGAGGAGGAGGGAACAGTCTGAGGACACTCATTGCGGGGGCGTTTCATTTGAACATGTTTTCTATCTGAAATAGAAAAAGAAGCAGCGTGGTGTGTTGTTTAGAGTTGTCTCACCTGCGATGAGTTGGCAGCCTCTGAGGGGTTTGTAACGCTGTGCTGGAACAAATGGAGCACAGTTTCATTCACCGGCTCTCGCTTCCATTCACGCTGACGTACTAGTCTGTAGGAATGACTAAGGAATGAATAAATTATTCCAGGGAGAACAAATCATTAGTTACACGCGTAATATTTAGCTTTTACTCATTTGAGCTATTAAACGAATATAGAATAAAACAAATCTCTTTTAAAAATTTTTAACATCTATATATTTATTATCAGTTACATGTACGTTTACACGATAGCAGATATTTGACTATTTTTCAATTTCAGAATACAACTATGTATAGAATTATGCAGAAAACAATCCCGCTTGAGCAGCACTAGGTGGCAGTGAAGGAGAAAAACTCCTCCTCGTTAAGCAGAACCAGGCTCCGAGTTGGCGGCCATCTGCCTCGATCGGTCGGAGTGAGTGCAAGATCAGTATTCTGGCCAAATACTACATCATGAAGAGAAAAGAACACTCAAAGCAACTTTGTGAAAATGTTTTTGAAAAGCACAAGTTAGAAAAGGAGAAAGTCACTGAATATTCTTTGGAGTACAGTTAAATCCACCATTGAGAAATGAGAGGAACGTGGTACATAAATCTGCGCACAGGAGCCTGTCCTCAAACATTGAGTGACTTTTCAAGAAAGGGACAAGTGAGGGAGGACACAAAGACACAAACACATGTGACTCCTCTGAAAGAGATCCAAGCTTCACTGGCTGAGATGGGAGAAACTGTACAGCAAGTGTTGTTGGGGTTCTTTCCTTTAAGGGGGTGTTTACTTAGTGTATGCAATCACTTATTCAATTTTATATTTTTAATTAGTTCATATTACTTTGTACAGATCTGTTTTCACTTTTACACGAAAGAGTATTTTAGAGTAGATTTTTGTAATAAGAGCCACATTAAATTGCCCATGATTCATAGAAACATGCAAAGGGGGTGAATACTTCATCATAAAGAGACTATTCAGTATTTTTTCTAATAAAGTGTCTACAATGTATTTCTGCAGAATCAGCACACTTTAAACGCTTGAGTAATTTGCTCCTCAAAACTCTTCTTTCCTCACATTACTCTACCATACTGTACAGTAATCCTGTTACACGTGACTGTGTCCTCTAGGTGCCACTTGGTGTGTGAATTAACAGTTACGACTGTACTAACACTGTTGCTGCATGTGAGAGCTGTCAAAGCCGTGATCATCTGCTGTGATGGACAAAAATATAGCATTTTAATTCTGTACTTCACCTGATCACTTGTGAATTTTTATCTGTAAGAGCAGATTGTATTTTATGATGGTTGTGAGCATTTGCTGGAAATGTAGCGTTGCCTCTGAAATTCAGTGGAGAAAAAATGGAAAGAAAAAGAAATACTCAATCTCACAGACCAGTGGAAGAAGTATTCAATTCTTCTACTCAAGTAAAAGTATCATTACCACAGTGTAGAAATAGTTTGTTACAAGTAAAAGTCCTGCGTTCAGAACTGTATTTAAGTATTAACATCAAAACACACTTGAAGTACCAAAGTAGTACAAAAGTCTTCCAAAAGAAGTACTTATACTATCATGGCCCATTTTAGAGTGATATTTATTATAATTATTGATGCACTGAGGTGTAAACATCACCAATATTACAACTGGATGGGGCTAGTTGCAGTTAGTTTGCTTACTGAGAGGTGCCTTAATTGACAATAAGAGGCTACATAATAAACAATAATTTCTCAGTTGATTATATTATATGATAAGAGTCTGCATCTGCGAAATAACTACTTACTAAATCTGTCAAATAAATGTAGTGAAGTAAAATATTTCCCTTTGAACTGTAGTGAGGCAGAAGTCATATGATAGAACAATAATAATAATAACAGTAATATGAAATGGAAAAACTCAAGTTAAGTACTTACATACAGTACTTGAGTAAATGTAGTTAGTTACCATCTACCATTGCCGCATACACTGCTCAGGAATACTCAACAGAGCACAACGTGTGTTTCTCTCTGTAACATTTGATAACAACTGCAGTTCTGACCTGTTTTAAAAACAGACAGAACATATTTCTTATAGATTTGCATCTTCATTAAGAACCATTGGGTTTGTGCCTGAGCCTCTCAGATAGGACAGGGAATCAGAAAAGATTAAACTGTTGTTGGTTATGTTGACAAAGAACAAATGAATTAAATGAAGTCAGACAGTGGATGTTGCTCGTCAAATATCTGATCTGCATATCTTATCTTGCAGTACAACATTCAGTTTTGTGACCACAGCGAAAAACAGTCCCTTCACATATGTCTTTATTTAAATTTAAACAAAGACTGTGATCTTTCTCTAAAGTGTTTTTCCTGACACGAGACTGTGTGTCCTTGCAGCTCACTTCCCATTACTAAATGTAGCGCTCCATTTATTCAAAAAACTATGTTGCATCACAACATAATTGCAACATTATTTACGTTATTGCATTTGCAGTTTAGTTGCATAGGAATGTAATTTTCAGGAGACAGAGTTGGTCAAAGGTGTTAAACTTTTGTAAGGTTATAGTCAGTTGGCTAACTGATTATTTTATCAACTTCGACTGGCACATGGGAACAAAACAACAAAACAATGAGTTTAGTTTGTGGCTACATCAGAATACAGAGTTGTGATGTGGTACCATGAAGCGTTCAGCTGCGGAAGTTGCACAGTGCAGTAACAGGTGATCCGAGCGTGCGGTGGCAATGGCTGAGATGCCATTCACCTTATTACAAGTTGGTGTAATCGGAATGATTTGATGAAGCTGTTATTTTAATGCATAAATGCTACATGTTGGGGCTTTAATCAGGCAACTAACAATGTATTTGCAGCTACCAACTATGATTAGACTTAACTTCATTCAGTACACCTGTGCCAATACAGTTCAATACAGCAGCTCTGCCATGAATTCTACTTTAAGGCTTCAATTACTCTGTTTTTTTACAGGTGTACCTAATAAAGTGGCCAGTGAGCGTATATTAGTATACTACAGTACTGTACTTATCTCACTCACCATGATTATAGGAAATTATCTTATTTATAGGGGAACCGCAGGTTTGGTTCTGTCCATGCTCCTTAATTCACACATTATATCTTGATTGTTTAATATGAACAAAAAGCAGAGTGTAAAAATGATGAACGGACGTGACGGTGGTATTGATCTCCCAGTCGAACACAGGCAAGAAAAACAAAAAAGAGAGAACATGTGACGTGTTTGTGTTAGTGAGTGCAGGATCAATAAAGCAGACAGAAGGGTGGGTAGAATGCATTCTCTCTGGTTTATTCAGGTTCTTTAGGAAGAGTTCTGTTTGAAATTACAAAATGCACTGGTAGAAACAGCAGAGATAGATAGAGAAAGAAACAGAGGGAGAGAAATAGATGGTTAGTGAAAGAGAGAAAGAGAGAGGGAGAAAGAAAGAAAGGGATTTCATAGCCAGAATAAATGGGAATAACATCACCAGATTCAGGTTCAGGCAGCTCTTTACTCTCAAAGGGATTGTTTTCAATTAAGGAAATGTTTTGTATTCTTTCTCCCCCTTTTTAAAGTCATTTTTTCTTTCTTTTTTTTTGTAATGTTAGTTAAAGTGTTATCTATCCTTGTTCCCCCCGCGGTTTTCTCCCCGTGAAATAACTGGCAAACATAACAAACAGACATTCTTTGATATCATCACCAAAGTCATTTCAATTTTTTATCAGGATTATTTTTTTTTTCCATTTTTGTTTCTTTTTTTTGGTCAGGTTTTTTAATGTTTTTTGTTTTTAAAAATAGAAGAAAAAGAAACACATTGCTCTTAAAAACATCTATCTATATATATTTTTACATATATATATATACTTTTTTCTTCATATTTATTTTTTAAATTCCTGAAGTTGACTTGTTACCCCACATAGTGGCATGCACATTGCACATGCAAATCTGTAATTAAATACTTCTCTTTTATCTTAAATTGCCATGTATGTTTATTTTTTCTCTTTTTTCCCCAACTTGCTGAGTGAATCCTGTATGGTTTTCTACTGTGGCACTGGTTTCGGTTTCTACTGGGTCAAGTGTCGAATGGTCTGCGCGGTGATGAAATGGATGGATAGATGGATGGATGGTAGGCAGTTGTTTGGGAGAGTTTCCCCATTGCATCTCTGCACCAAGAAACACTCTGGTATTTGGATCCTCCAAAGGTTTAACCCAATGTAGCTAATTTTGATCAGTGAAAAGTTTTCACTTTTCAGACCTGATTTTGGTGCTGACAGTACGTTTAGAGCAGTCTACTTGTTGCAAGGCAGCAAATAAGGAATATAAAGGTTATATAATGAAAAATGGACTTAAGGAGAAAATAGTACAACAGAAATGTCCCTAATGTTTTGCTAAAATTTCCACAATTGAAAACAAATTTCTTCTGACAACTCAATGTTTACTTCAGGCAAACTATGTTACAAAATCTCTGCATAATAAAGAGGCTAATTGTTCATTTTGGCCCGTGCACCTATGAAGCCAAAATCTAAACAAACGAAAAGCTTCCATTTTTGCTGCAACAACTGGTAATAGATAATCATTGTCAGTTTGGTTCAAGGATTCCAAATATTCTATCTAAACATATAGTTACAACAAATCTAATAATTTGATGTGCTGAAAACGATTAAATCTAAGCAACAAAGGGTTAAAAATAGATCCTGCTGATTTCTTATTCTCGTGGCACCTTGAGATGCTTTCTGAGCACAGAGGACAGATCGGAGGAAATGAAAGAGGAGGAAAGAGAGAAAATACAGAGAGGTAGATGGAAACAAAGTGAGGGGCCTTGAGGGTTGCTATGGCGACAGCAGGAGACACTTCACCTATGTTTCTTAGAAACCAATTTAATGTACAGAGCACAGAGAAGTATGCAGCCTGGCAGGTGTCATGGACAAAAGTTATCATTTGTGCAAAACAAATTATTAGTTCTGCCTCCTAATTTATTAGTATGGATCACCAACCGGCCAGCTGGTGTCCAAAATCTACTTAACTTATTCAAATAGTCGTGTCAGTGATCACATTTAGTGCATTTGGTGCATTGCAATGCTATGTCATTGTTTCGGGGGTCCTGGTTCACTGACTGCCCAGCACCAATCACAAAGACAAGTAGCTGGTGAACATCTAGTGACTTAAGAACCACAGATGCTCTTCAGAGTCGGTGGAGACTAAAATTTAAACGAGTGAAAATTCATTACGTGGACACAAACCTGAAAATGTATGCTAATGTTGCGCCATGTCTGTAGCTAACAGTTTGTTTTGGAGCTCTTACATGCCCCTAGTGGCCAAAATTACTTGGTGCAGCTTTAAATAAAAACATATGTTTTTGTTAATTTGTCCACATAAATTATTCATTCTACAGAATAAATTCAGTCATTTCTGATACCTGCCAGGCCCCATAGATGTGCACAACGACACATCAACACACCTACACTGCAGAAGCTCACAGACAAAACACATTCTCACACCAAGCATATGAACTCATTCAACCCAGGCAGCATACACACACACACACACACACACACACAAATCATCTTTAATAATGAAAGATGATGGTGAAAGCTCAATACCACTACCGTGTGTTTATGGATGGTATTACATGTAGAATGTAGAGGACTGAGCAGGATGATGACAGAGAAAACTCAGTGTGAAGATGCTGAAAGGAAAAAGAATGAAACACAGTGAGAATTAAAGCACATCATATGAACACAATGAGTTTTTCAGAAACTTTATGGATTATATACACAAGAATTACAGAGCCAAAATATACAACAGATGGCATGAGAGACAGAGAGAGAACAGGTGAGAACATAATTGTCTAGCTCACGACCTCCACCACCATCCTCACTGATTCAGGCTGGAACTAAGCAAGGGTGAGGAGTGGGTGGGGGGGGGGGGGGGGGTGAAGATGACGATGAGGACATTAAAATCTTACATGTGCGCCGTGATTCTCTCAGGTGGAGAAATCATCATGTCCTGTACAGTGTAAGGCACTGAGGGTTACCTACTGTAGCTGATGGTGTCAGGACATGTGCACACACACACACACACACACACACACACAATATTCTGACAAACATATGCAAGTCTTCTCAATCACACATTCCTCTTAGATGCACACACTTGCACACATGCACCCAAACACAGAGAGAAAAACTTAAGCCAGTTAACTGATGATCAATTGAGAGAAAATACTTTGATAAAGTGTAACTGATTGAAAAGAATAAAATGCTCATTCTCTGGTTCCAGCTTCTCAGATGTGAGAATTTACTACTTTTCTGTGTTTTATACGACTGTAAATGGAATGTCAGATTGCTTTTGGGGAAACAAGCAGTTAGAAGTCAGGTTGGGCACACATACTTTTGTAGTAAGATAGATGCACTATTCAATGTACCTTAAAACATTTTTTTTCTCTTTCTCTAATGTCCTTTAAAATGGAAACTAATATCCTGTATTGGTGCTGTTCTTTGCATCTATATTAATTTGTATACTTTACTATTTTATACTATTAATATCAGTATATTATTATTATTGTTATGTCAGTATACAAACAAAATCCTCCTTTAAGTTTTACCTTAATTTATATGTATGTTATCATATTGTCATTTTGAAAACATTTATGTAATTGTGCAGAATTTAAGTAAACAGATAATTTAATGAGAAAAGATATTTTACTGACTACACTACTCAATTAAAATAAAATAAAATAATATATAATAAAATAATCAGTTATAGCCCAAAACTCATTGTAAAGCACTTGCACACACCTATACACTCCTAACAAACTCTTGCAGACATCAACGCACACACACACACACACAATAAATGTTTCCCAGTCGCAGCAGTAGCCCTGGCCCTCTCACACTGGGACCAAGCATGGGCTGGGTGACAGTGATAAAATGGCTTCTGAGCATGAAGATGAGTCCGAAAAGTGGTCCAGTGCCATTGTGAAATTGTGTGTTATCATCACTGACGTCTGCTGCTGCCCCTGCCCGCCCCAAAACTCCCACCTTCCACCCTGTACAGAACCCCAACATCATTAAAATATCTTTCTTATCACCTTTTGACCCTCCCGCCCCTCCCTGCCCACCTTGCTGTTGACCCCCCCTACACACACGCATGCACACAGCTAGTGCTATACAAAGGGGAGACCACGGCGTGGCTTCAGCTACATAAGCACAACTTTTGGCAGCACTACTGTACATAAAAACCCACTGTGTAGTTTTCTTTTTAAAGAGAGCCCTTATTCGTGTTTTTGTTGACACGTTGCCTCACAATTGACCTACTGACACAATTTCACAGCCGACTGAGCGGATGGGTTGGTGCGTTTGTTAGTTTTTCCTTCGTCCCAGAACGAAGCATAAAAGAAAAAAAAATATTAGCCAGAAGACAAGACTGATTGGTGACAGAAGCTGGAGGTGAAGACACAGAGAGTCGATGTAGAGAGAAGCGATGACTGACTGAGCAAAAACTTTGCAATCCCCTCAATCCCATTCACAAATAAAACAACAGAAACAAATAAAGATAAGATGCTCCAATATTTTCCGAGAATGGGATTATTTTCTCAGAAAAGCGCACACAATGTGCCTTCACACAAGGGCAGTGTTGTGTGTTGGCCATTTTGGATCTGCTGTTACAATTCTGGACAAACGAGTGGTGTTGTGGAGCCAAAATGGAGGCGGGATTGTCCTGCCTGTCCGTCAACACGCTTGGCATTGAGTGTGCATTGGCAGGCTGTTAATGGGGAGGTGAGAGGTAAGAATATGTAATGTGGGTTATTGAAAGGAAGGGGGTGTGTGTGTGTGCATGTGTGTGTGTGTGTCAGACACTACAATGTCTGATGCCATGCCAGGTAAAACCATACAACTCAATCTGATGCCCTTCCCTATGATTTCTAATTACCTAGCTACCTAACTCTAGAGGGACCTGAGAAGTAAGCAAACTGCTTTGCACCTCTGTAAACCTCTCAGTACACCGCCTGAAACTGGACCCAGGACATCTCGCGATGGACAAAAAATGATGCCCTTATGCCACACCTAACAGGGCGGTGACGCCAAGAGGGCTAGCTTGCTCAAAACATCTGATAATGATGACGATTGGAGTCTTTACAAGTTAAAAGCACTCACTGTCCCTGTGAATGTCTTTTGGTTTTTGGTAACCTTTACAAAAGTTTGTGTATGTTGGAATGGGATTTCTAAGCGAAGACCATTTCGGATGTGATACTCCAATTCAAGTCTAGCCTCTTGGCTATTTCCTCAGCCTGGCACTGTCTCAAAATCACAGCTCTTCCAGTTTCTGTGCTAGCAGGGGGACCAACTGGGCTCGACTTTTAAGGCGTAGTGTGTTTGATCTTACAGAGGGGGTGGGGGGTGGGGTGGGGGGTGGAGGGCTGATGAATATGACACTGATACAGAAGGCACTGTGGCTCTGCAGGGGATTTACGGGAAGTGTCCTTGCCTGCTGTAACCTCTCAAGAAGAGAAGTGAAGGCAGAGGGGTATGGGTTTGCACCCCTTGACTCCCGCCAAACAATCAACAACAACAACCCCCCCATCCCCACAACAACACTATGCTCAACTACTAGGCCTGGAGGCAACACACCTCAGGAGAGGAGAGAAAGATGGAGAGGGAAAAGGGAGGGATCAGCTAGTGCAGTGGGGGGAAAAGACAGCGACAGAGGTACATGGAAGAAAAGGGTTTCACTGTGGGTATGTGTCAAGTGACGTGTGGCAAAGTGATGTCGAGCTTCACATTTTCTCCGTGCATTCTTGTTTCATTAGTCTGTTTTACAGTACCACAGCGTTGCAGTTTCTCCTCTGAAATAATACAGTGAGAATGCTTATGAGATCTGCATAGAGTCAAAACACGTGGACTGGGGTTTGCTTTCTGGCTTCTGCGACTGTGAAGAAAACAGTGCGCAGTTTCAAGAGTAGCTAGATCGTCGACTGTGTCATGAGCATAAACGGTATGCAAAATAAATAAATATCTGATACTCTAATTATACTCTCTTATCTATAACTATGTCTATTCTATTATATCTAGATTCATCTGTAGGTTATCATCTATATTTATCTATACTTTGTCATCTTGTCCTAGATTTATTGAATATTCAATAATTGTTGTCCCTCATAACAATAAGGCTGAAATTATTAGTCCTAAGAGTTTTTGTCTTGTCTTCAGTCTCACTCTCTGGCAAACTGACAGGACAGACGTTAAAGCAAATGTACAGAAAAAGAAAAAGAGATAGATGAGTAAAGAGAAGTTAGAGGATACTGTGTGTGTTTTGGCAGAGGAGGATTCAGCTTTGCTACAACCTCACGTGTGGATTGGTGTTTTGGTGACTGTTCTCTGGTTATCTAGACCTGAGAAAAGGTGTTGGAGGGGAGTCAGCATGGGCACAGACAGGCAGACAGAATGGACCGATAAACGGACAGATATGGCATTCCCCAGGCTACATCCTACATTTCCTGATTAGGACTAGACTTCATCTATATATCTTACAAAGATACAACAAACAGGTATAAGTGGAGGTTCAACTCAAGGTCTAGAAACCAGGCTGTCCTGTAGAGGGGGAAAGGCAGGGCGGATAATGTGTGCTGATAACTGCCCAGTGGTGGCAAAAAAAGAGAGGAAAACACCACCTAATACTGACTAACAAACACTGTACCACCAACACTGTGCTGTCACTGTAGGCAATCAATCTAAAAAACGCCGAACGGAGGGAAAAGTGGAAGAATTCAACCTTGGTAGATCTTGTCTGAGTCATCTGTGGTGTAAAATGCAGAACAGATCTTCAGCATTCTCAAAAAACTAGTCTAACCCTCACTCTGAACATGAATTCTTCATCTTTGGGTTGGCTTGACAAAATTGCTTAGCCCATGAACTACTGCAAATCAGGTACTGAGACTCCCCGGACCTCCACTATTTTGAAGAGAGAGTGTATCTTAAAGGGTTGCGTTACAACACGCAACGCTGTTAGGTGAATGTTCCCAAGCCGTCATTGCCCCAAAACATTGCAGGAAGGCATCAGGAACCCGGTAAACGTCAACGGGGGGGATAAAAACATAATATACGGTATGTAAACAAGATGGACATAGCATACTTGAATTCCAAATAACATGACAACAAATCTACAGCAACAGTTCTATCAATCAATCAATCCATCATCATCAGTATCATCATCATTGTCATTTTGCATTGACATTGATATCACTATTCATAAGACTATCATCATTAACAATAATAAATCAAATGTGGCAGAAGTCCGCTTCTCTCCACTCTTTCTCCCTCTTGTTTCTCAAGAACAGGAAAGTTAATATGATCCTGCAGTGTTTCCTGTCTTTCAGCAGGTTGTAGAAACATTAACCCATTGAACCGTATCGACAGAAAACTGAAACAAAAGAGCCAACTGTTAAAGCCTGTTTTGGGTAAAAAAGATATAAGAGAGAGAGAGAGGAGTCTGAAAGAAGAGAACTTCTTTTGTAAATCTAAATGCAAAGTTTCCTATAAAGCCCCCAGGTCCCACCCACACCAGATAGATTTCCTCTCTAGTATGTATTTAATCAATCATGCAGGTTTCCATCAAATTTTGGACTCCGAAAAAGATCAAAGGAGGCTGAGCAAATGCAACAGAAGAACCAAGCTCCAATGTCCGAAGAAGAACAAGAAGGAGAAGTAATCGATAGGAGAAATACTGAAGAAATTAGTCTTTTTCCCCATCCCTCCTTTCCTCTCCTCCGCCCCATTCAACTGTGTGATGTCATTTCCTGTCAGGTCATCCTTCGCTGTGTGTTGGGATGAGTGACCAAGGAGGAAGGGGCTAGACAAGTGTTCGACTGTCTTCTCTAGATACTTGAGCCCACCCCGCCATAGTGCACTCAAACCGGAAGTAAGCCCACACTGTGCCCCGCCCCTCCGTTAACACCACCACCGGACAGGAAGTGATTTCACACCAGGTCTGTCAGCATTAAGTGAGTCTTTAACAGTAAACAGAGATGATAAAACTCATCAAATATCAGCCAGCGCTGAGATTGGCTGGTTTTTGCAGTATAGGCGGAGCTTCCTGGTTCTGTCCCTCGGAAAGGAAAAAGATTAAAGATAAAGTGGTTGTTCTCCCTTTTTTTCTTTTCATTGTTTGTCATGTAAAGTTTCATCTTATTCTTCATTGTTCAAGTTAGATTTTCTGGAGGCATAGCTTGGCATGTAAGGGTTAGGGGGTCCTGGCTTTTGTTGATTTATTTTTCTTTAAACATATTTATCAAGGAGCAGAGTCAAAGCAGTACATTAGCTAACTGGCCAGTGACAGACAGCGAACATCAGACAAAACTAACCCATCGCATGTCAGTCTGAGATAAGTGTGTCGTAAACTGCAGTCATCATTGTCTGTTTATACAACAACATGCTCCTCCTTTGTTTCCCGTTCCCACATCTCTTTCTTTGTCCCGTAGCCTGGCCTTGCTGGTCAAGCAGAGAATTCTGGGAAGTGTAGTTCTGAGACTGAGAGAGGCAGAGGTAAACTGTGCCCAGGCCTTGCCCCTTGTTGTCTTAGCTGTCTCTTTTTCATTTATCCTTGAGCTGCTCTGTCACCAATTTCAGTCTCACACAAAATGTGTAAAAAGGTATTCGCAGCACCATCACCCCCTCACCCCTACTTCTGATTTAGAGTCTGAGGGGTGAAGGTAGAGGGTGTGGAGGGCTTCCAACCCCCCCCAACATTTATACCACACCTGCTTTATTAAAAGTCTACATATCTAAGGCCAGAGCACTGGGTGCTGCTGTTCTTCTCTTCTCCTTACCCCTTCGCTCCCTGTGGTTGCTAGCACCAGTCATCCTCATCTGTTTCACTACAAGGTTCGTGCAGGCCTTTGCGAGGCCCTCTGGCATGAGTTGGGCGGTGGTGGGGGTGAGGGGGTGCCCCAGGTGGTCCCCGCCGATGCGGGGAAGGTGAGGATGAGCGATAGCCATTGGGCACCCTACGTGGGTGTGGGTGAGGGGGAGGAGGGGGCCCGTGGCGGGCAGTCCTAGGTGAGCGTGGGTGTGGGTGAGGATTTCCCCCATGTGGATGTGGGTTACCATGGGAGAGGCTCTGCTCGTAGGCGGGGGGCTCATGGTGCCTTTCGTACTCGTAGTCACGCTCATAGAAGGGCCCATCACCCTCCAGGCTGTCCCTAGGTGGAGGCCCACTCCAGCGGCCTCGGTGAGGGGATCTAGGTGAGCCATGGAGAGGTGACCGTGGGGACTGGTGCCTAGGGGAACGTGGCGAACCGTGCCGTGAAGAGGAGCCACCATGGTGTGGAGAGACTTGTCGTGATGGGGGCCGGTGGTGGTAGCCTCTTTCATGGTCTGGTGGGGAGAAGTGTCGAGGGGAAGGCGAGCGCAGGCGCCCTGGCCCTGGTGGGCCATAGCTGGGCTTTCGGACAGTGGGGGAGTAGGTGACATGTGGACGGGGGACAGCAGGGGTCTGGGGCAGCTGCCGACGGCCTCTCCGTGGAGTGCTGGTCCCCGAGGTGGAAGGGACTGGGCTGCCGCTCACTGAACTACTGCCCTACAGCAAAATGTAAACAAGGAAAATCAAAACGCACCACAACAACAACAGAGACCAGAACAGAGCAGATAATAGAATTAGATAGATAGATAGATAGATAGATAGATAGATAGATAGATAGATAGACAGATAGATAGATAGATAGATACCATTGAAAAATCATTCAAAAACAGCGATGAGGCAAAAAATTGACAACAAGAAGCCACACATCACATTGAAGAAAATGGACAGAGCGAAACAGTGACAAAGAAAAAAGCATAACACAAAAAGAGAGATTGATACCCATAAGTAGGTGTATGTGAAATAACTGCATGAACTCTTATTGGATAAAAGAAGTTATGTTAAGAATCACCAAAACTAAACCAACCAGTCTTAACAAAATGCAGGTTTGGGTAATGCAATAATAGGTACAGTATACTGGGATCAAAATATTTAAAATGCTGGCCTATGATAAACCCAGAAAATTTGATGTGTATCTGGTAGTTATCTGAAAAGAATACCTCCAACAACCAACCTTGCGGTGTCAACTAGATTGTGCATAATTTAACTATCCAAGTATCCATAATGGCAAGATAGAACATCAAGCTTAAGAGCTTATATCTATGCTGTATTGAGTAAAAAGGTTTTAATAAAGAATTCTACACATATGGAAATTGAGAAGATGAAACGGGAAAAACAATATGAATAGTACAGGGATATTATCCCCAATTTTATGACCCTTGGCAGTTACTTCGGTGTCCTTGGAGCCCACCTGTCTGTGACCTCGTCCATCTGGCCCCTCACTGGGTGACCGGGACCAGTGGCGATCATGTGGATGTCTGTGGGGATAGTCATGGCGATCAATGCCATAACGCTCCTTGTCCATGGAGTTGTGGTGATGGTGATGGTGATGGTGGTGACGACGGTCCTTAGTCCGGCCACGATCCCTCTCACGCTCCTTGGGTGGCAGGTCACCTGACTGCGTGGTGGTGCTGAGGTCTGTACCCAAGCCTAGCAAGAACATGTCTCACTTTACATTTATAAATATTTAAACAATTATTGTGCCAAGTTACTGGGCAAAAAAATCATTTTAATTATAAAAAAATAATAATTTTAATCATTTTTTAAGTTATTACATGAAAACAAGGTAAAACAATTAAAATAACAGAATCAAAAGGTATTCACATTAAACAGAAAAATAAATAAAAATTAAATGCCTATACACCCATGAAGAAATCCACCACACCTGTGCAGTATAATGTAGAGCAAAGTAATTTAAAACACCATCACATCATTGCAGCATCATAACTTTTGAGTCCGGGAAGCTGATAGATGAGGATTCGCCATCAGATTAGAGAGCACTCCAATTATAAAGGGGATTTAGAGTTTAACTGTGCCAGCCTTGTTGGATTAATTTTACAGCTGAAGCATGCAATTTGCACTGGCAATTAGTGATGAAGTGGACTATCTGCTTGCACAATGTTCTTTTCAAGGACTTCATGGTGCCAAAACTTGACTCGCATAAAATTTTGTTAATATGATAACCACTCTCCTCTCTTGGAGTAGCTCAGTAAATGCACCTATTAATCAACTGCCTCGACCACTGATTTTGAATCACCCTTTACCAAACTGTGAAGCCAACATTTGATATGTGGCAACGTTTTATCGTCATTACATGTGTAATTCCAGTGTGTTTATAACAGGAACGGGAACTTGTGCTGACAGTGCTTTTGCTTATAGAACAACATTAGAAAGATGAACTCATTCCTGAATCCAGCTAAGAATGTGCACACAAAAGGCTTGCTAATAAAACCTTAATGCCAGAATTTTACAATGCTACTGCTAGTATCACACAACATGTTATCAGATTGTAATGCGTGCTGCTAATGTGCCTAAGGAGAAGTCATATTCTTCAATGTTTGTTTAAGGACATGTCACACTCGACTTGCCAGGCTATTTTAAGACTTGAATCAACTTTACTCATCCTAAGATGTACTTCATCAGTATCAGCAAACATAGCATCTTAATAGGCTAAAGTTTACAGGCTTAGTGTTAATCCTAATACAGCGGAGCCATGTTAAATACAGTATACCAATTCACATGTTAACATGTAATTTGAAAAATTAAAGTAACATGTACTATGAGTGGCTCACCTGTATCTGCGTCGGTGTATCTGGTCAGGGAGCGCTGTGAGGCACGATGACTCCTGTCCCTATGTCTGCGTCCTCCTCCATGCCTCCCCTCCTCGGACACCACCCTCTCCAGTGAGTAGTCGTCCAGCCTCACCCCCCGGCCCGTTCGACCATGAACCAGGCTGGAGGTGGAACGACGCATCGGGCTGGTGTCTGTGATGGTCTGGGAGGATGAAGTAGAGAGCGGAGAAATAAACAGAGAAAGGGTGAAGAGCAGACAGATAGGGAGAACATATAGTAGGAGAGAGAGTGACAAGATAATAAGTAAAGCAGAAAAGAGGAAAAAATAGTGGGGGAAAGAGAAAGAAAGAGAGGAGAAAATAGGTGAGATTGAATGCGTCCTAATTGGTAGAGTCCATCCTCAGCTGTTAGAAGGACAACACTCATGCTGCTGACTTTTACTGAGTGTATGACACTGCTACAAAGCTGCATGTGATTTAATGTTAATCATGGTGTGTTTTCCTGCATGTCCAGTGAATGACAATATCTGACTCTGGTCAAACAGTAGTACTGATAATTCCTGGTTTAAGAGGGCCATGGTTAACCACACTGGGACAATTCATTTTTTTACAGATTGCATTTTGTTGCAATGTGAACGTTTTGGCTGTTGTGCTGTTCTGCACCCATCTAATCTGAAACAAATGATTTACGAGTATTATTTAGCCCATCTTAAATACATAGTCTACATATTGACTTACAGTGTTTGCATTCATGTAGCTTGATTTTAACACATAGCACCTGGAATCCCTAACTTAGACACATGTAATACCATGCTTCTCCACCAAAACATGGAGGAATGAAAGAGAGATAAACAGGAAACTGACAAGAAGAGATGAGAGGGCCAGAGAGACAGAGATCAAGCATAAAGGAAGGCTATAGAGACCATGCCTGACATGCACGATGCAGAGGAGCCTGCTAGACTGCTGTAAGCTGCTTATGTCAAACTCAGGTTGAAAAAGAAAATATCCCTTTCAAAGCCGATACATCATGAGATCAGCATGACCTTCCCACTCCTTTTAAAAAATAAACAGACAAAGCTTTTACTAAAACACCCTGAATGTCAATGAAACATGACTAAGAACATGCACATTGCTAAATTACCAACATTATAGATACTTGCACTAGCTGATTAGTAGCAGAATTGTATCTTGCTGATTTGGAGGGAGTTGGCTATTTGTGGCAATTCTAACCCATGGATCAACATATTCTTAGTACATATTGTAGCCATTTAATTTCTTATTGTGCATCAGAAAAATGCAAAATTTATACAATGTTTCTTTTGTTGTTCTCATTTAGGTATTTCTCAACACTGAGTATGACATAAAACAAACATGGCAAAGGTAGTACATAGATATGTTAAACTGACAGTCCGTAAACTTGAAATGGTCTAGTCAAAATGCTCTGCAAGAACCCAACAGGAAAATTTAATTATTCTAAGTGAAAATCCTTATGTTTTGATCTGTCATGAAACAAGGGTTTGCATGGTGAAATCAAATCTGGTGGTGTTTCTGAATTTGATGATTTGTTATGGTCACTTTAGTGCAGGAAAATAGTATTCACTGTGGGCCTTTTAGATTTTACAGTTGTAAAGCTGACTGGTCATTGTAGAATCAACTGTACAGCACAGCAATCTTGAAATTTGCGTTGGTGGGCATTTTGCAGGCAAAACTTCCTCAAAACTGTGTCTTTCCACTTAGTTGTGCATTTTTGGGGTTAAGTCCCTCTCAACCTGTAGCTGAACCAAATAGGACTTTTATGTCTATAGTCCAAAAGTGTGTTTGTCAGAGTGAAGAATGAATTCTCGCATTTTGCTGTGGATGCACCAAATGTTAAGGCATGATGATGTGCTGTAGTTAATAAAAGTTCAGTGCCAAATGATCGGCCTGTGGTTGAGGGGGCACATTAAGTCATTTGGAGAGAGTCCCACAGCGCCGGCTCCAGCGGAAAATTTAGGTATGACAGGTATTGTGTGGAGCCTTCTTGTGACTGGCTCTAAAACAGGCTGTAGTTCACCCAACAGCTCCAAGGTTGGATCATTAGACAAATGATATGTTTGCCTTTATTTTAGCTATTCCAAATACATTAACACGAGTGGTAAACATGCATTTTGGATGCATTCTTTGATTTCTTCTTTCTCCTTCATCCTACTCCTCCAAATAATAGCAACCATCTGTGCGCCAGCAGATTGCACCTGTTTTTGAGATTCAGACGCAATCCCAGCCACCGCAAGTTGCTTTCAGGCTTGATAAATAACATTACACGCGTATTAGCATTTTCTCCTCCCTGTACTTTGCACACTTGCAAAAATGGCTCACTTTGTATATTTATGAAAGCAAAGGTGCAAAATCCACAGCGTGAGCTATTTTGCTCATTTGAAAGACGCATTCCTCAGTTTGCACTTACTAGATCAGCTGGTGCCATTTTTTGTGGTTGTTATCAAGTTTGCACAGAATTTAGTACACACAAACCTTTAGCAAATCAGACTCTAAGGGGGTATAATGCATGAATGAGGTGCATTTAAGTATTTTTTGTTTTTAGCCTGCTATGTATGTATGACATAAATGTGACTTGTGCTTTTTGCATCAAGACACTTCAGACGACAACACGAGATACAACAGTAAGTCAGAGCAAATCGGAAAATCAAACAGGCTCCAGTCGAAGTCTACATAGTGTTTTCTGGAACCTGTCTGGTGCATGTTTCCTGCTGGGTTTGTATCACATTCTTGTGACCAAGACAGAACCCTGCTGATATTTCGAATCCCTGAGAAAGTTTCACGTAACCCTGATGACCAAGCACATGTGAGTCTGCAAGCAGCATCCTGGACAATGTCTCAAATGAACACAAGAAGATTCAACTTCCTGGCCTGCACACACAGAGTAGACCGTCCACTCTCTGAGCAGCCCAGCACAAGCCATGCATGCCGTGTGGATAGCCAGCAGCCCAATACTACACGTGTACTATTAATACTCTTACACACAAATGCACACACATAGGATGAAAAGCATGTGTCACCATCCACATTTTCTGGGCGTCTACTTTGGAATGACACATGTATGTTTCTTTTCACCCCCCACCCCTTCCACCCCCGTTCCATGTGTTGTAACTCGGTAAATTTTGTGAAAATAATAAATGACTACTTGGGTTGTAATCTGGATAAAAACTGTTAAAGATAGTTAGATAATTTTAAGAATGTCCATTCTAATTTGCACTGTTTCGGAGCTAGAGAGAGAGAGAGAGAGAGAGAGAGAGAGAGAGAGAGAGAGAGAGAGAGAGAGAGAGAGAGAGAGAGAGAGAGA
>JAUMHL010000001.1:2826909-2843197 GCA_032362345.1 Sandelia bainsii | reverse complement strand
GAGAGTGAGAGAGAGAGATAGAGTGAGAGAGAGAGAGAGAGAGAGATAGAGAGAGAGAGAGAGAGACTTGCATTTGCAATACTAAACAGAACAGACTAAACAAATTAAAATCTACAACAAACGACGTTATAAAAAGACTGTTGCTCTAGGTAGAGTAGTTTATTCATCCCAAAGGGGCATTGCCACTTCACATGAATACTTAAACTACTATATGCTACAATTAACTAATAATTCTGGTTTTAGAGGGATGCAAGTCTCTTTGCTCTACTTTTCCAGACAAATAGTTTGTTTAGATGGGAAAACTGTACATCTGGCTAATTTAGGGATAAAAATGGTACATTAAACAAAAAACTAAAAAATATTATTTTACTCTTAGTGTCAGTATGATTCTAATGAACTTTTAGCTTAGTCCATTTTTAGATCACATCACTAGTTCTAACAAATTTTGCATTAAAAAGTTAGAAACAATGATATCGTCGAGCTTTAGACAGAGGTATTGAACATGCCACAGCTGCTTTATGAGCTCTGCTTTCACTCCACCTTTCAGACTCCTGAATGACCGCAACACTTTCTTATGTTGGTACACCACTTTCTCTCCATCGCATCCATGGCAAGAGCGAGCTCTACCACATCATGCATAACTAACGACATGCCGGTGCGTTGCCAATGCCCTGCACAGGCCAACAGTAGCACATCGGGCCAGTCCATGCTTTTTTCATACACTGTTTGGCCCCAGCTCTGCAGCGATGCAACAGATTCAAAGAAGCATGTACCACACATACGCGCGCGCACACACACAGCGGCATACAAGCAAACTCCTGGGAAACTGATTACAGAAAACAAACAATGGAGAGCAGAGCGACCTCAACATAAATGGACATGGGAAAGAAAGAAAGAACGAGGAGAAAGAGAAGGAGGGACGGCTCGAGGAAGAGTTGACTGGATAAGAAGATCAGAAAAGGAAGAGATAATCCAATGTAGATCTGAATAATAACAATTAGGCTGTAGTTGATTACAAAATTGACTACAGCCTATATCGGTGGAATTCACAGTAGCAACACAACTCAGATGGTGTCTTGTTTGGGTTGCAGAAAACATAGTACATTGCACAGTAAATTGACTTTCAAGCACTGTCAAACTAGGCTACTCAATTATATTGAATGTGCACTGGAACACGCAGGTCCCAGGTGCTTTCTGTCCTTCGTGTTTTACTATAAAATCCAACACTGTTTATCATCTGTGAACATGCACAGGAAAAATACTAATTAAATAAATAATACAATTTTTGTTTTGAGAATAGAGAGAGATGTTTTCACAAAAACTGAACGCATGGGGCTGTGGACTATGTTTGAGTGCGTTATACACACTGACTGGTGAGGAAGATGGAGGTAGATAGATAGATACTTTGTTCATCCCCATGGGGAAATTCACAAGGTGTCCCACTGCACCCATCGACCCACTTTGTCCCTCAAAATGTCCAACTCAAGTGTTTAATTTTGGCAAATACAGAATGAAAACTTCATATTCTGTTGATACTGATTAAGAATATGATTAGTATCAAAAATTTGATATAATGAAAACCCAGAGTATTGTAATTGTAAGATGTTCTGAATACCGCATGGATTACATTTTTATCAGTCTGCAAGAAGGTCAATCCAGCTAACACCACCTGAACTGTCCTATTACAGTTAAAACCAACCCATATGGGGCAAAACAACCAGCAAACTACAATTTGGTGCTTATTATTATTATTATTACTATTATTAATATAATTATCCAGTTTGAAAATGACTGACAGAAAGACAGAAGACTCAAGAGAGAGAAGGGACAAAGATCGATAGAGAGAGGTACATACACTGAGGTTATTTCCGCGAGGCCTGTGTCTCCTCCGCTGCAGAGCAGGCAAACACAGAGATGATACGTAGAGCAGAGCAGAGTGGCACACACACACACACAAACACACACAGAGCATACGCCCGATGTAGCCGCCAGGATCAAAAGAGAACAGAACAAAAGAGAAAAGAGAATAGAGAAAGAAATAGAAATAATAAATGGACAGAAGCAATGAGAACCAATAAAAGAGATGAAGGAAGGAGAGGATGGATTATAAGGTTATTTTGAGGAGGCAAGTTATGTTTTTGGAAGAAGAGGAGACAAAACAGAGAAGAATGACAGAAATGTAGGACATTCAAAAAGTAAAAAGAAGGGGGAGATGAAAAAGAGAGTAGAGATATGAGTAAACAATACAAAAGGAAGTGATAAAGAGGGACAGAGAGAGGAGAAAGAGAGGGAAAACCCAGTTAAATTAGGCCTGTGCACAAGCACACACTAGACCGAGGTGGTTGTGCCAGTGAGCGAGAACAGAGGACAAAATAAGACACACGTGCATCCACACAGACACACACACATACACACACTTACCGAAACAGCATGAACTCTCTGTAAGGCAGAGCAGTGTTAGAAGACAGTAAGTAACAGTGTACAGACACACACATATACTGTATATGCAACACGCATACAGACGCACATACAGGACATTTTCTACACTTCCACGATCAGCCATGTTCCTTTATGTCGAGTTACTCTCTAATTATATCATAAGTATATTAACTCCAAGACTTGACCGTATGTTCCAGGGCTACTATTAGAGGAATATAAGTGTTTCAAACGACAGGCACCAAACCCTGCTTGTGTAATGTCTATTTTAATGAGCATGGATGCTGATTGTCCACTATAATAAATACAATACGAAGGTAAAGTAGCAATTATCATCTCTAATCTGAGAACAAGTTAGCAAGAACTTAAATATGTTAAAATATCTAATAACTGATTTTCTTTCCAGGCTTTATATTATTATTGACTGCCTTTACTAAATATTCTCCTAAATATTCCCACTGTGTAACTTAAAACACTAAAGAAATACTAGAAATAAAAAAAACAAACACATTCTCTTCTCTCATCATACACTGCACACAGTGTGTCCACAACCTCAGTCCTCGTAAGTACTCGTACGTACTCTTCTACTATGTACTCTTACTGCTCACACAGAAACACTTCATTGAGTAACCAACATACCAAAGTGAGATTAACATGACTTGATGCGGTGACATGTTGGGGTACGGCCATGCATGTATCCAGAAAATGTGTACGTGAGTGTGTGCAACTGCAGCCAGAGGCTTCATTAGTAAAATCTAATGTTTTGTGCATAGAAGATGTATTGAAATACAGTTTTTAAAGTATTTTTGCCACTTATTGTTCCATTTCCCTAAAGAGATTCTCACACACCTCAAGCAAGTCGAGGTGCCATCAAATAGCACTTTTGGAAATGTGTGTTGTCTTCTTACAAGCCCAAAATGAGAGCATAGCAACATGAATTGGATTTGACCTCGAAGTGAAACATCACCATATTAGTCCCTGATATCTAATGTATATAATATCACACCATAACATGTCTTGTATTGGTCATGTTTTTTTAATTTATCAATCTAATGTGGGTATACCCTGTTAAGAGCTGTAAAAAATGAATCACACCTCCTGTTCTCAAGTACAGTGAATCTTGAGAAAGATGTGTGGTGGGGCTGCGATTTTAACATAATCACATGCAGTTAACTTCTACCACACCTCTCTCTGTTCGCTTCTCTCTCACACGCACAAAGCTTCAGTTATCTATTGAATTGTGTGATACAGTGATGAGATCAAGTCATCCTATACAGTATTTCAGAATAAAATAAACTGTCAACCTACAGCTAATGTGCCTTTTACTTCTATATTAAGGTTGCTCAGTTTGGCCACCATGTGCTACAGAGACATTTATGAATGTCTTAATGAGTCTTGTATGATCTCATTTTCATTGCTACACTAACTCTGGCCACAGTTTACACAGGATAGAAGGATTTAATGAAAATGTTGTAGGAAACAGGATAAGGTTAAAGAGAATCAAATATTCTAAACATGTACTGTAGGTTTTCTAGATATATATTTGTATATATATATATATATATCTAGGACACTCATCCAGCACTCTCACCCCTGGCACATGTCGCTCTAACGTTAGCATGAAGTACACTATAAGGGTGTGAGAGGAAATCACTTGGAGTTGAGCAGCAGTGGGTCAGCTGCTGGAGGAGTGGAGGGTGACAGTGAGGGAGTGAGGTTTGAGGGAAAAGAGGGAAGGAAGACAAACAGGGTAACCGGACAGAAGGAAGTGATTTTATAAGAGTCTCCCTGCGTTTTCGTACTTTATGTTGCATCCTAAACCATGTTATCCATCCAGAGTAAACTAAAATCCCACTGTATGAAAGATGAAAACTGTTAAAACTATAATGGAAAACTATTACTTTTGTTGAATCTGCATCAGACTCTGCTCTCTTATCTTTTTAGGATGCAAGGAGACTTTTTCAATTCACTTCAACTGCCCTCACTGTTAACAGGTATATTAATGGAGTGATGGGTGAAAGGTGGGATGAAGGTGCTCACTTGGTTGTCTGCAGAGAGGCGGGGCATGGAGAGGGTCCGCCCATGCCCATCCATTGGGTGATAGGGCTCAGTGTCGGAGTACCCGTCCCGCCCCATCTCCCTCATCTCTACCGTCTGTAAAAACACAACGAGAGGGGGGCGTGACCACTGTCTGCTGAGAGAAGGGGACTCGGGGGAAGGTGCCACTGACTAATTAGGGATGGAACTGAGGTGGCAGGTGAGGGACAGGAAATAAACTAAATGAAGTATCAAGAAAGTTTATTATGTTTCTTGGCATTTTTGTCTTTTCAATTTCAAATCTAAAATGTCTTCATTTATGCAACTTGTTGCTGCGTAAATGATAAGTTGCAACTAGAGATGTCCCGAGCCCATCGTAAAAGAATACGTAATGGGGCCAATCTGCATATTTGAAAGCACTGGTATTAGCTCAAATCAAGCAGATTAAACTCTCATTTCTTTTTACCTTTTTCTTCTACTGCCATGGTTATTAACCGGGGAGGCGAACTTCCAACACACAGAGGAGGTTATATTTTACTCAATTAAACCACAATGCTCGTGCCGAAAACCACTGACGGAGACAAGCAATTTGTCAAACAGCTGACAAACAAACAGAACACAAACTTGCAGAAATGTGACATCTTTGCCTCCGTGTCCGCTGCCAACTTGCTTAAGTCCACATTTCATCCTTAAACCAGTATAAGTGCACATTCATTACGATAATTTTAGCAAATTTCTGTGAACGATCAGAAAACAAAACAAACAAAAAGAACAAGAAGAAAAAACATTCAGCCGAATCTACTTCTATAGACGTCTAACAAGAGACAGAAGTGAAGGAAACACTACAGCAGCTCATTTCCAATGGTATTTAGGTAACTTTGAATATTGGATCAGACTCACTATCACAAGATAAACGACTTGGTGTCAGGACACCAAAAACAAAAAACTCTGTTTTATTAAAAAATTCCCAGTGAGCATCAGAAAAATTTAGATGAAGTGTGCGTTTACATTTAAAGTACTTCTACCCTTACCATTAGGAAACATTGGGAACTTTTTAGCACCAAACTGCCAAACAAAGGATCCAAATACCCAGGCAGGAAGATTTCAATCTTTTCTTTACAAACAATTCTGTTCAGCGCACAGTTCTATTCACATTTTTGTACATTAGAATGGGACTGAAGAAAGAGATGAGGTGCTGAGAAGTTGAGCGTCCCAACAAACAAATAGAAGTAAGGGGCAGTGAGGAGGTTAAGGTGCACCTCACAAAAGACATCTAAGAACTCCAGGCCACTGACTCAAGACAAGGTTGAACAGTGGAAAACGGGATAGGAAACAACAAAAATAAATCAAGGAATAGGAAGATGATACTACTAAGAAAACAGGAGGTGTAGACTTCAGGCATGAAGATGATAAAAGAGGAAAAAAAGAGACAGACGCTTGAATGAAGGAAAGATCTCAAAGGATGCTGAATTCCACGCAAGTAATTGCAAAAACATCCATCCAAACTTCATGATAAAATCTGAACTCTGACCCATTTTATTGGCAGACTCTGACAGCTTTGTTGAGGCGCCATGGATTCAACTTGATCACCTTTTACATGCATGCACATCCATCCACTTTTAGGGTTAGATACCAATCAAACAATCAGTTAAAGTTATTTTACAATAAAATATGTATCTGAATCATAGAAACTTGAGCGGTTTTACCTTCCACTTAGTCACTTGCCGTACAACACTGGCTTTAATTTGTCTCAACTGAATGAATTTAATGCAAGAGATGTGCTTTTACATTAAATGTCTGACTTCAGCGCTTCCCAAGTTCATAGAGCTGAGAGTAATGCAGTTTTTATTTAAGGCTGTGCACTGAGGTGAGAGAAACTCATCAACATTCAGTTTAGGAATTAAATATCGTTGCTATGTAGGAAATATTATGCTAAGTAGTGTCAATGAACTCTTTAAGATAATGAATTTTACAGATTTACAACAGGTCAAAATTGCAGTTTTACCACTTTTAGTATTTACCACCACATCTGTTAAACTATGTCAGGTTTTGTGAATAGGAAATAATTGTGATGTTTTTATAGAGGTTTTCAGTAGCACCTTTAATATTTCTTGCTAACCAAACACCCTCTGAACACAAGTCCTTAATCATTAGTGATTATACCCAGCTGGAGTTACTAGACCAGAACGTAATCAACGTGGTTGATTAGAGACAAACCGAGTGAGGAATTGTTGTCATCACGGTGTCCACGTGTATATTTGTCTTCATACCTGGGGGTTGTGTCGGTTGTCGTGGAGATCGTCCGGGTAGGGTCTGTCAGGGCTCCAGTTACCCGTCTTTTGAAACATTTCCTGGGCTTTGGCGGTCATCCACGACTGGCTCTCAGTCATGCCACCCTCAGGAGGTCTGACACCCACGTACACAAATCAGGGGATTACAAACCAGGGCCATCGCTGTACGTATAATGTGAGTAACTACCATAATGTGTATTTATATTTTCTGCTGCTTCATGTGGCTCTATGCCGTGTTTCAGGTTCCTGTCCCTTGCATGTCTACTCACATGCTGTTGATGTTGTCTGGCTGGGTGCTGGGGAGGCCATTCACCCCCTGCCCCCCCTGGCCATCCGTGCCCCCTCCCTCAGAAGGTGGCTCCATGCGCTGAAACATTAATGGCGTTCGGTTCTGTGTGAGATACACGACATGGCCTACAGGCTGGCATCAGGCACACTCAGGGGGGACAGACAGGACACAAACACAGGATGCACTCGCAGCATGCACCCACACGGGGGCGCCATCAGCAAGCACATGGTTGTAGTTATCCAAGGTAAAGTCCCCTGCCAGACTTTTGATCTGACATCTGGTAATCACGCTGAACTAGTGTTTAAAGGGACACTTTTTACTTTAAGATGCTTTTGCTTTTTCCTCCATGTTAATTTAGGTTAATGTTCAGGGAGTGAAAGCAGATTTCAGATCTGTTTCAGGGGGAACTTCTACCTTGGGCATTTGAGATAAATTGCTTTTAAATCACAGGTCTTGGACCAGAGATCATTAAAGACACATTTTACTCAAAAATTATTGTTTCACCATCTGTACAATCCTTTTGAGTAATATGTCATGTTGTGAGAAGTAGACATCTGATCCTGAACTACTGAGACAGGTCAGAGGTCAGGCAGCTCTGCTCCAAGGGGATCCTGGGTAATGGAGTCCTCTCAGAACTGACTTAAAGTTGACGGTTCATGACTGCTGCAGCCTGCGTCATGTCCCTCCACAGCCTGGAAGCTAAAGGCTGAATGAGTGTGGATGGATAGAAGCCTGTTCAGATCAGGTACATGTCCAAACCTCCTCACACACACGGCTGGTCTACTGGACAGGAAGCTTCTCTGGCTACACTATAAATAAAAAAGCTACAGCTTTATCAGCCAAACCTTTTTTTTTATAAAGAATGGTAATTTGGCTGGTGAAGGGAGTAATGGAGGCTTTGTAGTTGCTTCTGACATCTGCAGTAACATCTATCTGGTGTTTTCAATGTGGTGCTGCAACGTGCACAGGATATTGGGGTAGATCCACTGAGCCAAAGATTTAAACACGTTGTCTGATATAATGGATTTGGAAATGTGGACATTATCTAAGCACAAAAACAATTTCATAGCTGTTAAGAGTATAGATTCTGATAATAGAAGAACTGTAATTCCCCATGAATCTTGAGTTTCCCACAAGAATGTTTAACAAATGATCGCTCAGAGAAACATAGCTTTAAAAATGCTGCCTTTATAGCCTGTCTGAAGTTTATCTAATCCTGTCCAGTCAGATTTCCTGTGCTGAGGAGGAAAATGGCTCAAGTTCAGCTCTGGACAGTCTGGCTGGCTGAGTCATGGTAAAACATTCAGATGGGTTATGACAAAAACATCAACACTAACACTGACTTTAATGAAGTATGTTTCAGCAGTGGCATATGTATCAGTGAATGGTCCCAAGACTGGTCACAGGAACCTACACTCAACATCCCATCAACCACAGTCAGACAGGCAGACAGACAGATTCATGGACACACAGACTGGAGAGAATGGATCTTGGTTAAAGCAACTTGGTGACAATCAACCTGGATTGACCACACAACGAGAACTTAAGTCAAGGTCTCATCTCTTCCTGTAAGGGTAAAGGAATCAGATCAGAAAGACAGAAATATCATGGAAGACAGTAACCATGAAGAAGTACAGTGTAACAGTGAAGAAGTAGGAGAATGACAGACAGTAGACAAAAAAATATCGGAACAAAACAACAGCTCACCAAACACTGAAGAAGACAATTGAGATGCACAAGGCATGAACAGGAGGAAGAATGGAGATGAAGAGAAACATGCATATCAATGAGGAGTTAAAGAAAAATCCACCCCTTGGCTATATGCACTGTCACATAAGACTGGGAATTATTTCACGATTTTATGTCTTAAAGCGATACTTCAACTGTATACTGACTTTTCTTTTTACCTTTGGCTCCTCTCCTCCTTTTTCCTTTTCAGTTTGGGAGGGGCCAATCTTACAAATTTCATTCAACAATTTACTTGGCCTAAACTTGCAGTGATGGTGGTCTTGGTTGCATATATTTTCAGCCTTTAACAGTTTAAATGCCATTGATTTAAAGCATTTTCAGCAGATTACTGACAATTTCTGCTTTAGAGTGATAACAACCAAAACTATACTCTAATATGGGATATTTTGTTCTTTAATCACAGCTAGGATGATATGGATTATTTCCTTAAAGTGGCACAGCATTACAAACACAAAGACCGCATTGGAAGAGAGGAAGAATGAAGTGTCATTGATGTGTAACAATGGTACAACAAACTGACAGACACACAGACTGGTCAAAGTCCTTGTGCACTGCTGATGTTGAGAGAGCTGGTGTGAACCTGTCCATTCAGTGCAATGGGATGGCTGCATTCAGGGGCAAAACAACAAATACTACATTTGCAGGGGCTCGCTGTGGGAGAGAAAAAAGACTAACACACTCTCCATTCATCATTGCACTAAATCTCACCTTAGGAACCTTAAGATCTTCCATGAACAAATTTTGACTTTGTGTATCATGTTTAATTTAGGAGTACCAAACCAATAGGAGTGAACAGGAAGTATTACATGAGTGGAGAGATGTTTTCACGATTCCACATTGTGGACTGTGAAAACAGAGACAGCGGGGGCGAGTGCATCTCAAAGGCATTCATTGACAAGAGGGGAAGAGCACTGACAGGGACAAAAGGTAAGGCCATGTGGTATCATCAGCAATGTTCTGAACATTATCTAAAACAATGGTATTAATTGGTATACCTTTGTAACACCTAATTGTCCTCACCATGTTGCCCATGGCGAAAAGAAAAAGAAAAAAACTTGCAAGAAGTGGGAAAAGTTGCTAACAAGAAAGTAAAATAGCTAGATACATGTCAGCAAGCAAGAGTAAACAAATAAGACTGGCCAAGAGACCAACAAGATGCTAGTAAAAGGATGCAGATTTTCAGGTAGCATGTTGTCTGCGCAGGCTGAGAGGGAGTTTGGGTAAATAGCTAATGGACTCATTAAACTAAAACTTGAGGAAGACTTTTTTAAGTGTAGCTCAGTAGCAGAGTTTATATAGAATTTAAATGTATAAGAGGCGGTTCTCATGCTTTTAAATCCATATTTTGTACAAAAAATGCAAAATCCCTTCTACTGGCTAGTGGATGCAGGATCAATCAAAGAACCATTAGGAAAAAGGAAAAGAAAAAGGAAATAATAAAATGTCTTTTGGCATTCTGGAATTTCTCTGGCGAGTCTACCTGTTCCTCTCGCAGGGCCTGCAGCTTTTTCGTCTTGCTCTGCCGGTAGTATTCCATGATCATCATGGCGGCGTAGATTTTGCCCACCGTCAAGTCTGTGGCTGCTGAGAAAATGACAAGTTACCCTGGAAGATTAGACCAGAGTGAGATGGGACCCTGAGCCGTGGGGGGTATGGGAGTCGGGGACGAGAGACACAAACCACTGACAGATTCACAATAATTCACAATAACATGCAGAACATACCAGCAGCTGGGACAATCCTGTTTCAGTGTCAGCTCTTGGAGGCACAGCGCTGAGTTTCAAAATCAAGAAAGTAAACCACTATACTACAATTCCTGATTTGGTAGGCTCAGGTGTATCTGTTTTAAGCTGACAAACGTATGTTCAGTTCAGAATATCATTGCCACGAATTGTGAGCAAAAACCACTGTGTTGGAGGTTCCGACGTCGAGACTTCTTTCTCACTAATGCAACATGTTTAGTGGGACAAACATAATTGAAAGTTCTATAGATACATAATCAATGGCCCAATTCTTAAAATCTAAAAAGCTTATGTGGCAAACATTTCCTGTGAAACCTCATTTGAAACAGAGTTGAGCACACATGCTGGTGTACAACAGATATATACAATATAACACTGTACACCGTAACACATCAAAGCTAATAGTCTTTTCACAGGCAGATTTTATACCTATATCTTATCATAGAGCATTTGTTTATTACCTATAACTGTATCAAAACTTGAGCATATTTCATTTTTTATCTTAAAATTAAGGCTGAGGACTAGGTAGCCACCTCACTAAGTAATACTGCACATGGACATCCCAGTCAAATGATTTCTGGAAAACAGGAGCTCAGTGTTTTTCTAAAAACTCTAGACATGTATCCCCAGAGTTTGGATGAAACACATAAACATTTAAAATCAGAAAAACATTGAGCTTTGTTTTGGTTATCAAATAACTTTCCTAGTGTAGCTTTCTTACTGAACTGACTTACTTACTGAGTGGTGCCCTTTTCAAAGTGAAATGGCTACAAGTCTTTCAACGTTACAACTGAGTTTAGCATGTCATAAGATCTGACCACACACATCTTATTTACTTAATATATTACTGGGCAATAAGACATGACAGTGCATATCTACCTTATTAGCTGCTGTGCATTTAGCCAAACAAGTTAGTTAATCGCTAAACATGCAAAATAATCATAGTTTGTACTCATGTTAGCACAAAAACTATTTAAATAATCATATATATTGTAAACAGAGTTACTTGATAATGGTCACTCATCACAATTATTACATATATTTTTTTATATTTGTTTTTCTAGTATATTTGCTTCTAAATTATTCCTGTAGTGAAAAGACTTCTATAGAGGATCTTCTATAGGAGGCACCCCCTGATACCAGGACTGAGTGAATGGATTGTCAGATCAGCAGTGTGGATGTATGTGCTTGATTCTCTGTTCACTCTCATGTGGTCTGCATGTCTCTGTGTGTGCTGATGTGCTTAAATTACCTGTTTTTACCTGTGTCATTTGAGTGTGGGATGTGTATCCATAAATCCCAATTATTCAGGATCATTGGCCATCTAAATTTGAAACCATTGGTACAAAGTATGTTGGTTTTTTTTGCAAGAAGCTAGCATTTAATGCTTAACTTTGCCAGCAGCTGTAGTCAAACTTGATGGCCTTGCATACACTGATGAGGCCTGTCTCTGGAACACAAGCAAGAAAGTAAGTGACACAAAAAAACTATAAATAGCTAATAGTGGTACTGTCATTTGTTCTGCTGAGTGGCTGCCAAATGTTAAGAGGTTGGGCCCTATTAAGGTGCAACCGGGACCATTGAGAGAAAAGGCCATAAAGGCAATGAAGGATATCCCTCACACTGGAAGGATTTATTGCCTGTTTTTGTCTATTTAAGCTAAATGAATTTAAAAGCAATGGTATGTTTGTACAGACTAGTTCATGGAGTTCAGGTAGGCCAGCAAGTTTTCCCTCATTCTTATTTACAGTAATTCGATAATTACTAACACCTGAAGCGCTGCTCCATTTGGTGGATCGTACCAGAGGATAGATAACGGATCAGAGAGAGGAAGGGCTGAGTGGAGCACAGTGGAATGACTTAGAGTCTCACGCGTTTATCGAGGACTTGACTTGAGGTATGACTTGACAGTGACACTATAGGTCAGGGAAACTTTAGAACCACTTGGGGTTATGCTCTAAAGACCAAGACTATTGACAACAAACATTATGGCTATCTTGACCTATTTTTTAAAATGTCTTGTCATTGATCAAGTGAAAAAAGGGGGATTCTGTTTAGATGTACCGCAATAGTGTATGTATGTATAGCATGTGTACGTGTGCAGTAAATGTATACTGTATACAGTGTGTGTGCATTGTGTGTTTTTGCTGATGTAGCCTGATCAGGAGATGCAAAGCAGTGAATGACACTGGCTGATATAAGCTGTCCTCTTGGTGAGTTGGTGATTGGACACATATACACCACTATGCACTTTTTTCCTGCAACTTACCCTTGTGTGGTGTAACCAGCAGGTCTAGTGTCTTTTGTGACAAGTTTGGCCAAATTGCCATCATCTCCTTTCTCAGCTCTGCATCCATCTGGTGTTTGTCTGCACCGCCTGGGTAGTCCCATGATCCAGGGTACCCACATACACACAACAAACAGTCATACACACAGACAGCACACATGCATACATCCATCCATAAACACCCCACACACATAAACACAGGGCAAAGAAGGTACAGACCAAAAGAGAGTTGCAACAGCACAAAATTTTTAGCCATTCATCCGTGAACACATTCACCCAAAACAAAAAAAACCAATTAGTGTCAGACTTGGCAAAGTTTTGTTGCATTGTCTACAATAAAGTATTCTTGTTGAAAAGCAAATGGCAAATTGGGAGATGATAAGTCATTTCCATGGATTACTCAGGAATACACAAGAATGTTAGACAGTAAAGTCACCAAGATGAACTGTTAGAGTAAAAGGATGATAGTACTTTAGGGCCATACCCTTGGCAATCTTTATATCCAGTGCTGTCCTGATCAGAGCCATGAGAGTAGAGTTAAAATGCACTGTGTTGTCATCAGCAACCGGCAGGTCCATGCGCAGCAGCCTCTGTGGAGAGCCAGTCAGGATGAGAAGATGAGAAAGGGACGTGTCCTTGCTAAAGAATGGCGTGCCTGAACCTCCGGGAAGGGGAGAGGGCGAGGGACTGGGGGCTGGGTTGAGAGAGCTCCATAGACAACAGCCAATTAGAGATGGACCGGATTCGTCCAGGTTTTATTTCATGTTTCCTGAGACAGATTAGAGTCTCTAAAGGCAAGGATGACCAACGTGCCACGATATTACATTCAGATAGAGACTCGATCAGATCAAGTCAGTGACTTTCAACTCAATGCAGTTAAATTTGAAAAGTCCAATAGCAAATAAGTGCTAGAGTGACTGCTGTGAATTTTTGTGTTAATTCTGCTGCATTCTTTTTTCATAACTGTATTAGTGCATGCATTTCAGTGCAACTGCAAGAACCTTTGCTTGAGTACAGAAAGGTGAGTTCCTGCGTCTCCTGTTTTCCAGTGATACTCTATGAGACAGCACAGCTATCCAATGAGGGCTATCTGCTGCTAAGCAACTGTGAGAGCCGAGAACCACAAGGAAGAACAATCAGAGCCAAAATCAGCTCTGACCCAACCTGTGCCCATGTTCCCTAAATGTGTGAATGCACTGGCGCATTTACACATCTCTTTTGTTACACACATAGATTATGTATATATATATATATACAGTACACATACACCAAACCCCACTCCCCAGCGCCCCTCCAAACCCAACACACCTCCCTGCCCACTTACACACAATTATTTGCACAGACTGCAATTAAGGGTGCTTAATTGGAGTCCCCTGGAGACAAAATAGGTTGACTAGAGCACAATAACAGTATCACTGGTGAAATTCAGCTTTTTTTTCAGGAGACTGCTGTTGTTTTATTTAACTGAGGCATCTGCTATAGAGCTCCCCCTACCTGTAAGGAGGTTCCCTATCTTCACATGTCTACACCAGGTAAAACCAATGGAGAAACCTGTGGATAGAACGTAACAAGCTGAGCCAGCTGGGGCTGCTTGCCGTTCCTATCCGGGCCAGATGGCATCAATTGGATTTACCTACGAACATGAGCGTTGGGCACTCACAATGGCAAGCACGGTAATACAATGACGGTGGGTGTGTACATGCTCATGTGTTCCTGAGAGTGTGCAAGTGTCAAAGCCAAGTGTGTGGAAGGCAGAGGGCATCAGCCAACATCCACAGCGCTTGGCAGGCAGCGGGCAGGGAGGCTCCATGTCGCCCATAGCCATGCGACAGAGAGTGCAGATTGCATGCAACAACACACAACACACCCCTAGCAAAATCCCCAAAAAAACTGGTCACACAGAGCATGCAACATGCCTTTGGTTCACTCCTATTATCTAAGCCCCAACTCTTCCCACCTACACATTCCACTGCCCCTCAATTTCCCTCAAAACCAACTTTCACAATACAAGCAGCCGTGCAGCCGCGCAAAGAGAGTATCCTCAATCCAACTGGATTGATCCTACCGATTGAAAGATTAATTTCTTATCAATTTTTTGCTCTCTCTATTTTTTTTTCCATTGTTTCCTTAAGCAAAGTCCAATTGGACAGCGATGCTAGTATTTCATATCAAGTCAAGATCTCTCTCAATGCCAAACGGGTGCAGTATCTTAAGGGGTGTCAGAGTTAGAGAGGTTTAGAGTTGTGGCATTCCCTGAAAGAAGAAAAAACATAGAAAAGATCAAAAAGAGATCACTGATGTTCTGTTTTTTGTTTTGGACCAACCAGACTTAGTAGTATTAGTAGTAGTAGTAGTATGGCTGTAGGGTTAAGGGGAGGGGGCCTATCAAAGGGGACACATGGTGGGGACAGTAGTTTTTTGAGCTAAACTAGGTGAAGGCTAGGTTAAGCTTGGTCATGAGATGTAATTACAGATAAAAAGGGAAGGGTGAGAATGAGGAAGGAAAGGAAGATTGTGAAAACACTGAAAGAGTAAAAGAAGAATCAAGAGAATGTGGGTAAATTGGATTTAACAGAGAAAGGAACTGAGTGTGTGTGTGTGTGTGTAGATAAAAAGGAAAGAGAAGAGAAAGGCTGAAAATTACAGAACAAGACAAGAGATAAAGACAAGGACTAAAAACAACACTTACATAAGTTTACTGAGAAAAAGGCAAGTCCAAAAAAACAAGGTTTCATAGTTATAAAGTTATGATTTTTTCCCCCAGTAAGCGTAAGGCCTAATGTCCCATAAAGGGATGAAAAGTCAGCCAAAAACATTAAGTGTGATCAATTTCAAAACTCTTTAGGACGTCTTCCCATCTCTATTCTGACAAAAACATGAGGAATTTCTGATCTCTTTTATTGATGAAATTGCATCAATGAATACTGGAAGGGTTTTGATGGCTGAAGTATGTAATGGGGACCACTGCCAAGGCATTCTGGAGAGAAAGAACTGAAAGGAGAGGTAAAGGAAGAGACAGAGTGGGCATGTATGGATGAAAGGATGCTATGAAGGAATGACGATGGCTGCTGATTGCTGACTAACAGACAAGTGGACGTGTAAGTAGAAGGACAGGAGAATCACAGAGTAAGAGAAAGGTGACAGGGAGGCAAAAGTGAGTAACAGATTGAGGAGTTTTAGAAAATACAGTGAGGAGGAGAGCAAAACAGGAGAAAAAGAGGAAAGAGACAAAAAGTGAGAAAAACAAGACAGAAGAGAAGAGCAAAGGAGATACCAACACCCAGATTCAGTGAAAGATTAGCACAATGGATTGTTTGCAATATTCAAATTTACTACGCATACTGCAGCTTGTTGTTCTTTCGCTCTCTTGTTTTCTCTCAACTGACCCCAACCGGTCGAGGCAGATGGCCGCCCACCCTGAGCCTGGTTCTGCTGGAGGTTTCTTCCGTTAAAGGGA
>JAUMHL010000001.1:2784305-2818676 GCA_032362345.1 Sandelia bainsii | reverse complement strand
AAAAACAGTTGTTTTCAGCTACAATAGTCATTTACAATATGAACAATGTCTACACATTCATTCTGATCAATTTGATGCTATGAAATCTGCTTTTCTTTCACAAACATGGTCATTTCTATGTTTAACTTTTGACTGGTAGTGTATATGAACCCAGTATGAAATGCATATGATGATTAGAATTTTTAATTTATTAATTTAGAATATTTGCATCATAGTAGGTAGACTTTTACTTTGACTGAAACATGTGAATAGTACCCCAATTTTTTGAGGTAATGCGATTACAGATGTACATTCTGTCCGACGCATCAGGTGTGAATCAGAAATCGTATCAAATTAAAAAATCTGATGAACCAGTAAAGGCCACACTCACCTGCATGCCGATGATGGCGTAGATGAAGAACAGCATGGCAATGAGCAGACACACGTACGGCAGAGCCTTACAGAGTAAAGAGACACAAAATATTTGTCAGAGCCATGAAGTGTGAGTCAGTGTGTGTAACTGTAACTGTGAGTAACTGAATACCTTAAAGGACTGAACAAAGGTCCACAAGAGAATGCGGATGGTCTCTCCTTGTCTCAGCAGCTTGATGAGGCGAGCTGCCCTGAACAGCCTCAGGAAGCTCAAGTTGATGAAGTTATTCTACAGCAGACAAGGAGAACACAGTCAGTTTCACCCAACACATGACAACTTCATAACCTCCCTCTAACAAACACAAAAACCAAAACTAATAGCTAAATAGAGAGAGGACAAGGAGTGGGGTCAAAAACAACTAAACACAAACAACTGCAAACATAAAGGTACTGAGAAGATACAAGTATAAATGAGAGAAGGTGAAAAGGTCAAAGTAGACAAAGAAAACAAAGGAAAGAAAAAATGAAGGAAAAGAGGAAATAAGGAAAATCATAATTTAAAGAATCTAAAGGTCATCATCCAATCTGGTACAGCAGAAGGCTTTTTTTTAAAGAACCAAATGCACTGATCTCTGGGGGCTGGGGGGGAGCAGGCCACACAAGATGGAACACAGTGCACTGTGCCTGGCAACCACAGACATTCTCACAGACACACACACCCATTCGTGTACTTTTGGCAAAGAGAGCGTGGCTTGGGGTTGTCTGAGACACTGACTATGACATTTGGAAATTTTGCTGAGGTGTTGGTATCTAAACCAGACAGATTTAAACATGTCCAAATTGGGCCATTTTAAAGTACATTTGTATGTTTTTGTTTTCAGTTCCTGTATAAAAAAGTTTTTTACAGCACAGTGTACTGTAGCAGTCTTGTAAATTCATCTCGACTATATATTCTTGTTACTTACATTTTCACAAAGACAAATATCCAATCTCCTAAAGCCAAACTCTCTCATAATGCCATCTTGGCATTTTGTGGTTGACAGGCAAGGCAGCAAAAGGAGCATGAGGAGGAAGAAGGGGGGACCAGGGAGCAGCCTCGGTTCAGGCATGTCATGGCTTGGCAGCATACCTTTTTAGGAAACAACTGGTCTACATGCAGACCAGTAGGGACTGGTGGGGCAGTGAACATCATAAACACAGTTACTTCTACAATAAGTGTGTTTTTCAGTTTACATCAGAATGTATTAACAACTTAACTTTAACCATGTGCTGCTAATACAATACTTTTATATTACTGCAAAGAGGATGGATTTAATATTAAATGTGATATTTTAGATGATTGGCGCTGGTCCAGAAAGATGATGCGGGTTAAAAAAAATCAGTTCAAAGATGTTCAATAGCATCTAACTGTGACTATCTAGCGCAAACCTCCTTATCACTTGGATGGGAATTAGTAAAAATGTATTAAATTCTGGTATGCATTAAATAATATGACCAGAAGGGTTGGTCTTTCTATACGTACAGATGAAAACAAGAGAAATGTATGGACCTGCATGTGCATAACTTAATTAAATATGTATGAACATGTACTGTTATGTAAAGATGTATTAATCTATTGGCCTCACTATGTATTCAAGGAGAAAGAATTAAAAAGACATCATCCAAAAGCGCATGCACTGAGGTCAAGGGTTAAGACTGGTCATGGGGGAGTGGGGTACCAGGGGTACACACATGACCAATGAGGATGCAGCAGAAAGCTTTGAGAGATAAATTACAAACCAACCAGATTCTACATGTACGAAGAAGTAGAAAGATGAATGTGGAGGGAGTTTAGATTTTTTTTTTGGTAAGTTGTACATTGTGAGTGAGTGAGAGACATTTTTTGCGGGGTGGGTGGGGTTGGTTGAGTGTTTTATTGGACAGCGGCATGGGGGCGCACACAAACCACCACCACCATCATCACAGCACCACCACCACATGTCACGGATGGAGAACACGATGAAGGATTTCATAGTGCATTTTGATTGGATGGATTTTATCAGAGGAGGAAGGAGTAGGAGGGGCATAGGGCGCCAACAAAGTAGAGAGGTTTAAAGAAAGCATGTAAAGAGATAGAAGAGGAAGACAGAATCATTATAGGTGTCGTTACTAAGGCTGTGAAACAACTTCAAGTCAAAAACAACAGTCAGAGGTTGGATATATGGCTGGTTCAGCCCCTCTTTGATGCCAACTTCTTGCAAAACTGTATGGTGCTTTTTTTATTCAGTTAGCTTTAGCATTGAATCGTGAGAATCTGGTGCCAAACCGATCCATGAACCATGGTCCATCACCCTAAAAATTTAAAGTAATCACATTTTGCATCGTTAGAGTATTTCAACGTAAGACAGTGACCTCTCTGTTTGTGCAGTATTTCCTTTTCTTCCCACTGTTTTGTATTTCAATTTATATTTTAATTTCTTGTTGTTTTTTTTGCAGAATTGATTTATCATCGGTTCAATATTTGTTACACTGTAAAATACAACTTGTTGTTTCAGGTTAAAAATAATAAACAAGGGGAAGAGTTGCTTTAAAAATTTACATCAATTAAAAAAATGCAATTCTTTCTTCTAACACAAGTAGATGTTATCTTAATTAAATGCTGCACGTTGTGCAAACCTCAGTCCTTTAAGTCAGAACGACTGACATACAGTATATAAGTACTGACAATAAATAAACTTTTGGTTCCGCAAAAGGTCTATGTGATAACTGGGACTGTTGATTGTGAACTGATTTCCTATACTTGCGTGCCAACAACTCTGCTCTATGGGATTTGCTTTTATCAAACACTTACCCTGATGGAAGTGTAAAGACAAAAAGCTTGGCTTTATTATTAAACCTTGAACTGGGCCGAACATTGCAGAGCTCTCTTCTTATTCGATATGTAGGCTGTCCTGCAGTGATCATTCAGCCATAGAGTAGTAGAATAAAACTCTAAGGGATTGCTCTTGTTTCAACTTTGGGAACTTATATCAGGGTTGCTAGAGTTAGTAACAAGCTAGATTTCCCTTATAACCTGAACTACCTGCTGTTTTTGATTGACATGGGATTACTAGCTAATACTAACAGTAGATTTTACTTGTCACTCTGTCTGATTATCTAGCTAGTGCAAAGATCTGGCTGACACTGAGTAGACAAACAATCAATTGGACGTCTGAAATGATCAGCGCAGTGTTGACAACAGCACTGATGTTAATTAATGTCAGACAGCTAATATGTAAATTTAGCACCTCCACTATGTCCAGGGGGTGTCCCAAATCATCAGATAACACAGTTGTTTTGAAGTAATTAGCGCAGCTAATGCCAATCTAGTCAGTGTGAATGAGAGGAGGACTCCAGCACAAGTGATGGAGCCTTGAAAAATTCACAACCGAAGCTTGGATGCACAATCCAGAATCAGTGTTTGTGAGCAAGAAGAAAATATAAAAGCTGGAAAACAGAGAGGGGCTGAATTCCACAACTGTTCAGTCTTTCACCTATATAATCATATAAAGATCATACAAGATATACTGACAATAGAGCAATCATGGTGAGAAAACACAACAGTGAGAAAAACATTAGCATGTTTACACATAACAGCACATCACATATTCCACATGTGTCCTGCAGCTGCATTAAACTACAGTATATGGCAGTAACCTGAATGTGGACAAAGCAGACTTATTTAAAATTTACGGGTGAAGCAATGCTGCAGTCAAGCATAGAACATCATAAATAGTGTGACAGGTCTCATTCCAAAATGTTAAATTTGAAGAATTTGGTGTAAAATATGAATGAAAAGTTAGAAAGTGCCAGATAATATGAATGGATTTTTAGAACGAAACATTTAATGGGATAACACACACACAACCTCTAGACACAGAGATAATATAGGGTACTTTGACTCTGTCTGTATAGCAAAGATGATGCTACCACGGCAGCTGGTTAATTCTGTCTGGACATAATTGAATGTGCCAACCAGTGGATCTAAAACTCACTGATTACCATGTTAGGACTTGTATGTTTACTGCAAAGCGTAAAAACTAAAAACACATTGTGCTTTGTATGACACTTTTTCTTGACCAGGAGCAGCGACTTGTTGCAAGACGCTTATTGTCACTGTGAAGCTGTGAAGCCAATAAGTGGAGTCCTCAGGAAGTTACTGTGCACAGTAGGCAGATTTTGCTACGTTTGGACAGAGCCAGTCTAGCTGCTCCCCCCCGCAAATCTTCCTCTTTCAGCCCACACTCTGTGTGTCTACATGGTGTGATAAATAAGTAGGTGTCCACTGACAAACTCTTAACTAGCGTTTTAGATAGGACAGGGTAGTAATATAGGTGGAACCTATGGACACTGCTGTATCATTGTATCATTCACCTTCTTATGTGCAGCTTTATATTCATCAAGTGAGCTTAATGTGACAAATCATCAACTAGAGCTCAGCTGCAACCAACCAACAAGTGTCATTTGGTCAAAACACACAAAAAGCACTTACCCAAAATTCTGTCACTAATATGTCCGTGATGCTTCCAAGGACGGAGACAAAATCAAAAATGTTCCAGGCGTCTCTGAAGTAATTCTGTTGTGGAAAGACATAAGAAAGAAAAGTGAAAGTGAGATGACACAGAGACGTTAAAGGTGACCAATCACATCCTTTCAGAACTAAAGCCAGGTGGTAGGAAGGGACACACCCCTGGCAAATGGTGGTGTTGTTACCATGGAGACAGGCTGGAGGGAGGCCGATAGCGTGACTCCTGGGTGAAACGGTACGTGCTGGGTTTTTTGGGGACAGGAAGAACATGCTCTAGATCTGTCTACTAAAATAAACCGCTTTATGAATGAATAATAGGATGAAACACTGAAGCATATAGACTGGGTCAACCTAGATAAGGAATATGTGTGGAGGTGCTGCATGTTTGTGGCTGTTTTGTCAGTCTTACCAGAGGGCCAAAAGCAATGATCTTGAGGATTGATTCCATGAAGAAGAAGGTGGTAAACACAATGTTGAGGTTCTTCAGGACTTCATCATAGACCAGTGATGCACCATGGAACTATAGACACACACAAATTAAAATCTCTCCTTTCTTTGAACATAAAATTAATATTAACATTATACACATTTAATGCAGTATAACACTTTTCTTTGATTTCATAATACTTAATTCAGGTACTGTACACTGAGCTATAATTACTATTGCATAAACAGTTACGTATTTATTTTCATCCAGTAGACATGAAGTTGCAGGAATATTAACATGACAGTGGTAGTATTTTTCCTGTGATCACTGCATAATATATCTATGATTCAAACATGATGAGAGAAATGTACGTAGAAAACATAGCAGACAGAAAAAGACTTGTACCTTCATCATGAGGACGATGGTGTTGAGTGCGATCAGAGCCATGATGCTGTACTCGAAGGGAGGTGACACCACAAACTGCCACATGCGATACTGAAAGCTCAGTTTATTCTTCGGCATGTGGCGAGTCAGAGGTTTGGCGTTGATGGCGAAATCTATACAAGCTCTCTGTAAACGGAGAGGAGTGTTAAAACAACTCTTTTTAACTCTGTAAGAAGGTGTCACAGAGGCCTTCAAATTTCTTCTCACCTCGTTCTTTTCTAAGCTGTAGTCCTCCATCATCTTGTCCCCCTGCTCTTGGAAGGTGATGATGATGAGAGCCACAAAGATGTTCACGAAGAAGAAGGGGAAGACAACGAAGTACACCACGTAAAAGATGGACATTTCCATCCTATATCCTGGGCTTGGACCCTGATTCTCATAGGTGGAGTCCACTGAGTGCTTTAACACCCTGTGAGAGGGGAAAGAGTGATTTTAAATAAAATGAACAGGTGTGATGAGTTTGAAGAAATTTGTGGTTACTACATCATAAATTTGTGCATTAGTAATCTTTGTGTCTTTAGATATATTTTTCATTTCCCTACCAAATAACATATACTGACACACTTTATGAAGTCACAGTAATGACAAATAGTAAGTGGGATAATCTAATTGGTGAGTTTAGACATGTGCTTGAGAGTGTATGTTCAATCCACTCACTGCGGCCACCCCTCTCCAGTGGACACAGTGAAGAGGGTGAGCAGGGCCCAAGCCACGTTGTCGTAGTGGAAATCGTACTTCTTCCACTCCCGCCTCTGAGCTTTTACTTCATCTTTATCATACACCAAGTACTCGCCCCTGAAGAAACACACACAGGGTTTATGATGAAAACAAGAGATGAGTATCAGACAGTAAAATATTAAGAAAAACACACAGCCTACTGCACATTTCTGCCTTTGTTTACATCGGACGTGATGATTGCCTGTGGGTGTGAATGGTTGACTAGTGTTGGGAGTTTGTCTTGTAGAATCACCTTCACACCTCTAGGTGGCAGAATCTACACAACTGATACAACTTGCCAAGGCACTCTGTCTTCTTCTTTTACTTCGTGAAAAACTTTAAATTCACAGATCCATTTTCCATACACAAAACAGTATAATAAAATTTTAAAAAATATAAATAATATTTGCGGCTAAAAGAGCAGTATCATCACAGTACTGTTCTGTGCCAACTGTGGCAAAGGACAACACTGAATGTACCACTGAAGGCTCACAGTACAGAACTAAAGCACTGATAGAAAAGAATTACGATATGAGTAAAAATATTTTCTAATACTAAATTTAAAGTACATGGTACAAATGGTACACATTGCAAAGTAATGAATTGAAGTAATAAACATGTTTTTAATTGTATGAGACTATAAAACTTATGATTAACTATTTAACTATTGATCTGCTATCTAATTTTTTAATCACCTTTGTGATGTGTTCAAATGTCTTTGTTTTGTTCAACCAAAGTTCAAACTGGAAAAATTATTCCGTTTACAATAATACGTGAAATATATATGATTAATAAGAAAAGCAGCTTTTCATTTGAGAAGATGAAACCAGACAATATCTGTCATTGCGTCACTAAATTTGCTGAAACGACTAATCAATTATCAAAATACTGCAGGTGCAGCTCTGTCTAAAGTTGTTGTCTCAGCTTTAGCGTTATGTATTATGAGCTGTTACTGTACGCTGTGTGTTTGATGTTTCTAAACCAACCTGCAGTCACGCTCGAACTCTTTGGATTCATCCGTGCAGTAGAAGAAGCGACCTTTGAAGAGCTGCACAGCCACCACAGCGAAGATGAACATGAAGAGCATGTAGACAATCAAGATGTTCAGCACGTTTTTCAGAGAGTTGACCACACAGTCAAACACGGCCTGTAAGGAAGTGATTTATAACTCTTTAGCTCACACAGTGAGAGCAACAGCTGAGTAACATTTTACTTCATATTTTAATTTTCCCTATAAAGACTGACTTATTCTAGAAAACTAAACTTCACATACTGTACACAACTCCTGACCTGAGATGAATCAACCCTCTGAACTTCCGAGACCTACCTTTAACTTTGGAAGTCGTTTGATGGTCTTTAGAGGACGCAGCACCCTCAGCACACGAAGGGACTTGATTGTACTGATGTCTTTGCCCTTGCTGCTCCCCCTAGAGTTCAGCATGGAAACAATGGTGTAAATTTGGAGACAATTAAATGTAAAGAGATGGAGAAATGAAGAGGTGGGAGTCATAAAGGGCTCTTACCACACCCTCTGCTATTATGATAAACCATTAAAAAAAAAAAAAAAGGGTATATGTGATGTCTTCACAGTTGAATTTATCTTTAATATAACCACTGTAGTAGCAGTCAAAGTAAAGACTTAGTTTTCTACAAACAATATGTTGCTTTTACAGTCTCTTCTTCTGCAGAAGTGCACGTCAAACATGAAACCAGTGGGAGGGGAAGCTATCAGCTGCCTGACCATTTGGTTTCATGGACAACAAGAAGCAGTGCCATCATCATTAATTATAATCTTCACCATAAAACAATACACATTCATATAGTCAGGCAACTCCCGGTAGAGTGCCCAGCCAAACCTCTTTCTTTCTTTTCAGTGACACGCTGTCTGTTTCTTCAGAAGAAATGGGTGTTTTATATGTAGAAACATGAAGCGCGGGCTTGTCAGTATTACATGGCCAGGATTATATCACCATAATCCTGAATTTGTTAACACTAAATTGACTTATTCTGATGTTTCACATAGCTTCCCGTCATTGAAATCCAGATTTCTGAATGTTTCTGCATGTGCTTTCAGCCAGGACTGCAGTCTGAATAGAAGGAGACGAGGACAGGAAACGGGGGCTATGCGAGACTCTTTGGACATGTGATGTCACTCGCAAAACAATGACATTACATGTCATAACACAAACAAAACACACTGCACCAATAGTGTCAAACAAGCCATGAGAGTAACTGGTGGAAACATTTTAGAGCCGAGAGACAAATTCCTTCAGTCGTGTGTTTGTTTCGTTCTCAGAGCCCATAAGTGAATGTTGTGCCCATGATATGTGCACCCCTAAACCAATATCAGTGCAGAAGAATTGGGGTGTCAAGGGAGTAAATAGCAGAGTTGATCTTACTGTAAGTGGATGGGCCATTTTCAAAAAAACAAGGCAGAAGGTGCCTGGTGCCTGGATGCCTGCCAAGCCTGAGCAGAAGAGAGGGCTGTCCATCAAGGCTCGCTCTTTAACTATGAACTCAGTTCCCGTGGCAGAAAACGTAGGACAATTCAGTTCAAGGCTGATTGATTGAGTCTGAGCCTTGGCAGCTCTATGTGTGTGTGGTGTGGGGGTTTATGTGGGAGTGTGTGAGAGTGAGACTCAATCGATAATCAATAGGCCTTCTTCCTTTGAAGTTGAGAAGGACTGAGGTCTCTATCAGAGCAGCTTGAGGGTATTAGAGTAAAGGCCAGTAAGGGCCATAGATGTTAGAAATTAACACCTTCCATTCACACACACAAGAACTCACACATGCACGCACATACAGGTTGCTTAATGATAACTCCAACAACTCTTTGAGTCTCACAATTGCTGTGTTAGTGTGTGCTAGAGTCGCCATTCTGTCGCCATTACTAAAAAGATGGTGACTGAAATGCATTGTTCCTTCAAAAATCAGTGTTTTGAGTAAGAAACACTCAACACATGTAGGATTAAAAATTGGCTGTAAAAGGCTTCTGTACTTTCATCCTTTGTGGGGTACAACAGCTGTTCAAAGCTTGGACTCATGTCTATAATGCACGCCAACAATGGAAGCGTTTATGGTGGAAAAAAGGGCACGGAAACTTCTCAAACTGGTCCTACAGCATACTGCTTCATAATACATTCTGCTGTTCATTCATTTGTTCACCATGTCCTAATATAGTACAGTATGTCCCTATATTCTCACATTACACTGATAAGCCAAAATACACTGATCTGCCCAATTAATCAAAGGCAGCTCCTCATTCATTTCAGTCCAGTCCAGATGGCTCCAGCAATGAAACTCGAAGTGTGACCTACCTAACTCTAAGCAACGCAAGATCACTGGTTAGCACAGTGTCTTGGCTAATCAAATACTGTATGTACAAGTGTACAGTTTTGTATGCTACTATATAATGTAACTGGTGCATCCCCACAAAAAAAAAAGAGCTGTTCAATGGCAACTGACCTTGTTTTCAAGCTCTTGAAACTAACTGGTGCAATACTACTGTTTGCGGCGGTTTTCAAGATGAAGAATAAAATGATTGCTGACGTGGTCACTTTCCATAATTATAAAATCCTGCCTTATGCTGCATTCATGTCAAGTCATTAACACCATCATCATGAGCAGCCAAGTGCATCCATCCATTATCCTAACCGCTTTTCCTATTATTTCCTATTAAGGGTCACAGGGCTGCTATCCCAGCTGTCATTGGGCGAGAATGTTGTGACATCAAAGTATGAAGTCAATGAAAATACTCTCATGAAGTAGAAATAATTAAAAATCTTACTTAAGTAAATGTACTTAGTTATGTTTCCTCTTCTCACTGGTACAGAATACACGTGTATCGAAAGCCAAAGAGGTCATAATTCTGTACACATTCGGAGTACAAAGTTACTTTCACTTTTGTAAACAACTGACATAATGTATGAATTTAACCTCTATGAAGTCCAAAAATATGTTTTTACAGCCATCTTTCAAGCCTTCAAGTGTGAGTGTTTCGAAATATCAGTTTGATGCTAATGTTCTTTTGAGAAAATTGTATGCATCATGGAAAATTGTATTTATTAACCAGAGTCGAATAATGTTATTTTCAAAAAACCTGTGGGCATCAAGTCAAATCTTTTAAGTCAAACTTATCAATGAAATTATTGTGGTGTTCAAATGGTTTTCTATGGCATGAAGTTAAGATGGTGAAGATATAGGGCAAAAATAAGCACCAACAATCAGAAAAACAAAGAAAGAAAGAGAGAGAAGCCAATTTTATCCGGTGGTGGAGAGCAAGGGACAGAGCGGAGGAGGAAGGGGAGGACAGAGGAAGAACTTTACCGGGTGCTGCTCCTGTCGAGTTTCACCGAAGGTGGAGACAGCGAGAGTCAGTGACAGCGACAGAAAGACAGAGAGAGAAGATGAAGAAGAGGAGGAGGAAGGGAAGGAGAGGAAAAACACGTAGAAAGACAGACACACACATTGACAGAGAAAGACAGACACAAGACAGGAGAGAAAGGAGGTTTGGTAGAAACAGAGAAAAATACATCCATATGAGAGACAGACAAAAGAAGGACAGCAAGAAGGACATACAGTAGCTGCTTGGCAAGTCCCACCCACCCAGTGTGTACACACTCAGATACACACCTGCTCATTCCCATGTCCGTTTCTTAGCTACATACCTCCTTAGATTATTTACATACAGCGAAGCCTACATACTACAGTACATTCTACATTTCACAATTAATATAACAATATTAACATTTGGCAAATTGTCCAACAACCTGTCACACCGTTACATTTTGTGTGAAATTTCACTGGCTTATAAATACAAAATGTCAAATACTACATATCCAAACCATGATGGCAACCATGGACATGTCTTTAAATAATAAATGATTTCAAATTCTAAATATTGAATACATATTTGATAAAACTGATATCCACAAAATAAATGTGTAAAATAAAATGGTGTTGTTTTATTCATCTGGCCCAGAAAAACGCTTCCATGTCGGTACAAGATACTTTTGGGAAATTTTGTGCGTTGATATTTATGTATTTATGTTTTTTTTTTTTTTTTAATTGCTCTGTCATTTAAAAATGACAAAATATTTTGTAAAAAGTGAATTCTTTGAAAACTTTGGACGGGGGGACGGCAGACCTCGCAACTCACTAAAGAAGTAATGGCTCGCTTAATGTGATCTCGAAACAGGAGAGTAATCAAATTTATTGAATGCAATGAACGAATCAACAATTTCTAACATAATTTAAATGACCCCATAATTTTTATTAAAAAAATGTAAGAACATTGTTTGGCTGCATTACATTTTATTTTAATGTCTAATATATTTTAAACTGACATAATTTACTTTAAATTTTTTTTACAGTGTAGTAATAGGCTAATTTAATATAAATTTATTGAATAACATAGTTCAAAGTAATATTTCTAAATATGTTCACGTAATAAAAAAAAGGCTAAGATCAGTTCTATGAACAACCTTAAATATAATTTTATTTAAAATAATGTAAAATACTTTTCTGAGATGAACTGAGAATTGTACCTTTTTCCATCTGGATGCATTACTACTTTTAAGGAAGTACCTTTTATTCTATCAAATCTGAATTTAACAACCATTAAAAACAAACAAAAAAACACCAGACCTCTGTGGCCTGATGTGCTACCAGCTATGAAGAATTACCTTAACGCTTAGAAGAGGAAACTCTAGTGGTGCATCCATTTACACCGATTCTTATCTTATCACACCATAATGATCAATTAGACCAGCACAAATTGCTCTCATTAGATCTGCAATCATCTAGTGGGATTTTATCAAAGCTCTTTTGCATACACATCTACACAGGGAAAGAAAAAGTAATTAAATCTTAACAAGTGGCCGGTTCCAGGTTTTCTTGAAGTGTCAGAACACATACACTTGTGTCATCCATCATGAATGGAGACTCAAGAAACCAGGATTTGTGTGTATTGCCCCATATACACACATTGTCAACCAGAAGAAAAGGCATTCTCACTGAGTACTGCGACAGCATGCAGTTTCATTCAGCATTTATTTGGAGGATGAAGGATGCCAGAAGCGCAGTTGTAGTGTTTAAAACCCAGAAAAATATGAAGCCATTGCACTCTGACCATGCTAAAAATCCTCCGTACAATGGTTCTGTGATGTACCTGCTTTTAAACAACGTCATGCGTGACAGTGAAAATTTGATAGGCGCGTGAAGCCTCGCCCCTTAAGCAAAACTGTCCTGTAGCTCAAGCCCTGGAGCAGATGGTGGGAGCAAGGAGGCAAAAGAAGAGAGACTGTGAAGAGGGTAGAAATGGTGGAGAGAAGAGGCGAAGGTGAGGGGGTCCAATGAGAGCATCTTAAAAGGGAACGGAAAGTGGGAGGCCAAAGTGAGTGGGCATAAACGAGGTAATAGGAGAAAGGAAGGGGACCAGTGAAAGAGGGGAGGACGTATCCTCTCTTTGTGGGGGAGTCATGCTGTGGAGGGTGCAGCAGTGGAGCGGTTCTCAACTTGCCATAGCAAACCTATCAGCCAGATAGCGTAACAGAATTTGATAAGCTCTTTATTCCTACTTGTCTTTCTTACTAAAGTGATATTTCACTTTGGTGCATATTTTCTGTATGTGTTTCAGTCCTGGAAACCTGTGACTGATACTACTTTGATGCGTTTAATTTGGAAATGAAGTAAAGAATCACACACCTGTTGTACAGCTATCAAATGTATTTGAAACAACATATTCATGAGAAATTATTTTGTGTGTAAACTGAATAATACTTTCAATGTCTAATTTTCAGTTATCAATCAAAATGCGGGAAGATTAATTCATAATCATAGTATTCATAATTATGTTCCCACCTGAAAGTAAGAATCACTGCAGTTTCTTTAGCTTAGTGAACCTTCAAAGTATATCTGATGTGTACATTTGGTGCAGAGCTCCTAAACTTCAACACAGGTGTGAAGAGTTAAACCAAAGTGACATATCACTTCAAAATTATACCACCTTCCTCCAGCTGTGCTGGTGCCGTCAAACACTTGTATGTGCACCTTCCTCAACCTGTTTGTACGTCAAATTACTTGATGTTATTCTGCATTCAGACCATTAGCAACCACATTAATGTAATTCTGCCCAATGGATGGAGTGAGGTAGCTCATTTTCATAGAACATATAGCAATGGTTGAATACGTTTTAGGTCCAGGCAACGTTTCTAATGATTACAAAAAAAAAACAATAAATTGTTGACATTAACTAATGTAGTTGCTGGCAGTGTGAACACATACACGCTGTTCTATTCATACCAGTATGATAAAGTTTAGTTGCTATTGACAGAAATGTTGTGTTCAGACTGAGTGCAAAGTGAAGTGATTGGCTATGTGGCAATGTGAGATGTGTCTTACTCATTAGGCACTAAGAGTAAATTGTCACCTAGCTCGTAACATACAGGATGTGCTGATTCTGCAGCTCAGGCTGAGACTGATTTCCAAATTGACCAAGAAAAAGTTTTACATTTTCTCTTCTTTTTCTTCTTGTCACTGTACATTAAAAGGAAGTCTAACTAATTTGGGATAAGGGTGGAGTTTTTACACTTGCACTATTATATTTTTCTTACTAGTAAACCCATAAAAGGATCAAACCATTAATTAATTCATATTACCATCCTTCCATTGAACTAGATGACATGTTACTCAATTAGAATGTACACCGATCAGGCACAACATTTAAGCCACCTGGTGAGATTAATCTTGTGGTAGACAGGACAGCACTGGCCTAGAAATTTTTTTTAATGGAGTGGCCAGACTGTGGCACACAATTAAAGGGTGGTCATTTGGAAAATGAGTTAAAAGATGTTAAAGTTTGGAGGATTTGTTGGATAGTGGAATACGGACCTCAACACGAAATAGTTGATATTAACCAAAAGTTGTTGATCTCAGCAGAAGCCAGACCTTTAAGACAAAGATGGTTGGGGCTAGGCAATCAGTTTGAGTGGTTAGGTTTAGGAAAGGCAGGTAAGACCCAGGAATATTCCAGAAAGACTAACTAACTACTACAAAATGCTAGTGTGACAAGAAATATGAATACACTTTACATTTACATAATAATTAATATTCATCTTTAATTATTTATAAGATTATTATTTATTCCCAGCCAAGCCAAGAACCTGGGTCTTTCTGACTCTAGTAAGGGTGGTACCAGGGGTGGCCAATCAGATTTTGGTCTTGTCTCTGGCGGGCTATGATTGACAAGCGTCTCTGCTGCTTATGAGGCTGTGTAGCCACAGACTGGTCAGAGTGCCCCTCCTGACTCCTCTCTAGCACAAATGTAAAACTTGCTAGGTGGAATTAATGTAATGGCTTATTGGTGTATATTGGTGCTGTAGTTTATTTGGAGTATATCCCACATATAGTACACTGCTCTGACATTTTATGCAGTGTTTCACCTCTAAAATGGGCCTTGCATTCAGTCTGAATACATCTTAATGGTACTATTAGCATTAACATTAACATAACACATTTAGGTAACATATCATTTGCCTGAACATCATTAACATAGTGCTGAGTGATGCCATCTACCGCATCACAGATTGTGTTCAGGTTCATGCAGCCACCAAGGCAGACATGCACTATCAACCACAGCTGAAGACTATGCACACACAAGCATCTTCTTCCTTCTCTCTCAATCACATGTATTTAATAACACACAAACACAATGACTACCTCCAGCTGCAGTACCATACATATTTAATTAATATGTATTTATCTATATACTTCCTCCGCATTATAACAAATCATTCCACCCACCACACCCTACCCAGCACTCCTCCCACTTTCAGACTGGATTCCCCGGATCATGCAAAGGAAGGAGAGTAAAATACCTGAGCCTCCGTGTACGCTCACATGGTCACAACAATGAATGCGTATGTGTGTTTGAGTGAGTGTTGGTAAAAGAGGGGGACAAGACGATGAGCACTGCTGGTGTTCCTCCCTGTGGCGAAGAGATAGTCTGGGCACTTAAAGGGTTAAAGGTGTCTGAGGTGCCCTCACCCCCACAGACTGACCGACTGGGACCTCCAGCCAGGAGGACAGGAGAGAATGAGGAGGCGGGAAGCAGGGGTGTGGTTAGGTTGGAGGCAGGATGTTGGCATTGAAGGGTGGGGTTGAATGGTGTATGTGGTGGAGTCTGGAGGGTCCGAAGGATCCATTGTGGATGATAGGGACTACAGTAAATCTACGGTATAATGGAAAGCAAGTGAGAAAAAGCTGACACTTATTCCTAAAATACAGCAAACAGATTTTCTTCCAGCTCCTATGGAGCAGATTGCTTGGTAGCATATTTTTAGCCATGCTACTGGCATGGTTTTGTGCATGGCAACAGTCCACAATGGTGGACTGACTGTCAGTCATGCCCACCACTCTGGCCCAGAATAAAATACTTCCAAAACTATTGGATGGAATGCCATGAAAGCATCCATGATGAATTGAAATAATTGGAATAACTGCAACTTTAGTGTCTTTTAACTTTTCCTGGAGTGTCCTGATAACATGCCAACATTAGCATTTAACTGACAGGACGGCTATCACACATCACACACAGCATAATCACAGTCTCGTAGAGCTGCTAGCATAGATGTAGACTCTTGGTCATGTTTTTCTCCAGTTTTAAGAAGAGGGTGTCCTGGCAGGAAGAACTGAACTGACCTAGAGTCCAGTTATTTGCAAAGTCACAAAATGTAAATAATGCAGTGCAATGTAATGCAAACTGAGAGCACTGAAAGTGAGTCCCATTGTTCTCTTACTCTCTTTGCTGTATTTTAGGAATAGGTAGGGAAATCTCATGTGCAAAATGTAATGATATAGGTAGGAGAAGAAGCTCTTATGGGGCTGGGGTGTGTTGATAAGCAAAGGTTTTGAGGGATAAAAATCAGGTTTTAGATGCAAGAAAAGAGGAAGGGATGACTCACGGCCTGGTTGGTGGAAATATCAGATCGACGTAGATTGTCAAATAGGGGACACAAGGGAACAGGGGGCAAGGAAGATTGGGAGAACATGTTGATAAGGAGCAGGTGATACTTTCTAGTTTAGATCAGACAGTTAAGGGGAAAGATGTTTGGGATAGTTGTTAAGGTGAATGTTTTGGGCAAGATTTGTGGTTTGTGGATGGGTGGAGACAGTGTAACTACACTCTAAAAACTATTTTAACATTTTTAAGTTTGTCGTTACAGAAGAACTATAGAGTAAGTTTGACCATTATCAACATAATTGCTTCAGTGGAGTACCTCAGGGTACCCTCTGAGGGTCTACAAAATATGCAGCATCAAGAACAAACAAGACATCATGAGATCTTGTCCTTTTTAGAGTGTAGGTCAGAGATGGTGAGGATCTTTCAGATGAGGAAGATCAGGGTTAGACTTCAGGTAAGGATCATGGGTGGTTGGCCAGATGAAAGTGGTGATGAAACATAGAGAAAGACCTGCTGATACGATGTCAAAGGTGATGATGACCAATGAGAAAACAGAAATGGAAATGGAGAAAAGGTAGAATGCAGGAGGGAGGGACATAAAGAAACAATGACAAGAATAAAATTGGATAGCAACCAAGAAAGATAGCAAAAAATAAGCAAAGAACAAGGGGAGACTAGAGCAGAGAGAGAGAGACAAAGTGGAGAAGGAGTACCAAGGTGTAAAAAGGAAAGAGCAATATAAGAAACAAGGAGAGAGTAAGAGCAAAAAGGAGTTCAGGGAAAAGCCTGAAGGAACACAGACAGTGTTAGAGGAAGGCAGAGTTTGAAAGACAGCTAGAGGAGATGATGATTTCTGAAGTACAGCAGGCTGGGACAATAAGAGAGAGAGATCAGCATTGCCTGTTGTATCTGATGCACAAGGCTGAGCAACAAGGGTCTTTCAGTGAATGGTGGAATGTTTGTGTGTGTGTGGGTGAAGGTGATGAGGATGAGGAAGAGGAGGGTAGGAGGGCACTTACGTGAAGGCGAAGGCCACCAGAGCACCACTAACCACTATAAAGTCCAGAATGTTCCACAAGTCGCGAAAGTAGGAGCCCTGGTGGAGAAACAAGCCCAGCACCACCATCTGGAAAACATGGAGCACGCTCAGTACAACATATTGTGCTAAATGTATACATGTGTATTAACTAAAACACACTCATACACAAGTCAGTGCACTTACTAGTCACAGACACAGCACAACTGGAAAAATATGCATACACTAAACACACATTATGATATTAACAATTTTATAATCACATAATCATGCCAAAACAATAGATAAAAAAATCAGTTAATACACAGATTCATGCTCACACACACTGTGATACTTTGTTACCTTGATCAACATTTCAAAAGTGAAGACGCCTGTGAAAACGTAGTCAAAATAACGCAGCACCTGCAGAGCAACACACAGTGAGATATGATTTTCATAGCAGAGAGAGAAGCAAAAAGATGAATCTGTGAGAATAAAGGAGAAACTGAGGAGGAAAGATTAACAAAGAGAGAAAGACATACACCAACCAGAGCCTAATGCTAATTCTAATCTTAAATCCCACCCCCACCCCAATTTTCTGGCATTTTAAAATATCTGTCAGATCTAATGTCCCTTTTCAGTGTCCTTTTTCTTTTGAACACTTTTTGCCCCTTCAGCTACATTTAGTAATTATGCACATTATTGTTAAGTTACTAAATAAAATCAACTAGAGGTTAGTCCAAATTAGGCCACCATCACTAATGCTATGCTGATGCAGTACCTATTTGTAGTTGGATCACTTAAAAGCACTCGAGGAGTCAAGTCAAACAGTCAATTACATCTTTTACAAAAACATTTTTCTTGCAAATCTTCATCCATGGCATGACCTGGCATGATGATCCAGTTTCAAGGCCGTAATTTGGATGATTTTGCTCATCTTTATATCACTAGGAGATACTTTGTTTTCAAAAAGGATGTAGATGCACACACATTTACAGTCTGACAGAAAAACACACACGCAGTAATGTCTCACATTGTTTTGTGGTGAGTCAGGCCAGACAGGGTCCTCGGCAGCGAGGGCAATGCTGCTCATAGCGATGACAGACAGGATGCTGAACTCAAAATACTTCAGAGTCAGGATGTAGTGACAGCACTTTCGAAACCTGGTGCAGATACATAGACATAAACAAGCATATATTGACACAAAAACTTGCACAAAACAAACTGTTTAAAATTTTTGGACTAAGAGAAAGAATCACATATTCCATGACTTTTCTATGACTTCATTAAGGACTTAGTGATAAGTTTTTACATGAGGATTTTACTCAAATACTCACGGGTTGGTGGTGGACATTATGAAGCAGGAGCTGTAGGGAGGCATTGGTTTAGGACCATCTTCATCTCCACCCTCATCCTCCTCCTCCTTTTTCTCCTCGCTCTTTTTCTGGTCAGTGTTGGCGTTCTTGTTCACTGAGCAAAATGAAAATAGAAAAAAAAAGAGAGAAAGAGGAAAGGACAGACAGACAGAAAGAGGTCAGCCTTATCACAGCAAGACAATAAACCTGAAACACATCCGACAGCACTGTTTCAAGAACAAAATTAAATGAGACATCAGTGTAACCGAGTAAAGCTGTGTTTTTAAACATTCCAAAGCTAATTTATTGTTCACTTCTCAGTGTGTAAATAGAGTATAATGCTACCCCCTAATGGTAGCTTTGTCACGTAAGAAAATTATACAATGGACATTACCCATGTATCTCACCTTGTTTGTGATTTCTACACATTTCTGATCAGTGAAGCTCTGACAGAAGATACTGTGATGAAGCAATAGTCAGATATAAGATTTCACTAATCAGGACAAGAGTACTGAACTGTTCCACCTCAACAATGAAAACTGAAATTTCATACTATCATTCGTTATTTTTGGTGATTTCTTTGATTATAAATGTGGGTTTTTATTGAAAGACAATGGTTGGGATGCACCCATACAACATTAATAGACAGCAATGGAAAGTAACGATCAGATTATAAGATAAAATATCAATGTTATTATAGTTATTGTATGACTGGTATACATCTTTGGTTGACTTGGTGTGTGGCAATTTCTAATAAGATACTCGCTATTAGGAGTAAAATTATTATTTTTAAAGAAATCCATACATTTGTACATCACTGGTGGCGATTTTTGCCTTCTTCAGCGATAAAGTATATTGTGGGATTGTTGTGCCACTTCTTGCTTCTGAGATGACCATTTTGAAGATCATTCATAGAGCTTTGTGACTCAAACCCATCAATTCTGAAAATAAATGGACCATCAATCTTTGTGAAAGTGACATTTTGTACCAGAACGTCCATAATGTGACACACCTTGATAGACAATGTACTTACTTATACCCTTTTTACACACATGTATTCCCCCATAGATGCTTACCTTGTAGGATGGCATTGGTGGAGGGGTAGGGGTAAACTGGAGGCATGTCTATGGTTGTGTACTCAGGTTTGGCCATGCTAGTCAGGATCAGGCTGTCCATGCTGTGGAGTAGGGTGTGGGTGTCAGAATCACGGCAGTTCAGCAGATTATTGACGTGGTCTGAGTGATCAGGATGATCTGGTGGGAGGTCGTATGGGTGCTCATGGGCACTGGCCAACTTGCTGTTGTTGCGGAAGTTGTCCAGGTCCTCATTGTACTGCTGTATGGGTCTCGTGGTGGAAAGGCTGGGGCCAGTGTTGTGGTGTTCCCTAATGGAGAAAGGAGGAGGAGGGGCAGAAGGTGGAAAGGACAGAGAGAAAGGAGGAATGAGGGGCAGGAGAAAAGAACAAGGACAAAGCAAAGGTAAGAATAGAAAGGATTAGGTGATGGAAAATGTATTTTATCAAAAACACCAGATCGCACAATATGCCACAAAATGTTCACTGACTCTTGTACTTTAAGTATCAGCACATGAACACACCGTTATGAAGCTTTGATCACTTAATCTGACAGGTAACACATGTAGTGACCATCTCAATAGACACAGAGTCAAAGAGTCTAATTCCTGAATGAGTTTAGATCCTACCAATTTGTGTTGAGCTACCAAGAAGCCACTGGTCATTATCTGAGGAAGTTACTGTAAGTGTCAGGTGGCTTCCTGATTTCTTAGACAAAGACAAATTTAACTGCTATTAATCCTTGGCAGCTTGTAATTTGAGACTCACACACAGAGAAAATAAACCCTTCCTTCACTCACTTTCTGGTGCGATGCCCTCTACTCCTCTCCTGATTGTCATGGCGATGTCGTCTCGTCTTCCGTCCCTCCCCTTCCTCGCCTTTCTCCCCCTCTCCCTGCATCCCCCTGGATCTGTGTCTCCTGCCCTCTTCTCCCTCTCTGGCTGCCCTCCGATGCTGCCTGGACCTCCTGTGCTCACTGTTACCCTCTCCCCCCTCGCTATGGTGGGGAGAAACGCTGCAAGCCTCCCTGCCTTCCTTGTTCCTGTGCCGGTGGCCTCGATGGCTCCTGTGGCTGTGCCTGTCCTGGCCCGGCTGGCCCTCTATATTTCCCTCCACATTGCCTAGAGACGTGCAGCTGAAGCCGTGCTCCATGCGGGTCTCCATGTGCAGGCCTGTCTCTCCACTGTCTGGCCTGTTGGCTTTCTGATGGGAATGGTGGTGGTAGTTATAGTAGTGGGCAGTTCGGCGGAAGTGGTCCATGTCCTGGCGTCGGTACTCATGGTCCAGAGGCAGCTCTCCAGGTTGGGTCTTGTTGGTGTTGTTGTTGCGGTTGTCCTGTGGGTTGACCACCAGCGGCCGATCCAAATGGGTATTCATATCACCACGAGCTTTCCGTGGGTAGGACACCTAGGTTGGGACAATAGGGTATCAAATGGGATGAGTGGTGGCTGTTAAAAATTTAAATTCTGCATGACTACAGTCAAAGGGGTCAGAAAGGTCAGATAATCCAGACTAATCACTTACCCCTTGTATCTAGCCGTACAAGAACATAAAAAAGGGTTTGAGGTTGTCAGGTTTTGAGATACTGGACAATCGACAGAGCTCAATATCAACATATTTTCACTATTTTAAACCTCGTTTTGTAAAATTGAGTGAACTCAGTCTTTAAGGCCAGTTCACATCTACCGTAATACTAAAGGGGAACTTCACATTTTACAGCATTCACTATTTAATATGATAAACCTTAGCATTAAAATATCTTCAATTGCATTACATTCTTTAAGAGCATTGGTGAAATATTTCTGTGTTATGCTTGTAAAACAGAAATATGGTATGGAACCATGCTGATTATTTGCTAGTTGTGATGTTGGAAAGAAACATAATCGTTGCAGTACTTAATCAATGAAGATACAAAGGGTATCTGAAATATCAACTGAAATGAGGGTGACATATTTACTTCTTTGATGACTAACAGTTATGTTAATTATGTAGTATCAGTTCAAGCAACACAAAAGCAAAGCATTTTGCTATTTTTGGCCAAAACCATGTATATGCAACGATAAGGCAAATAATTATTGTTTCCTTATTGACATCCTCATCAAACCCTGGCCAAATACATCACAGTTGCATTTACATGGTTTTCTGGTTGTGGTAGCTATTTGCGTCAAAGCTGGCACATCAGAGACAGTCCAGGTCAACTTGTCTTATCTACACGAAGCCTTAGAGTTCGGTTTACTCAGAATAAACCAGGAATTTGCAGCATTAGCACAATTCCCCCACCCGGGTCCCTCCCCTGAGCCACAGATATACACAGTTCGGCAAACAGTCCACCATTTCTGACTCCACATGAACAACTTAAAAATAAAATTGCCATGAATGTTTCCAGAACTATAAAATGGTAAAACAGCTCCAGCTGTGACTACAGTTTGCTGAGCCATATCCATTCGACTCCTGATCATCTTCTTTTTGAATACTTTTTTGAAGTTTGTTATACTTTGCCCCGCTCCAGTTTTGAGTTCACTGCCTTCTTTGGGTACAGCTCTGGATTTCTCTGCATGGCCCACTTTAATAATGCATCGCTCACAAGCACGCAGCTTCAAGTCGTCCCATATAGCAGCAGCGAGTGCAATAAAAGTGCTTTTTCATTGGCTTAAAGGACATTACACCCTAGAATCAAAACATCTGTAAAGTGCACCATGACCCAGAATACACAGTGGTAAAAAAGGAGGGCAAGCCCATGTATTTACACATAGCCCAAAATGAAATACAATTTAAAAAGTGACATCGGACTGAAAAGTAGTGTTGAACCTCCCTTAAAGGTTAATCTTTTAAGTCTTTTACATTTCTGGTCACACCTAGCACTACTCATAGATATGGTTAGGTGTGGTCAGGCGTGTGCTCTGCATATGTTACCCCGCCCAACAGTGATGTCACAGTGTACCGACACACCCAGGAGTACACGTCTACATCACTGCAGCAATGTGTGACATTAAACCAGTATAAAGAATTTACAGCTACTGTCAAATTTGTGTTTGAAAAATGGATTTTAACAGTTTCCCAATTACAAACAAGAACTGCTAGCATGGCAGGCAACAAGCTTACACTATATGAGCAGTGTTCATAGCAAAGCACTGAAATTCAAATGAAATAACTGGTTACTTTCCAACACTTGAATATCAATTGGCAAAAACATCATGTTCATTTTATCTTTAAAATATTGGTATGTAGTTGCAATATCATGGTAATACAGTTTTCAGGCCCTATGTTCAGGAAATTATGATGTCACAAAAAATCAATAACTTTGGACTGTGGTTGGCCTAAACTTCTAACCATGGGTGAATGTCCCTTAAAGTGGTTAAAATAAGCATTCATAGCAATCTACACAACAAATATTGACCATATATATATCAGGAGTAGACTGCATATATATGTGTGTCTTTTTCGAGGGGCGGGATCCTCACCTCCTCTCCCTCCCCTCCCACCTTCCAATCATCCTGCTCTAGCTCGTTATAGAGCACCTCACGACTTGTCATCAGGTTCTGTCTGCGGATCTCACTCGTCCTCTGCTCCCACACTGACATGTTGCCCTTGTTGTGGTTCTTCTGCTGCTCCTTACTGTCAATGGGGGTAATTGAGAAAAGAAGATTTAAAAGGGTAGAGAATAGATGTGGGAACGAGGGTGAGACAGAAAAAGGAAATGCAGGATTAGAGATTTTAGGATGGAACGTTTAGAGCCTCAAGAGAAATTAGAGACAACACTAAGTAGCAATAGAAAAACCTGAAAAACAGCAAAATATTACAACATATTACAACAACAATTTTAAATTTCAATTTGAGATGATGAAGCATTAAGTGGAATGTGTGAATATTAGGAAATATGAAGTGTGAACAATGGGTACATCTTAATTCCCTTAATCACATCCACCTTTCCCTGTTTTCCTTATGGCTTAGGCCCTCCCACTAAAGATGCGAGGAACTATGCTGGAAAAAGATGTGAAGAGAGAGTAAACAAGGACATACGTTTTTTTAGAGAAATTACATGTGGAAGACTTTTTCGAAGGATGTAGCCCTTCTCACAGATCCAGCATCACCCAATCAATAAATCCTCACTCCTTAAGCCTAGGTATGAGCTTTGTCACAGCCTTCAAGATAAAGGACCAGAATGATTTTGTGGTTGAGCAAGAAGTGAGCAATAATCAAATAAAGGAAATAGGATGTAACCAATAGCAACAAATGAGAAAATGGCTGAAACAAAGAAGAGCAGGAACGAAAACACTTGGAACTGTATTTGAAGAATTACATCCATGGAGCTCCAGTCTCACTTTCAGTGCAAAAAACATTCAGTGTTTCCACACTGAATATAAATTTGTTTTCTAGTACACCAAGTACAATGAAATGAACATGGGATTCATCTTCTGTATGAGGAATATATATTTACTGTGTATATTCATATTAAATCATAGCTATGGTCCAGTTACACAAATCTGTTGTAGAAAGTTTACTAACTTTCTGTAAGTGGTATCACAGTTTAGTAGTTAGACCAGGGATAGCCAGCCCTGGACCCAGAGAGCCACTGCCCTGCTTGTTTTCCAACTATCCCTGCACTTACAACTTCTGATTAGCTGAACACACCTGATCCAGGTAATCGGCAGGGGGTAGGGCAGGGATAGCTGGATGGCTCTTGAGGACCAGGCTTGGCATTTCCCCGAGTTACACAAATACTGAAACAAATGTACTGGTAAAAATAGTTAAGATTGTATATGAAATAACCAGCCACTCTATCCCATTGATCTCTTTAAAAAGTTCAGTTCTGGATATTGTTAGGGATGATTCTCACCCAGCAGCTCTTTATAAATAAAAGAATAATTATTTTTATTCCATCATATTTTTTCAGGGCTTGATGATATAAAAATGATTACATTATTTAAGATCTTTTAAGTTTTTACCAAAATTGACAGTGGTCGTCCTAGCTATTGCACCTAGCAGTTGATAGTAACTCTAACTCCACAAAAAAGTCTATAAAGCTGTAGGCAAACTATATATATTATTGTCTATAGCAGGGAAGTAAATTATTTGAAACTCCAGTAAATCGAAGACTTTTAATGCCTTCTAAGACCTTTTTAAAGAAAATAAATTCAACAGAAGGGCCTATCATTGATTTACTGTAAGACAGATGGAGATGGCACTGCTTGGCCTCGGTGGCAATTTCTCCCAGTGTCCAACTATGGTACTGCACCATAAAAATCTCCCATTGCATCCAGTTCTTATTATACAGTCATGGTTCCTACTGTGTATGTGCTTTGTAATAGCATTTGTTAGAGTTACCAAGTGTTTCCAGTAAACCAGTAAAACACAAGTTTTCTATTGCCTTTTGCTGCCAAGGAGGAAGTACATATCTAAGAAGATAAACAACTGCAATGCCGGTTTTGATGTCTTTTTAACATTAAAAAGGACTGGAGAGAGAGTTTGTAAAGAAGTCAAGACAGCGATGCACACGCACTGAGAGTACACATCATGTAAAACATGTGCAGTAAAATACATGTAAAACGCTACATTTTGATTTACTCACAGTGTGTTGTCTGAATGACAAGAAACTTATAAGCTACTTTTCGAGGCTTAAAACACTATTTAGAGTCCATAACATATAGAAATTACAGTATCCACACCCCTGTTATAGTAAATTATTGACAAGTTACTGTCTAATTGCCAATTGTCACTGTAGCACAAAGCCACCAGCTCCTAATCTAACTGTCAAAGACTTGCCACAACGACTGAGGAGGCCGGCGACTTCTAAAGGAGCAGCAGTTTTTCGTTGTCCTTTTTTTTTTCGAGCATCATTTTGATGTGTCTTATTGTCAGCGTTTCTTCTGCCAGGAGCAGATTCTACAGACTGTCCGCCTCTCGCCTTCACTTCACTTTGCAAAGCGCAGAATGTCTTCCTTTCACTCGCAGAACAATCATTTAATCGTGTTGTAGGGGAAGCGAGCAGGGATGTTGTGCACTTCTTTGTGTGAGTGTGCATCACACGTACATGAATGCCTGCCAATCATAAACGTCAGTAAAGACAGAGCTGGGAGTGAATCAGTGTGTGGGTGTGTATTTCTGTGTCTGTGTGGACAAGATTTAGTAATGCCATTATTAAGAGGACGTTTTGGCCAACACACACAACTTTTAGTGTTAAGGTCAGAATTAGATTTGGGGTTAGGCATTTCGTTATGGTGGTTAAGGCTAAGGTAGGGGCCTAAGTTATTGACGTGTGCGTGTGTGTGATTCTACTCACGCAGCAATAGACAGGTTAGCTGCAGACAGCGGACTGACTTCAGCCACCTCCTTAGCCTTTTGCAGTGCTGTCTTCTGATTGGCTGCCTCCTCTTGTTCCTCCTCATCCTATTGAAAAAGGAAAGAATTAGACACTTAATCTTGATTCAAATTTCAACATATTGGCACATAAAATAAATATAAAACATTTTGAAATTGATGGCACTTTCAAATTGTCAGTTGCAATCTTTATTTGAATTGGGGTTGGATTTTTCTTAAAATGAGGAGAGGAAAATTATTTTCTCTGGTTTGATCCTGTACCTTGGTGAGCTCCTGGGCATTAGCCAGATTGTCAACAGCGATGGCCAAGAAGACGTTAAGCAGAGTGTCTGTGGTGGCAGATGTTAAGGAGAAAAATCCATGCGAGGACAGCCAGAGAGAAATATGATGGTTTCTCAACAGGAAGGAAGAAACAAGAAATAAATTGAGGATGAAAAAAGGAAATAAGATAGATGGGTTGCAGATATGGGGCAGTGATAGGAAACACAGAGTGTTTTTTCTTTTTTAAAGGAAAATCCAGCATGTGGAGCCCATACATACATAAAAAACAGAACAAAATGCTTGCAGACTGAGCTAATGCATTTGAGAAGTGAATGACAAAATCTCAGTGTGTATGAACAGTAAGTATATGTTAAGTAGGATACAGTTGCCGAAGAGTGTGAGGACGATGAAGAAGATAGAGAAGACCATCCCTGTGTCTTTCACTCCTCCCTGGGATTGAATGCCATCATACATCACCACATTCCAGTCCTCTCCTGTCAGGATCTACAGAGAGAAGAATATGGGGTTAATGTTAAAGATATAACTGACTGGAAATGTCTGCTTATTTGTCTAGAGAAACTGCGTGAATGCAAAATTATAAAGAAAATATGCTGCTTATCCACTTCAAATTAACATTTGAAATAGAATAAAATAAAACAATTTCAAAATAATTTGACTGCCCATGGGATGATTTAATACAAACACACACATGCAGAAGCTAGACACACACAGCTGGTCTCTAAGTCACTTAGAGACAATAACGCAACAACAAATGGCTCGTAACAAAAGCTGTCTATCTGAGTACAGAGAACACAGAAACACAGAGACTTCAGCCAGAATCGAACAAGTCATCTGACAAGCAACGGGCTGCATTAAATTTCACCTTCAGGAAGAGCTTCAGCTGCTCTGAACATGTACAGAAGTGGTAACTCAGGGGTGTTTAATTTGTAAAAGGACAAATCTTCCAAATTCACTGTGGAATTAATTTTACCGAAAATTCTTTATTTATTAGGGAAATAGATTTTCTGCACAAAAAGCAAATATTTGTTTTCTTGGTAGCACTTTACAGCTTGTTAATAATGGGGTAATGGTGTGGAAATATGTCAGAAATCACAAGGTCAACGCGAGGTAATATATAATAACAAGGTATTAAAGGGGTAATATCTCAGTAATAAGAAGGTAATTTGGGTAATATTTTAGGAGGCCAGAAACACATGGGTAAAAATGGGGTAACCAAACAATTGCTACAGTAAAGAACTTGCGTTAATGAAGCTTCTGTTTAATACTCATGAAGCAAAGCAGTAAAATGCAAAACTACCTGTTTCTACTTAATTTCATGGTAATATTTGTGGTGATAAGCCACCTTAAACCACACCCCCTCTATAAAAGTCAATGTTTTTACTGGTGTGTCTCGGTATAATTGACAATTTTGATTAACAGGCCTTGTGCAACACACCACAACATGTGAAAAAAAGCTAGTTCATTAAATTGATATTTTCTTATTCATTGAAAACTTTGTAAGCCAACATAATGCTCTACTCAACTGTTGTTACAGAAACAAACTTGAACTTAAATCAGCATGATAATATTTATCTAAAAAGGTTTATAACATGAAGAGGGTGAGGTTTGTGGATTATACTGCAACCGTTGCTTAAGATGGCTTCACTTCTGGAGAGCTGTCATGTTGTCCATCTTCATCACTACAAATATTACCATGAAATTAAGTAGAAAAGGATGTTTTTACTGCTCCGTATCATGGTTATTAGACAGAAACTAGCATGTGTGTTTTCAGGTACTCACTGTAGCTCTAAAGCTATTACCCAGGTATTATTATTACCTTGTTATTTCCACACATTTGTGACCATCTCTGTCTTACCTGAAACACTGTCATGATCGCTGCTGCAAAAGTATCAAAGTTAGTTGGTGGAGTTCCTGTTTCAAAGTTAAATCTGGAAAAAACAAAAAAAAAGGAAAGTGAAATACATTTAACAACACAGAGAAAGAGACGTAGACGTCAACATTTAATACAGTGAAAGGAGCTTGTTTTGAAGTGCACTCACTGTCCTCCAAACAGCTGCATCCCCAACAAGGCAAAGACCACGATGAAGAGGAAGAGGAGGAACAACAAACTGACGATGGACTTCATGGAGTTTAGCAGAGAAACCACGAGGTTACGAAGAGGAGCCCAGTACCTGAAGAGGAGGAGGAAGGAGATTAAAGGCAGACGGACACAAGTAGGAAAGTAGGAAGAAAGATGTGTAAAGGAAAGAAAATGTAGAGAAACAGAAGGAAAAACAAGATGAAATGAGATACGAGGATTCAAACCTTTGTACAATAATAATTCTTCACTATTCTGGTTTGATTTTTCATTCTTGCCAACAACCAAACAACATTCCAGATTTTCTAAACAATGTCATCATTTCAGACACACTTCAAACACTATCTGAAGTAACTTAGTTTGTATCAGCCTCAGAAACTTTTCTTTAACTTTCTTTTGCTCAAACAAACACAGATTCAACACAAAAGAGAACTCATTGTCCAGTTTTAGCTATTCAGGGAACTAAACCTTAAAAATCTTTGTTTTATTTCTTTATTTTGGCGTGATTTCGCCAGGTACCCCCACTACTGAGACAATAGAAGTCTCAGCATCAAGTGAGATCTGTCCAAATGTGAGTCGTGATGAGCAAACAAAAGAGAAGAATGTGCACGAGCCTCACACAGGCATTCAATATGTACTGTGAGTCTGTGTGTGCGAGACAATTACTTGGTGACTTTGAAGATGCGAAGCAGTCGCAGAGCTCGTAACACGCTGATCCCAAAGGATGTGCCAGGTTTGATGGTAGCCCACACCACCTCGAAGATGCTGCCCACAATTACCTACACACACACACACACACACACAATGCAATACAGTCATGTCTTGGTAAGTAAATTCAGGGTGTTTGCATTTATCACATTATCACTCATTTTATTTCAGGAATCACCAGCGTAATTGACTAATTATCAGAAGAAAAATTCCATGGGCTAAATAGCTGCTGTGGATGTGGAATCATGCATTGAAGTCGTTACTTATACAGCAAGAATATTTTGGCTTTTTTAAATGAAATAAATTTACTGACTATATTATATGCATTTTAATGTGGCTTCACAACTAGATCCAGATTTAAAATTCAAAAAAAAAAATAAATAAATAAAGCAATTAAACAATTACACTGGTACTTCTTCCCGTTGGAAGTGTCAACTCACTTATCCACGTGGCATAAATGAAGGGTAGCATTGAATTAAAACCATGAGGAGATTTCTGTTTATTAAATTAAAATCCTGTGCACATTTAATCTTTTTAGGGTTGGTGTTCATCATTATGTGCTGTAGATGATGAAAGACGTGAATTCTTTGCAATCATTGCAGTGACAAATGTTCTCTTGGAACTGAATGACACACTGGCACAAAGCAGTGAGCCACAAACTTCCCTTAGCTGTTATCAGTTAAATTTGGTAACATCCAGAACGGAGTTACTAGAACATTTTATAAACGTTTCAGCCTTCAGGCAACTTTTTTTGTGTGTGTTACTGGCTTAAATTAGCTAAATTTGCATCAGATAAATAAAGGCGCATTGACATGTCACCAATTTGAATTACAAAAAAAATCCAACTTTTCTGGAAATAGGGTTTGTAATATGTAGTAAAATGTGTTTTTGCACGGAACAAATCTGATGCTGAACCTGTTCTGTGTCACTGTTCATTTGTCACAAGGAAACATGAGATAAATCTGTTGATTAAACAGAGTGTTAGATTAAAAAAGTTAAAAAAGAAAAAAAAAAACTTGAGTGTGTGTTTCTGTGTGCACTCACCACACAGTCGAAGCAGTTGAACGAGGAGTGGAAGTAGGGCTGGATGCCCAGACCATACATCTTGATCAGCATCTCAGACATGAACAAACCGAGGAAGATAAACTCTGCATAGACTGGAGGGAGGAGGGAGAAGGAGAAAATGAAGGAAAGAAGGGAAGGAGAACAGGATCGCAGAGAAGGAAAGCGAGGATGAAGGCGAGTGGTGGGATTTGTGAAGAAGGAGATAGCGGGAAGAGAAGACAGAGGGGGAGGAGGAGAGGACAAAACAAGATAAAGAAAGAGAGGAGAGAAGGAAAAACAAAAAAAAGTAGAAAAGGGAAAGAGAGTAATGGAGAGAGAAAGAGAGTGAAATGAGTGAAAGTCAATAGTGGTCAGAGCTTGGCAGTGTATGACAGTCTGGTGATGAATGGACTCCATCAGCAGCTACAGCTTCATATGCTAATGACACTGGAAACTAGCCAGAGACAACGAGCTGATTCTAGCAGGGTCCCTGTATGTCTTTGTGTGTTTGGTCATGTCAGTGGCTGCAAGTCTGCAGAGAATATGAAATATATCAGTGACACGAGTGCATAGCTCCAACTCTCTCTGAACCTTTCTTGTGCTTATTTAGTAAACTGTGTTTAGCTCCTGCTTTGCTCCCCCTGAAATTTCAAGGATTTATTTGCAGTCAAGCATGACAACGAACGTACAGCAGGCATAATATTGATGTCTCTTACTTGAAAGTGTATTTCTTCGCAGCAATCACATTAAAGCTGTCACCACCTTCTATATTAAAACTGTATAATAAAATGCTGATGTTTTTCTTTTACCAATTTAACTAGGAAATAGCTAAATAAAATGTAAAACAACTGCAGTTTTTTCAAGAAGTTGATGGTAGACTACATGCTGTTTGGTTAATACTGCTACACTGGTATTTAAAGGAGCTAAAATTGTAATTTACTTGTTTGCATGTGTAGGAGGAAACTGTAGGTTTGAAGTGTAAGAAGATGATTCAGGTTTGTGCGAGGTGTGTGAGACAGTAGTGGTGACTAATCTGTAAAGCCAGTGAAATCTGGTACATGAAGCCTCAGATGATTATGATGGTTATTAATAAATTCGGAACTCTATAGGTATGGTTACATTTGTAATCAGTCCAACAACACTGTCCTGCATTTAAACCCTAAAGAAGGTGCAGTATCTTGTGTCTGACATACAGTAGAAAATATTGAGCAGGGCGATCAAATCCTATAAATCATAAACAGTTTGTTTTCTTAATGCAATATTGAACAAAACAAGAATATTCTCTCCTTCATTTTTAAACAAAACATGCAAGAAGATTCCCGTTTTACTTGTCAGGCGTGCAGTGTTGCATAAATACCATGGTTTGCACTACTTGAAAGATCAAGTATGTGACAGTTCTTTTTTATTTAATTTGATACTTGGGAACATTCGTGTGTTGTATCATAAGAAAGACTACCTAAAGTGCCAAGCAGGGAGAAGATGCAGGAGAGAGCACAGCTGGCTATATCTGTGCTAAGTTGCATACAGTAGCTTTAATAATAACAACTGATACTTTAATAATCCCCTTGGGGAAATTCTTTGTGGACAAGAACTAGGGGGGAGCCGGGAAGCGAACCACCAGCGCTGGGGTTTGTAGACTATTGCCGACTTCCTTACGCATTGCGCCACGGTTGTTCCTTCCAGGGAAGGAATGGGCATTTTCTGGACTGGCGTTAGTGTGACTACACCTTAACACTGATATGTGTTTGGTCATTTTTAAAATAAAAAAAAATACTGTAAGTGTATAAGATCATTTTGTACTGTAAGTACACAAAAATACTTTTGGAGCTCTCTAGTCATGTTCCTGCAAAAACAAGGCAAGTTTCTTGGAGGTGTCTGGTCAAAGTTGCTGTTGTCAAATATATGATATAGTCTGCACCAAGTCTATTAATGTAGTATAATGTACAGTTCATCACTTACAGAGGAAATCTGAGAGGATCTCAGGCTGGTCGTAGTGCACCACAGCCACACAGATAGTGTTGAGGCCCACCAGGCAGAGCACCGTCCAATAGAAAGCCTGCGTCTTCACTATCTTGCGAATGAAGAATCGCAGCCGTCGTTCCTTCTTGCTGTAATTGGAGCCATCCTTACCACTCTTTATACTGGAGCGGGCAAAACCTGGGAGGAGGAAGGCGTTATGAGTAGGAAACATTTACAAACAGGACTTTTTAAAAATGAAGTACTGGCAGCAGTTTTGTTAAACTTGCAATAAGATCATTTCCATGCACATTCTTTCGGCTGCTGTTCGGAACATCATTCCGCATGTTGATTTGGCAACCTTCCCCACCGGGCTCCGAACCGGCACTAGGGAAGGATCATGACGTGACACCACTGCGCCACCGTCCGAAGTAGTCATTTTCATACATATTGAATAATTAATAAGTCATATCGCTCCATTTTGGTTTAAGAAGAACAGAAACTTCACTGTATTACCTGGATACATCTCTAGAGAGTAAACACTCTATCCATCCATCCACTCCTCAGTGTTTCTTACCTACTGCATCTCCCATGTTGTCCTCTCCTTCCTCGGGGTTCAGCAGCTCTGTCTTATTGTTTTTGGTCTTGATGGTTGGCCTCCGCCTCGAACCTAGCATGAGGGGGAAAAAAAAGTGAGTGTTTCTGCATCTGTCCACCTGTCAAATTTTACCATCTCACCCCTCCCCCAGAGTCTGTCGCTTGAAGGCGTTTTGTGCTAAACTCCACATTTGCATTTGCAACAGAACAATTGTTAATATACATAATGTAGAAATACATATAATATACATTAATTATTCTGTTATACAGATTAGGTGGATGAATTGTACAGATTATACAGTTTATGTGATAAATATAAAGATTGTGTGTTCAAATAAATCAATAGCAATAATCGATTATTATATTGGGAAGACCTACAAACAATGGGATGTAATCGTGCATCCTCTATGAAGACATAATCATTTGTATTTGTCTTTATAATCTGTATTTCACTTCGTGTCATTAGTGCGTCTTGTTGTCTCTGCTGTCACTTGTATACACACAAACTAAAAGCAGAGATAAGGTCAGTTACCATCAAAGTTCCCTGTGGCATCTTCCTCTGCCAGAATCACCTCCTCTGCATGAATTAAACAAAGCAAAATGTTAGCACATCATGTCAGTGTTTTCCCACATACAATATGTCTGTACAGGGTCTTGAGCAGCGTGCGTCACAGTGGCTGTGTTCCTCATTGTGCACTGACCTGCTTTGCAGATCCACTCCAGGTATCCGTTGAGCTCCCTCTCGATCTGCTGCTGTCGCCTCAGCTTGAGGAACTCGCTCCTGTTCTCAACTCGCTCTCTCTCTTTGGCAAATTCACTGTGGGAAGATTTGACTTTTTTTTTGCTACTGTACTTTGCTCATTTTGAATTTTGAAAAAAAAAGATCATAAGATATTTTACAAGTCGTAAATAATATATACTGCAATATATACTTATATACAAACAAAGGACATTTTAATCATGATAAAATGTCTGCATGTGTTCACAAACACACACACGCAGGACCATACCCTGAGAGAACACCCAGCACCAGGTTGAGCATGAAGAAGGAGCCGATGATGATGAGGGGAATGTAGTACATCCAGTTCCAGGCACTGCCCTCCACATCATTACTCTGCAAAAGAAAGACATTTAGACAGGCACACAGAGAGAAGACAGACATGTTTTAACTAATCAACTAATATATGAAAATGTTCTGCTCCTCTGCTGAGGACTGATTTTGCGCATTAAATGCACCTTTATTCATGACTGTGTCTTTTCTATTTTATTCTTCATAGGTACTGACAACATTGAATTTATGTACATATTCACGACCAGGACCACTTCGTACTATGCACAATTTGCTAAAAAAGTTCACATTAAAGGTGCACTGAATCCCTTTTCTAAAAGTGATATCCCGTGTTTCCCACCAAAACACATCTATATAGCTCATTAAAAAGCCTTCAGTTAATCCAGAATGCTGCAGCCAGAGTTCTGACTGGAATTAGCAAGAGAGATCAT
>JAUMHL010000001.1:2714736-2784205 GCA_032362345.1 Sandelia bainsii | reverse complement strand
GGTTCCTAGAGTTTCCAGATGTAGACTGGGAGGCAGAGCCTTTAGCTATCAAGCTCCTCTCCTGTGGAACCAGCTCCTGTAAGGTCTTAAACCTTACAATGTAAAGTGCCTTTTGTTGTGATTTGGCGCTATATAAATAAAACTGAATTGAATTGAATTGAATATGCCTCATTTACCCTAAAGTCTTTAAATGCTTTTGCCTTCTTATAAAACAGTTGCAGAGCTGTTATTTCAACATCCAACTTTCCTTGCTAGTCTCTGCTGCCTTTGTTGGTGCAGTGCTGCAACCACCTGACGATCCACAGAAACATGCTCATCCTTGCACAACACCAACAAGTCACACAACACTTGGAACTGTCTCATAAAAACACTGCCCTATATAACCACTAGTGTTCAACACCTCCATAGAGATTATTATGATTACTATAACATCCTTATCTTATCTATATGTAGTGTAAAAGAAAACTCAATCTTAAAGCTGCAATGTGCCTCTTAAGCTCTACACTCTGCAAAGCACTTCAGGTATTAGTCATTATCAAATTACAAATACAAATAGGGATGCTGCAAAATGTACTAATCAGGCAGAAGTCACTGAAGTTCTCTGAGGGTTACAAGTGTGGGCCTTCTAGAAGCAAATATCTGTGCACTGCTGCCAGGCTTTTCTGTTCTCTGTGAGCCTAACTTCACGAGAGGTATCGACAGCACCTCTCCGCAATATAGGTTTTGCAGCACATCTCCACTAAAAAAATATAAAAAGTAACACACCGTGCAACAACATGTAGACACGCCATGTGCCGTGTTAAGTTACAGCACAGAGTTTCTGGTGAGCACACAAACAGCATCCTTTCACATAAGACATCCAGCTGACAATCAGAGAAATCAGGTTAGTGGAGAATATCTTCTGTCTGTGACCTGTGTAATGCTTTAATGGAACTATCAGCTGATTATTATCTACTGCTGGAGTGCTGCGTGCATGCGTTGGGTTTTATAGTGCATAGTACAGAGCAAGTTGCTCATTCTCTATTAAACTTTCATTGGTTTCCTCCTGACTGCCTGTGTGAGTGTGGACGTCAGCCTCCATCCATCAGAAAATATGTTAAATATAGAGCAAGACGGACCAGAATAGAGAATGGAAGAGAAGGAGGCGGAGAGAGAAGGAGAGCAACTCGGAAGGCAGGAATAGGACAGATGAGAAGACGGATGAAGGAAGTCAAACCGACCATGATACAGAGAGAGAGAGAGAGAGAGAGAGAGAGAGAGAGAGAGAGATGGAAAATGGCTTCTGGACAAATAAACTGTGTTTTGAATCAAATCTCAAACTACTTTATGCCTCATTTAGCCAATCACCAGCCTCCACACTCACCCACCAAATGTGAGTCCTTCAGTGCACTAAAACACGAACAGTAAACAAATGCACATCAGAGAGAACATTGTAGGGAAGGATTTTAACTATGATGACTAGATAAGCCCTTCAGCAGTGAGAGGTTTTCCGGGTTATGATGAGAGACTATTTGCCTGCATGGAGAGTATAACTAAGAACCATTTTCTAAGATAGAAGATTGGGGGCCCTGTTGCCGAGGGCACTGACTGAAAATACAAGCTTGTACAGGAAAAAAGTTGAATCTGGCTCAAACTGGCCAGCAGAAACAAAATGCAACATCAACCGACAATATGACTCCTGATGAATTATATACTGTGATAAATACTTTTTGAAAATCTCATTTCACACAACATGCTGATTCACAGTGGTGGTTAACCTGCAATATGCACCTTAACGTCATGCAAACTGAAGAAAGAAAAAACATGATAAAGTGGTGTCTTCACTGACGAGAAGTGATGTTTGCCACAAAGTCATGTAGATTACTGAAGACACTACCCACTAGCAAGAATTCCCACAGCGACAAATGTGAGGGAAGACTTCTAGTGGGTCTCTAACTGTAATTCTGTTGTTCTATTTGAGACTGCTGAGATGGAGGAGAATACAATTAACTGTGCCAGATATTTGTACTAAAATGTTGTCTCATAGTGTTATAAACTGTGCAGCGTGTGGGCATGTTTCACTCAAAATTAACACATTTTACTTGCAGCTTTTTACTGGTTATCTGTAACAAAGCACGTTATAACCTGCACAAACCACCTGTTCTAGGTGTAAACAGTAAAGAATCTGTATGTTGGGATGACAGTTAAATCTATTAACATTGGTAATCACAATCAGCAGATACTTCTAAGCAGAAACTACTATAGATTATTTGCATGTTGTTAACAGAAGTAACGGTTGCAGAAGTGTTTTGAATAAAGTTTTATTGTTTATTGTAATTAAAATCTCAGTGTTGTGATAGCAGGTCTAGTACGTTTCCTAGACAGCCCAATTAAAATTAGTGTACAGTACAGTATGTCTCTAACATGTAGAAAGGCAGGGACAAAACAGATCAGGGTTTTGTCTGCAATTCCTTGGAGTTGCAAACTAAACGATGTGATATTCCATGTTAAAAGCAGCCCAGGCTAACTTACGTAGTAGAGCATGTCTGTCCACCCCTCCATAGTGATGCACTGGAAGACTGTGAGCACGGCGAACAGGATGTTGTCAAATTGAGTGATGCCGTAGTTGGGTCCAAGCCAGCCGCCTTTACACAACGTGCCATTAGGACACAAACGGGACGGCAACTTTTGACCACACGGCAATTCACCTGATATCTCTCCTGAGAAGAGTAAGAAAAAGAATGATTTTGACACATGGTTGTAAGTAATTCAAGTTATTAGGCATATTTAATAACAACAATGTTTGACTGAAGTATCTTACAAAGAGAAAGAAAAACAGTACAACAGGAATGGAATGCAGCCCTGACTCGTGTCATTAATTACACCAAAATGGGATGGTGCCGCCATTAATGTTAGCAGCTAATTGAAATTCTGCATCTAGTAAACCACACTGTATAAATTCATTTAAAGCCAGATGACAAAGGCAAATGAGAAATAACTCAGTTTAGACTTAAGTCTGGTCACATTTGACTTACTGTATTTTACTACTACTATTTTACAACAAGTCTACATTCTGTCTCTTTTTGTTACCTGTGATTTCATCGTAGCAGGTGGTGTGGAATTTACCCATGTAGAACTCCAGGCCAATAATGGCAAACATAAGGATGGCCACAAACAACAGCAGGCCAATCTGCAGCAGGGGAATCATAGCCTTCATAATGGACTTTAGCACCACCTGCAGGCCTGGAGGACACAGTGTAAAACAAGTTCAGAAGAGTCACACACAATGTCTTTGTTATAACCAAAACCTTTATTGCCTAAACCTAAGCTCACATAGCACTCGGCCTAGAACTCAGGTCTGCAGTTTGTCAGTCCTGCCCCCCCTACCCTATATGCCCTCCATCTGTCCTAAAGAGCTCCTAAATAACTTCCTTTCTGTTACTGTAGCACTGTTGTATCATAACACAATTTTTATATGATTACGTTTGCTACAAAAACGTAATAGCCTTTTCAGTTTAGTTGAACAGGAATGTAATGTTGACCAAAGTCAACATTTTCAACAAGGTTTGTGGCGATGGTAAATAAACGGGTTGTCAGTAGGTTGTTTTCAAGAAGAAATGTCTTATATTGACAGCAACTGTGAGAAACTTTTCAATAAAGCATCTTTAGTTATCTATCCATCAATTCATCATCCTAACCGCTTGTACTCATCAGGGTCAAATGGGGTGCTGGACCCTATGCTAGTTGTCATTGGGCGGGGTTACACTCTGGAAAGGTCGCCAGTCTGTAACAGGGCTGATATATATTGTATGTATAGACAACCATTCACACACACATTCACACCAATGGGAAATGTATTGTCACCCCTTAACCTAACTTCATGTCTTTGGATGGTGGGAGGAAGCCGGGGTACCCGGAGAGAACCCACGCAGACACGGGGAGAACATGCAAACTCCACACAGAAAGGCACCTGGTCAATGGATTTGAACCCGGGTCCTTCTTGCTGTGACAGTGCTAAATCCTACACCACTGTGTTGCCCTGTAGTTACTTACCAGGAAATTAAAGGGTGGGCCAATGGAGTGGCACATGTCAAAATAAAAATCTCAAAATTCTGATTTATCATTAATATTATTTTTTTCAAAGTTTTTTCATTGGGATGAACTTTTTTTTTCTTTTATAAAAAGCAAACATAATGGGATTAACAATTGACATGGTAGCAGAAATTAGCACAGCCCCTGCGGTAATATTATGGGCTGCACAAAGTCAGAGTAGCGGTGCCCTTGCCAGCACTATTGAGAGTATACACAAATGACTGCAAAGCACAGCACTTACTGGGAATCCCAGACACCAGTTTCAGAGGTCGCAGCACTCTCACGGCTCGTAGTGTCCTCAGGTCAAGCTGAGAACCCACTGATGACAAAATTCTGCAGAGACAGAAAAAGAAAGACAGATAGGAAATGGAGAGCTTTGTGTTGTTCTGTAACGTTGTCTAACTAACACACTGCTGCAGCACAAAATCCCAAACACATGAATGTGCTCACATCAAAATTACTTGCTCAGGCCAGGTAACCTTGAAAATTTTTCACGCTGAGGTTCACACTCAAGAAAGCACTTACAGGGAGAAATTAGACATAAGGACATTAAAAGCATTTAAAATATATATTTGCTGCAAATTCACTGAGCTAACATATCTCTCAACATATACCAGTGTTTGACTTGGTCCAAATCATTCTTGCTAATGAGAAGCCTGTGATGTGGTCAAAAGCTAACAACAAGAATGATTAAGTCACCAATTAAGAGCTTTCAGCTCTCATGGCTACATTCACCACCTCTGGTAAATCGTCGCTTCAGAAACACAACGCGTTCTGGCGGCTCTGCGTGTGTTTAAACTGTGCATGTGTGTGTGTGTGGCTCTGGTGTAAAGTCCGCTGGAGACAGGTTGGAAAATTCCATGCTCTGTCTAGTATAGGGGCGGAAGGCAGGGTCTGTCCAAAAGGAGAGGGAGGGGGGAGTGTGGGGGCGTAGTGAGGGGATGCTCGGAGGAGGAGGAGGAGGAGAGAGAGGAGAAGAAGGTAGCACACTACGTGGGCAACTTAGATCGTTAGAATACAAAAAACAATACTCAATTAAAATGATGAGTAAACTGCGCTTGAGTCCGTGCTTCCCTTAAAATTATCATTGCAATACATTTAAAACTGAAGGCAGCAGCTCTGTGCACAGTCAGTGCTTCAGACTATCCTCCAAGATAACTGGAAGCTGTTAGAACTATAGTACACACAATACATTGGTTGATTCTTCTTTTTTCCATCACCACAACCTCTCCTTTTACGTTTGCATTTGCTTTTCAGAGTGAGACCATTTTCCACAACAAAACTACCCCATTCAGATGTTGGAACCTTAAGTCCACATTATATCTTTGTCCAAAATTTTTGCAATGCCTCAGTGCGAAAATGAATTTGCAATTGCAAGAGACGCACCCCACTGCTGTCACACAGTGTGCCGCAGAGAGGTGCCAGGAAAACTACACCGGAGAGCCAAACCATTAAAAGTAGGAAAGCAGACAAAATGATCGCTTAAAACTCTCTAAACAGCTAAAGGAAGAGGAAACAGAGCGTCTCCCTCCAACCTTCTTCCTGTTCCATCCTCCTTTACCCCCACCACCAGCACCCTCCTCTCTCCAGGTTGGTTGCTAATTCCAGTAAGAGGTCATTTATTAACAGACACCGTACCGGCAGCCAAGCCCCTCATTGCCTCAATGGCTTTTTAACTGCCACGGCTAAAGGCCATGCTGCAGACCTGAAAACATTGGACCTCAGCAAAATAGGTAAACAGTCACGAGGTCCTGTAAAGACCTAACGGACACTCAGATAAATGATAGTCTGGTATGGAGAGCACATAGAAGGGTACGCACCTGAACTGATGCTGTTCTACTCTGTTTTTAATATGCTTGATGGTTCTTTGCTGGATCATTTTACAATTTGCTGCTCCAAATGCTACTTTTTCATTTGGACCATTAAAGCTCCTGATAGAATATCACCTCCATATAGACACATAGAAGAATGAGTAGGTGAATTTAGAGCAAGGGGTCGATTTTGATATCTTGAATCTAAATTTGGACTTTTTCCGCCCGTCTCTCTGTCTGTCTTTCACTCTCACCCTGCTTTTGCGCTTTGTTTATTTCTGTCCCATTTCACTGCTTCTTTCGTTCTCATTCAAGGGCGAATGCAAAGCTTCAACATTCATCCGTGCGAGACGGCAACCATCCGCTTCTGCCAGACAACCCAAACCTCCAGGATGCAGTCACCCCTGGCAACGGGATGAACCCTCCCACAGTGCACTGACGGAGCCAGCAGAGGGAGCAGCAACTGTGCTGTCCATTGTGCGGGGGATGGAGGGATGGGATGGAGCAGGAGGGGCATGGAGTGGTAAAGGAGAAGGAAACAGTTGAATAATATGACTGTAAAAGAGGAACAGGAAAAGAAGAAATAACGAGAATAGCTGAAAGGAAAATTATTATACTGACTATAGCTTAGTCTGTTTGACATTCTTCATCCTAGCTGCGTTTGCTAACAAATACTAATCAACCTTTTGCTGCTGGTTTGGAAAAACGTTCTATATCTTTATTAATATGTTAGTATCTGTGAATAAATTAATATTCAGCTTACCGAATTATCCCTTTAATTAACAAGAATTCTAAAACAACAGGAGATCGTATGGGAGATTTGTTCTAATTAGACTAGAGAAAAGAGTCCACAGTGAAATACAAACTGGAGCAAAGAGATGCTACACCTCTTGAGAGATGTGGAGTGAGAAAAAAAAAAGAGTGAGCAGAAAGCGAATGATAGTCTTAAGTGTCAAAAGCCTGTGATTCAACTGCTGAGAGAGACACAGGGAGAAACCCCAAAGAGGAAGAAGCAGAGAGACGGAGAGAGTGACAGAGAGACTCCAGAGAGAAAGAGAGGCAGAGTTTTATCTATGGAGAGAGAGAAGGTGTTGACAGTGATGACAAAAGCTCTCACTGCTGGGAAACACCTGACAGTCAACCTGCAAAGCGCTCACACACACACACACACACACACACACACACACACACACAGACAACTTAGACTGTGCCGTTAAACAGCGTGTTCACTGTGTGTGTTGGATCAGAAGCCTCCTTATTGTACTGTATGTCGCATATCAATTAAGCAGCAATGCAACAAGATGTCACAATACATTAAATACAGTATATGAATACATTTTCACAATTATCTACTCCCTTTTCCATCCACAGAGCAAGAGTACTACATTATCAGTATTTAACAGATTACCAGTACTATGAAAAGTTGTATAAATATATAAAATAAAAATAAAGTTATAGATTTGGATTATTGTGGCGATTTTTGAAAAGGTAATCCAGGTCCAATACGTGTTAAAGTATATAACTGAAACTAAACAAATATGGTGTTTCCTGTACTTCATGACAGGCTGGTGTACAAAAATTTGATAAACAGATGTTATGTTTAAATTACTCACATAGCATCTGATTATCAAGAAAAAAGTCAGACATAAGGGGGTTAAACCATCGCTAAAAAAATTTTAAAACTTAGCCCACAATGTTCATATCTAACCCCTAACTATAAATTAATCTGTTGTCAGTTTGGTCAGGTAGGAGTTAACCAGTGAGGGTTGACTGGATATAATACATAAAGCAGAGTAACTGTAATAATGATATATACAGTACCATGACCTACTATAAACCTTTCCCAAGATTACTGTTGTTTTATCGTTTTTACTACTTGTCAGAGCACATTTTGTTCCATCCAGTAGCTTCTTTAAATCCAAATATTCCCTCCCAGTACAATGATGATGTTCAAAAATCAAATGTAAACTGTGTTATGTTTCAAAATATTAACAGAACATTCAAGAACAGCCAAAAAACACCACTAAGACATAGAACCACTGGATTATGAGCCTCCTGTGCAGTATTTGTCCCTGTGTCCACTGAAGGACATTAATTTGATGAAGAAGGTGAGGACGACGATTGATGGCCGTGGTGATGAAGATCTCGGACTTCACTTGCCACCTTCACTTAGCCTGGTCTCTCCCTGCTCATGGCATTACCATGGCAACCGGCGATTCCTCTCTTTGCCGAGTAGCCACGGTTACGACCTGCTCTCATTCATAAGCGTTGCCAGGGCAACGCAGCCCTGTCTCATTGATGGAATCTCGGCATTACCGCAGCAATAGGGATGGGAAGTGGGTCTCCTAGTCATTGATTTTCAATCCTTCCAAAACCCGGCATCCCAGTGTATCCACCCTCCCACACACACTCTATCCTTACCTACCCCACCGTTCTATAAGTGGCTCCTGTGCGTGCTTCAAGCATCACACACATGTGGAACTTCCCTTGCATTGAGGGACATGCACATACTGGCCTAACAAATGCAAGCACCTCATTTAAGTGCATACAAATGCATGAACATTAAATACGTGTCTATGTGCTCTCTCTGCAGACATACACAGTAGGGTCTGATGACAATGACGAATGTAGCGCAGCCCAGGTAATATAGATGACCCACTTTGTCTGCTGCAACATTAAACTGCTGTGTTTTACAGCATGTACTCAGACATAAACACATGCAGTCAGATAGAAGTGTCTGATAGAAGTCCTAACATCCTAAACCACTCATTTTGGGGCTGCTACTTTATCAGGGACTCCATTTGAGTGTGGTCAAATCAGTCTTATTAATAATGTATAAAGCATAAAAAAATAACATGAATTATAGCCAAAATGTAATGTAACATCCATTTTATATATATATCCGTTACAGCCTTAGTTTATGTGGTGCCAGATTACATGGGTCACAAACTGTACTTCTGCTATACAGTATACTGCAGAAATGAATGTTATACATGTAGTGAGATACTGTTTATAACTTGGAATATACTGATAATTATTCATATATGTTGTCACGTGCTGGTGCATAACCTGTGTGTCAGAGACCATGTGTGCATTTATTGAGTGTGTTGTATGTAATGAGTGCTGTCACCGTGTGACTCCTTTTGCAAAAAATAGCACACACTCACAACATGCAAATAACTGGGACCAGTTCCAGCCACTGACATGAGCATGAGCTGTATGTGCTGTGTTTGTGAGTGCGAGTGTATGTGCACAGCGTTCATGTGCATATTGTGTGGAAATAGTGTGTGAGCGCCATGTGTCATCACAGTGTGTGCTCCTGTCCCCTTAGTGTCCCCCACTGAGCCTTTGTCCCCCCTCACACACACACATGCACACACGTGATGGACAACGTTCCAGTACGACACAGCCCTCAGTTAAGGAATCTGAACAATACGCTCAAGCATAGTGTGAGACAAAAACAAATGGCACCATGAATGCTGAAAACATTAAGATCAATATTACTATTATCCCTGTTTGTTTTTAGCTATGCCTGCATGTCTTTCTTTGACATACATTAACATTTGCTCAAGCAGTTTCTCATTTATGCTGGTGTCTTTTTCCAGTATGCAGGAAAACACCGGACTAATAGGTTTTATACTGTTACTACGCTTTTTTAAATTAAAAGCTTGAATTAAACGAGAACATCTCCAATGTCCGTCATCCGTCATCTTTGGCACTACACACATTTATTAAGTGTTCACAATGTAGACAAAGCTGCAACTACTGGAAATATGTGCTTGACAAAACATTGCTTAGCTTGATTACTCATGTGGCCAATGCATTGTGATGTCGACTGATGCTCTATCTGTCAGTGAAATTTGACACAAAACAAAATAACAGATCTGGATCGTCTTACAAATAAAAGGCGGTTCAAAGTTCAAATGGTTTATGCAAAATATGCCTCACTGTAGGCTTACACTGGCTCAGTTTACTTTCAATCATGTCTACAAAGATTTGTGAAACAGCATCTTTAAACTGTACCGAGATAAATCAAAGTGAGACAATGAAATAACTTTATGACCTTTCTGTCACTGCTCTCCCCCAGCCTCCAGCACAAAGGTGGTAGATCCTAATCATTACCTGTATTTGGAGAGTCCATCTGCTGGTAGCAGAGGGTACACTGACAAAAGAACTGGAAGAAGTGTTGGAGGTGAAGGGACATACATCTGGCACTGTAATGGGTCACAGCGGTGACTCTAGTGGGTTGAGAATCTCTTCCACCAGCTTACACTCTTATCTCTCACATCCTCTTTCCATCCAAACATCTCTTATCTCATTCAGTCTTCTCCCGTTTTTCCTGTTCTCTTTCCGTCCCCTAAGCTGCTGAAGCTTTCATTGGCAGAGGAGGGATGGAAGCACTCTCATTCTGACCACATTCTCCATCCTCAACCCACCCACCCCCACCCCCTTCCTCTTGCTTTCCATCACTTCATTTTGTCGCTCTTGCATTATTGCTGATCTCAGCAGAGAGCTAACACTCAGCTGATGGGCACTCTCACTACTTCCACCCCCAACCAAACTCCCTCGTTCTCCCTTCGTTCCCTTCTTTCTTTCACCACCTCCTGTCCCCCACCCTCAGTGCTTCTGATCCCTTATCTAATTTGACTTCATGTATGTAGAGGAAGGTTGAGGAGAAATGAAAGTGGTCGATAACGAGAAATAGTCTATTGTCTTTCCTCTGCTCTCTACTCTACACAGCTATTTAGCCGTCTGTCATACCTGCTCCATCCTTCCATCCATCCCTTTGCCTTTTAATTATATAGACACAGGTCTGTTTCCTCTCTCCTACCCACGTCACTCTTTCCTGCATCTATAATCTTAATCCGATTTTTTCCATTCATCTGGTCTTCCTCGTTATCGCTCTCATTCTGTCACTGCCGCGCCGGCTGATTGGCCCACCTGTCCCTCCATCTCCTGCCAGCACGACTGCTGGACCTCACAGGGGCACGGCGTCTGGAGTTCTGCATCCTTGTTTGTGAAAGTCTTTGTGCTGGCATGCATGCAACATGTCATGCGGTTGAAGGTTTGTGTATACAGTACTGTGAACACAGTTTTCTGTTTGATAATCGCTTTGCAATTGTTTTAGGCTGTAAATTCCCTGACATCTGTAATTTTGAAACAGGCACTAGGCACTATTTTCATCAGGGACATTTTAGTCTACATTTTATTAACAGTACATCTCCCAAACATTTAGAACCTATCACTATCTTTGCTATATTCGATCAATATGGTAACTGTATTTGACTGTATATAACTGTATATACTGTATATGTATTGTTTTATCTATCACAAGGTTAGTGGTTAAAGCTGTATTGGTCTGTGTTCTCTGCACAACATCAAGTGTCTTCAGCTGGATTTAGTCACATTTTCACTAAAATACTTGACTACTTCAGTGTGGCCACCAGTTGCAGAACAGGCAACATCAAGGCGATAATGAGAATTCCTCTTAAACGTGTTACAGCTCATCACGATCCACTGAGTTGATCACTGTTATTATTCGATGTTTGAGGTCATCCAGGTTAGTGGACAAAAACGTCTTTAACATATCCCCACAGGAAAAAGTCACATAGAGATGTCACACAGAACGCCTTTTGCTGAGGTGTCGCCACTTCGAGAGTAAACAAGCAACTGAGCGTTGAGGCGGGAATGACGCGCCCAGCGCGCCCTGTTGGCAACTATTCGTAACTTAGAAACCTACTTTTTCAAATGGTCAGTGAGTCATTCCATGAAGATGCTTGAGGACTGAGAAAGAGGGCTTCGAAATTGGCTCATTGTTTTTGAATAACCCTGTACATCCAGTGAATCCAGATATCACAAGTGAAATGGTCACTCCTCCATGTGAAACCCCTCTGGAAGAGGTGGCTGTAGCATCACCCCAACCAAACGTGGTCCTGTTATCCAGGAGAACAAAAAACCATCCTACTAGTGGAATTCAGTGTCTTGGGAGGACAGGGTGGCCATCTCTCAAATGAAGAAACCCTTGTACTAGGATTTGATGGTCAAGGTGCTTGTCCAAAGATGGCAATCAGTCTTGTTCTCCACTGAAGTAGGTTGTCGTGGTTCCCCAGCAACATCATTAAACTAATTCTTAAGGAAGATGGTTTGGGTTAGGAGCCCAAACAACTTAGGAAAACCACTGAAGATGTCCAGGTGGATCAAGATGGTTGTAGTTCACGAGAGCTTGCTGTTGGAACCCTGCTGCAGGTGTAGGCTAAGTATTCACTGGCCCACTTAGGCGAGCTGTACAGGTTAAGAGGTAAAATGCATGTGACCCAGAGATAACTGCTGAGGATGCAAAAGGGTTCCCAATAATGCTAATGCCCTGACTGCCCTGCTGCCAAGATATATCATCAAGAAGAGAAACTTACTTCATTTCTTAAGTAGCTCATGCAGTTACTGGTTGTAAAAAAATATTTTTTGCTGAATGCTATGTCACCTGAACCGTCTGATGCAGAAATCCCACTAAACCAAGAGGTCAGAGGTCAGATTCAGCTAGAGAGCAGCAATACAGAGATCAGGTTTCTTGCTAACGCATACTTCATAAATGTATGCATAAATGTTTTTTCAACACTGTGGGTGTGATGAACAACTTGCCCAACTTTATCACCCTGCGGCCCTCATATTGTGTTTCTGTAGGTGTGTGTTTCTGTCTGTGACTATTTCTGTTCACAAGGGTGTGGGGGTGTCCACAAAGCACCACACACTGAAAGCAAGCTTTTCACAAAAATGGTTTTATTTAAAGGGATATGTCAGCTACTTAATTTTCCAATAGTTGGTTTGAAATGTCTGGTTTAGCAGTAGTGTCGGACAGTGGAAAGCTTTAATACAGCTATGTATCAAACTATACACACACCTACAGACACACACTTCATCCTCATGACTATCAATAAAAAAATCAATTTAAGTCAAAAACACTTAACATGAGATTATGAAAAAAAACATTTGAAAACATAATTTTGATGTGCAACTTTGGGTCTGATCTCACACTATGTTCCCGGTAAAACCATATCATGTATGTTTAAGGTCCTGCCAAAAGCTAAGCCAGCATTTTACAGTAAATAAATGCTTAGGGTATATTTAATGGCTGCAACTGACTCCTGCTGGTTGCTACAATACTAACTTATGGTTAAATTGTCTTTATAATATGCCGTCTAACGTCCACGGATATAGAGAGTAATGCACTTGAAAGAGGAAACGCCACTCACACATGTTGGTTTACTTCATCTCCACCTTGTCTATTAAGCTCATATATCAGGACACCTTATGGGGTATTATCAAACATATGGGCATTAAAATACTTAACACCTTATGCTGTGCGTGTTCACATGTAGCTGCTGAAGGGTATAGGATAATGTATAGGAGAGTGATGAGCCTGTAAATGACAGCAGAGCCCTAATGATAATGGAAGTGATGACAAAGGGTCAATTTTTACCCTCCCTCTCTATGTGGTATTTTTATGCCCTTTCCTGGACTTGGACATGCAGTTTGCTCTTACTGGAACACCTGTGTAACCAAGTCTTAATGCTTACTTCTTCAGAGTTGAAGAATGACCTTTGTCACCTAAAAGGTAGCTGTTGTTTCAGTCACACTCAGGAGCTTCCCAGCCTTAATTTGCTTTATCTGGATCTATTTGTTTAACCGAGACGGCCTTTGCCAGTCCTGTTGAATAAATATCTTTATGGAAGCCTGTTTGATTTAATGTGGCCTGTTTCTGACGCAAAACTCAGCTGAGTCGTCCCTGCAGTGAGTCAGAGGTTCCTGTTTCTCCCTGTTTTGAGTTCTGATGTCATTTGGTATCTGTGTCAGATACACGAGTGACTCAGTATGTCATCTTTTTCCCTCAGACAGGCTGAAATGCTTTGTGCCTTGGGGCTGTCTGTCTCACCTGAACAATTTGTTCCCTCTCTCCTTTAGGAGACAAAATGAGACAGTTTCAATCTGATGCATGTACATAAACTAAATCAAAGCTAAACTGGCTGTAGCCATGTTATTATAAGAAAGGACTATATCTCTATCTTGGTACCCATACATCCAGTGTTGATTCTGAGTTAATAGACAAATGACTTCTAACCATCTGGAAAAATAAATACCATGCAGTATACACCAATCTGCTACCGCAACATCATCAAAAGCTGGTTTTAATGTTGTGGGGTCAGTATTGGCACTGACAGTCTGTCACTGTCTATGCCATGGGTGCTCAACTAAAAGTCCAGGTGGTCCGGTCACGTGAAGTTCAAGTCAAGGTCCGACTGTTACTGGGCATCTTTTAATGTTTTTGCAGAGATGTTGTGATTTGACTTCTTTTTGTAGCAAGCACAGCAGAACAGGTTTAGTGGCCTTACCGTGTGTTGTACGGTGAATAAAGGCGTGCTGGTGTGTCTACTCATCTCTGAACACTTCAGTGAAATCTTTACTGAATGTTGAACAATCTGCCCTTTTTCTCTCACTCATTTCGTGTCCATTAGTGTTGACTGTTCACATGTTAGCAGAGCAATGCAAAAATGCCCATATGTTGAATGAGAGAGCTCTGTTTTTGAACTGTCTCAGTGAAATGAAGAGACGTCTACGATGTCCTCTCATTGACTGACTGGCCCAGACTCTACTGTAAATGATTAGATTACTGTGTGACGTCACAGCACAGCACTGAAAATGAATGGACTGTCATCCCTGAATACTAAATACACTAGTCACTCTGTGTGTGCCCCTTCTCCTCTTTTCTCTTCCTCTCATTAATTTTTGTCCTCATCAAGTGCCTCTCTCCAGTGTATTTGCCAAGAATGAAGTCAGCACACACACACACACACACACACACACTGATGCACACACTTCACAACTTAGTGGCAGAAGCCTTTTCAGTCATGACTCACACAGCACAGGCACACACACTATTCCAGGAACCAAGAGGAGAGAAAAAGTGAGAGAGATACTGACACTATTAACACTAAAAATCGAACCAACTTATAAGTATGAAACGCTGGTAGAAGGATAGAAGCTAGAAAAAAATAACTGCAGCGTCATCTGGAAAAAGTGTGTTTAAACCACAGAGGAGTGTTTTGGCATCTAAAAAAACCTTTGAATGAATATTCTTGCTACTTAAACCATGCCTCCTGGTTCATAGGTTTATTGTCTCTAAGATAAAGGTGGCATTAGAGTCATGGGGTCAAGCGGAAGAGATGAGATGATGAATGTTCTTGGAAAATATAATCTACTGCTCAGGTTTGGAGACGTCTTCTGAACAAAATATAAATGTTGGCCTACTAGTGGAACTGAGGAATTTTTAAAGGTATGAAGTGCAGAGAGTTGAGGTAATATTAAAAGCCTACAGTCTGGTAGTCTACATATTGGTAGTCACCAATATGCATGCTCAGAGAGCCTACATGAAAGACTACAGGGGTCTCCACTGTGGATCATGAATAACCATATCCAATTTCATGCTACTCTGGGCAGGATTTGTCATGATATATACATCTGAGCCAAACAGTGGATGAATAGACTATGAATCGCTATGCAGCAGAAAAATTGTATCACATAAAGCAAGCCACATATTATGTGTGGATGTGACTGGAGATTTTGTAAACATTAAATTAGCACAATCATAAAATCCATTAAAGAAGCATGTTATCCTAAATAATGACAATTACTTAACCTTAAACCAAGTCCTAATGATCAAATGACACTTTGGTGAAGTGAGAATGTTGTGAAGGCCTTAACTCCTAAACTTCACTTGGATGCCTCCCATCATCAATCAACAATTCCTGCTCCTGCTATCATGAGGCTAGCTTGTTAGCAAATGTTGGAGACCAAAGTAGCTGCTCTGCATTGTCCTATGTGACTTGTAGCCTCAGTAAAGGTTGATTTGTACTGAGAACCTGCCCTTTATCACATTACACTAGACTGCGTGTGTTTTTGAAACAGTAGGATGCTACTTGCAGTGACACGTAGAGGTTCTTGGCTTTCAAATGTGAACTAGCATATGCTAATAATGCAGCCAAAGGTGAGGCACAGGCCTGCGTGTTCCTGTGGAAAACATGCGTGTTCCCCATGTGCTCCAGCGACATGGTGCACATACAGTAAAAGTCCAGTTTTATTAATTTTGGAGCTCTCAGGGTTAGACCGCCAGGCACAGTGGGAGTGAGTGGGGCTAAGATGCATTTAAATACTTACATAGCTGTTTAAAATTGTCTTTTTAGGTTGTTTTGTACAGTTTGCAGTACATTTTGTAGTTTTATTATTCAGCTATGCCATTATTTTCAAAAACTGTATATATTTGCATTGTTTTGTGGTTATTATACAGTTACACGCATGTAGATAACACTAAACTAAAAGCTGACTAAAAACTAAAAAGCTGGAATTTATGTCTAATTTTAATTTAAAATGGTGAAATATATACAAATAAAAAGGACAAATGTTTTTAATAATAAAAATATATACTTTATTAATCCCCTTGGGAAAATTCTTGTGGACAGGCAGCTGCATTTTAGGAGTCAAAGGTTCGGGGTTCAGCATCTTGCGGGGACTCCTCAACATGTGGCCAGGAATCAGGGGAACTGGGAGTCAAACCAACAACCCTGGGGTTTGTAGATGACCGCCTTAACAACTGAAGTACGGTCTTCACCAAATTTGAAGTTATTCAGTTATTCAGAATTATTTTGTTTTCAACCTAATATTGTCCTGTTGTTATTTTGAGAAACACAGTTTTGATTATGGGTGGTTATTATATTAATTAGTATTATATTATACATTCATATACGAATATACACATATAGCACCTAACATACAGAAATTGTGTGTGTGTGTGTGTGTGTGTGTGAGAGAGTGTGTGTGCACCATAGGCTGTGCTGAGTGATTGATCATAGGGAGCAGGGAAAAGCAGGTTACTGCGGCGCTTACACACACACACACACACACACACACACACTCATTCCCCTCTGAGTGTGCTCCTCTCTGTGTTTGCTCTCTCATTTCCCTCTCTCCCCACCCTCCCATCTTCCATCTCCATCTTTACTTTCCGTCGTCCTCCCATCCTTTCTCCAAACCTTGCTCTCTCGCTTTCTCCATAAATCACTCTCACCTCCCCCGTCTTCCCAGTCCCTCCACCCATCATTCTTCCCTCCATCCGTCTCTAGTCTTCCTTCTCTTGCTCCACCTTCTCTCTCAGCTCTCCATCCCTCTCATGCCTTCTTTAACAGCCAAACCCATCTTGTTTTTTCCCTCTTTCTGTCTGTCCTGTTATCCTGAGCCCAGGGGAAGGGAGAGACATTGTCATGTCCTTGCTCTGTTATGTAGCTGCCGTAGTACAGCTCTACTTTAGTGCTCCCTCTGTCTTGACATCTGTCTATTCATCTGCATATACATCTATTCTCTCAGTATCTTCAAGTCTCTTGAAGGTTTTTTTTTTCATTTGGTGTTTTGACGGTGGGGAAGAGTGCCCTCTAACACACTGCTACTCTATAATCTCAATTGGAAACTCCACTGAAATATTGTATATTGTTTCTGTAAACTGATATATTTCTTTTTAGTATTATATTATATTATTCTAAAGTTCATTTAAAATGAACAGAACAAAAATGAGAGAAATATATTGAGAGGGACTGAGCCACTACTCTCTCTGCTATTGCCATAACAACAAACCCACTCCCCCATGTCTCAGAGAAGTGACATTTCACTTTGCCCTGGTTGCTGCTCCCTGCAGTGCTGCTCTGATCCAGCCTCTGCGAGCGCGCGTGTGTGTCTTCATTTAAGGAGGATAGCGACTGAGGGGGAGTGGCCCTGATCACACACAAACACCTTGTCAAACCAGGCCTCTGCTGTGTCGGTGTGCAAGTGTGTTTGGGATCAGAAAAGGAAGGGAGTCAAGCTAGTACATGATGCACACACAACTACACATACACAGATATTCAAAGTCAGGATTATATGTACAAATACAGACATCCTATGTATAATATCGTTGTTAGCATCAATGCTAATAAAACACACTGATCAGTGTGTGTGTTTCTGCAGTTTCGTCCAAAAGCATCAGAATGTCAAGACTCACTTGTTTTGCTGCACACTGATTTAAAACTTGGGTCATGTGGTGCTCTCAGCGTAAATACCATCAAATAAAAGATGAAATCCATAAAATGTCTTCCGTCTATATTCCAGTGTTTCCCTCCTGACAAACACTGTGTGTCATCACTGTCCACACTTATCCCCCTCTCATGCACATGCAGACATTTTTAGATCACACAACAAGCACACACACGCACGCACACACACACACACACACACAGTTAAAGTACCACTCTTACCATCTGTCTGCATACACACACTTACACTCATTAAACAAGACATGAGTAATACTCATTATTTTTAGGAGGCACAGATTTGAACTAAAAATGCATTTCCTGCTGGAAAAAAACAGATAAAGAAAAAAACAAACTGACAAAACTGAAGTAAGTTAAAATTAGCTGTAAAATGGTACAAATTGTTATTCTGGACTCACCCGGTGAGGACGACCACAAAGTCCATGACGTTCCAGCCGTTCCTCAGGTAGGAGCCCTTATGTAACGCAAAACCCAGAGCCAGGATCTTTATCCCCGACTCAAAACAGAAGATGGCTATGAAGTAGGGCTCCGTGTCCTCCTGCGAGGGTAGTAGAGTAGAGTGGGGAGAGAAAGAGTGGAGAAAGGAGAAAAGATGAAAAATAAGCACATTGTGTCCACATGAAAGCTTATTTCCACTTCGAGAATTATGCTATAAATTTGCTTGTGTCATTTATTCACTTGTGTTTATCTTGACCTGTGTGTGCTCTCTGTACATGTCTGTGTTAATCTGTGCGTGTGCTTTACCAGTCGCTCGGACAGAGGCGTCTTGTCTCCATCAGGAAGATGCTGCTCCAGAGCAAGGACTATGCAGTTTGCGATGATGGTGGTGAGGATCATCCATTCAAACGGAGTACAGCTGGAGTTAAGGCCAACGTCAGCAAACAGCACACACGCGCCTCATACTCTCTACACGTATGAGTCATTCACATAGCAAATTTCACAATGCATTTTAATTAAATGAATGTTCCATCATCAGCATGTCCTCACTGTCCTGAACAGGACTGGCTGAGCACCTTTGTGGCATTTCCCGCTCCCTATATTCCCTGTGTTCTCTAATGTCAAACTGTCTAATAAAGGTAAAACCGCAATAAAAAATAACTTTAATCCATGAGTTATGACATTTTCAGAGTTGCAAGGAATAATTTTTCTGACATTCTCATGTCCATTGAATTATTTTATGGTAAAGTTCAAAACACAATGATGATGAACAAAAAGAATCAAAAAGAAAGAAAAATTTGCTTTGTTAGGCACATAAAGGATAAACTATTTTTTGGGCTTATTTTGTTTGTTTAGTGTCTTTTTGTATCTCTAGGTTCCCTGCAAAGCACATTGTGACTCATCGGTTTGTTTTAAAGACTCAAAATACCGTGAACTTTACTTCACTTTGATTTTACACTGCATGCAAAACCTTGTTCATTTAAATTCACTGGAAGCATGCACGGATTTCTCCACTGCTGCAGCTGAAAACAAAATCAGAAGCAGACAGACGCACAGCAATAAGTGTCATTTAATATATTTAAGTTTATTGCAATTGTACATAAGAATAAAATTCCTCCACACACAAACACACACACACAGGCGCTGACTCAGAGGTCGCCTGGTGGAGCAGCCAGCTTTTCACAGCGCTCCATCCAGTCGAGTTTGTGTACAGTATATGTTGTGGTGTGTGTGTGGATGAATGTGTGTCCATGCCTGAGTAATGGCTGCTGGAGGGGCTAAGATGACTGGATAGATCCAGACAGATCTAGCCTGTGCCTAATTGGCCAGTCATTATCCTGTTAGCCTGTATGTGTGTGTGTGTGTGTGTGTGTTTGGGGTGGAAGTACGTGTCTATTGTCGTGTTTACCAGATGCAACGTTGACATTGACACTATGGCCGGAGGACGGCCTCTGTGTGTTGTGTGTGGGATAAGAGGCTGCTGGTTGATTTGAGAGGATCAGACAGGTCGGTCTGTGGAGTACACACTAACAAGACGACGCTGAACTGCACTGCACATGGTGGCTGGCAGATACAACACACTATCTGAGCAACATGCAGTGGTGGAAACAGACTCGAATGCACCAGGATGCACTAACATTTAAGAGCAAAAGTAGTCGCAAAAAAAAATGTCACTGAGATTTTTAAACGTATAAGAGATTTTGGATCCCTGGTGTTATTGGTATCTGTTTTTACACATTTTGAAAAGTGTGCTCTTGAAAGAATATGTTTTGTGCATGTACAGAACATAGTGCAGACCTGTCGTCCACTAAAACCTCTGTCTTGACTTGAACTTGCACTTAAGGATTCAACACACAGCAGAACGTGTGTTTCAAGCCTGATACCTGTTCTTTTAAGTTAATATATTTACTTTGTCAAGGACACAATAAAATAAAAACTCAAGAAGAAAGGACGAGCTGAATAGTCAGTGGCATCATCTAAACCTTAAAATGTCAAGTCCAGCCAAGCAAGTTACGCAGACTGCACCATCAGTGTAATATCTGGCAGATTATACGCAGCCAGCATATAGCTGACACTGATTTTTTTTTGTTGCTCTCACTGTATCAGGATATATAGTAGTCTGGCCAATTTGCTTTGTCTGAAACATTTTTTTCAAAATGCTACATTAGTTGAAATCTAGTGGTGTAAAAATCCATAACTGGCCATTTGTTTTGTGTTCATACACCCCCTACACCCCACGCTGTCCCACCCATCCTGTCAGGTTAGCTGTCACTGCTATGCACCTGACTAGCCTTAGTTTGAGTGTTCATGCAGAGGTCGACACGGAGCACAGAAAGTGTCTTTTTCAGCTGTGAAGGAAAATTTACTTTGTTTATTTTTCCCAAAGACTAAACCACAAGCAGGATTTTTAGCTAGGCTGTTGCTTGAAGACGGTGCCCGGCCCACAGGAAGACCTCAACAAACTGGCCAATCAGAACAGAGTGGGATGAGTGAAGGGGGTCCTTAAAAACACTGAAGCTCAAACAAGCATTTCTAGTCTCAAGGACAGAGGAACTGTCGCATAAGGAGACATCATAACATGTATTTGCACTTTTTAACATGAAAATCATATCAATCAATCAGCCTTTTATCAACGAAGCCCCAGAATAACATACAAACCCTAAATTAAGCGTAATATGTAATTTGTACTTTTACTTTCAATTTCACTTCTTCGTTTTTAGTCAAATCAATATAAGTAATCACAGTATGAGCAACTTGCTGGATTTTGTTGCAAATCAATTTACAGTGATATTATGCAGCCACAGAAGCATAGAGTGTGTGTGTGACTACATGTTAGCCTGCTACACCATCTATTATTCAGCAGACACACACTCTGCTGGCCTAACAACCTGCTAAAAGCAGGAGATAACACTCCCTGTGTGTGTGTGGTTCTCCCTCTTGTTTCCTGTCATTTCTTTACATCTCTGCAGCTGCTTTCTATATGTGTTGAGATGTTTCTTTTTGCATTTTCTTATTTTATCTGTCGTTCTTGCTTCTTCTGCTTGCTTAACCTTCACACTCTTCTTAATGTTATCTCTCATCTCCCATCGCTATCCTTCTGTTTCCCATTTCATCCGACTCCTTCCTTTAGAGAAAGAAAGATTAGGTGAATTGGTAGCAATTAGAGAGCAGAATTTTTTGGCAACAATATTACTGATGAGCACAGCAAAATGTCTGTGTGTGTGTGTGTTACTCTTTCCTTAATTAAAATGGCTTTCTGATGGTCACAAACAAGCCCTGCCAAATACACTGACCACACACAAGCACACACACACACACACTCACTTTCGCTCCTCCTCCTCCGCTCTTTATCTCTCCTTCACACTGCAGGTGGTTACTCACAGTAAACAGACACACAGGGACACATAAAAAAAGGATGTATGTAAATACACAAAAACGCACACAGAAGCAGCCACTATTACACTAACACACTCATTTGCACGGGCAATGCGGGCAAAAGACGAAGATTTTGTGAGCAGTATTGTAGGGAGAGAAGCTCTGCTGTTACAAAACTGTGAGGAGAAAACCACAAGTTTGAAAAGACACCTCCAGATACAACACACATACAGAAATCCAGGTTAAACAGCATTACACTACTTTTAAAGTTGTATTACCTATTACCTACACCTTCCAAATTCCAAACCATCTGTTCCAGTGTTCCCAGCTTAACCTTGATTAACTCAAACCTACCTAAACCTATTTGACTGTACCTCAGTCTAAGTCGTCCTGTGAAAAATGTCCCCAGGTACAAGTGTGCTTGTGTGTGTGCACTGTGTATATACACACAGGCTGTGTGTGTTTTTTCAGCTGATGAGGCATTTTGGCGTGGCGCTGAGGCTGTGCTTTAGGGGAGCCGAGCCTGATGAGGGGGAGATTTTAAATCACACCAAATGAAGCTTTATCAAATAAATGAAACTGTGTAGCACCCGACTCAGCAAGAGTCAGTTCCTTTTATGGGAGTGACGCGGGCAATTTCTCTCTCTCCCTCTCCCTCCTAAAATGGCAAATGGACATACAGTTGCAGATTCAGTGTGAGATGAAGCAGAGATGCAGCTGTGTGAGCTAACAACCCTGCCCAGTTATTCTGCCTGTGCTGACATCTACATGGAGCAGATGCTGAGTGCTCTGTAACACCCTGCACATCACACATAGTGTTTTAGCGCAGTGCTGTGTAACAGCTGACCACAGTCACCTGCGATTTGAACAGATCCAGCGTGGAGTTCATTGTCGTAACGTTTCACCCCGGGCGAATAAACCTTTCAGATTTCTGGTATATCATGTTAAGTCACTGCTCATGATCTATGTTTTAAGTATCTATATCTATATCTTACTTTTACTGTGTGAAGAAGTCACTGTGGCTGAATACAGAAGATGAAACTTCACAGGTTCAGTCAGTTCCTGATATTCAAGACCCCAACCTGAGATCGGAGTTGGAGTGGGTTCAAATTATTTTCCCTAGTTTAAATACAGTCTAATTGGATAAGATCTATTGGTTTTAAGTAAAATTTTATCATTGAAAAACAATTGTGTGTCATGTTTCTGTGTTTTGCTTCTGCACGTTCGGTGAGAATTATATTTACAGTGGTACTTTCTGTAACCAGGAAATAGCCTCACACCCCAACACCCTCTCATCCTGTAGTGTCACATAATGACGCTTGCCCGTCGGACCTCTCGTAATGACAACAATCAAACAATCGGTTACAGGGAGGAAACATGAGCTGATTGACTTAATGCACAAAGACAACTCGACACAAAAGGTTTGAGTTAAGTTAAACGGTAAAAAGCATACTCGATATGCAACACCAAAGGGTCTGACACTGTCACTATCTGACATCGTCAAAGTAAAAACGAGCTGTATGCTGCAACAAAACATGCAAGTCCAACACTTAACCTGGAGTACACAGAGGAAACTCCCACAGGTACGGTTGTGAGGCGGGAGTGCTAACGTCTGCATTACAACCCTATATCATGAAGTGAAAAAAGAATAAAAACTTTATTGAATTCTGTGTGAGAAAGTTTAGCTTGTAGTGCATTTAGTGCACATTTAGTTTTCCCTCTGCAGCTGCGTTCACTCATTTCAATGCTACTCAGCTAGGTTGGTGCAGATTTGTTGTGCATTCATTGTATTGACTCTCAGTAGATTGGATGCTGCACAGTATTATTTCTGATTCATGCTACAGACTTGGGAAAACTTGCTGCTGCCGTTTGGTTATTTTAATGCTTGAATTTAAATACTTTAAATCATCTTCAGGTCATTTGTATAAATTCTACTGTCATAATAACAAAACTGTATAAAGTTCAGCTGTATCAGTTTGCAGCAGTACTTCAAATACGCGATACATTTTGAGATCGACCAGAATCATCCTTAAATCTACAAGAATTTGAATTTGAAGTTACTTTTAAATTTTCATTCTGTATCCTGCAGCTTTTGCAGCTGTGGCAACAACCCTGTTTTCCCCCCACATGCTTAAAGTTCATCCTCTTCTGTCTGTCCTCTCTCCCTCTGCCACTTCCTTCTCTCTGCTGCACACAGGCCTCTCTTTCTCCCTCATGTTTAGACATTTACCTCTGCGTCTTTCTTTCTTCTCTGTTCTTATTCAGCCATCTTGCCTGCTCCATCCTCTCCTCCTCTACCTCCGCTTACCCTCCCTCCCGTCCCGCTCCACTCTTCTCCTCCATGACTCGCTATATATAGACTTGTGAAAGATAAAAGGGTGCGTCTCTCTCTAGCTCTCTTTCCCCCTGACCCCAGCTCTTTTTTGATTTGGGGAAGAAGCTTGTTTTCTTTGCCGAATATCTGCTGCGCCGCTTGTGTGCAGACTGGTAACGAGGATTGCTTAGATTCTGTCCCTCTGAGCACACAAACACACACACACACCTCTCTCCTTTCTTACTGGGCTGAGCTGACCCACTACATCCACAATTTGCAAGCCAAGTGGAAAACACACACACAAACACATGCCTACTAACACACAAATTGAAAGGTATGCACACACACACACACACACACACACACACACACAAATATACCAACTATTAGTAACACTCGCAGCATCTTCTATGATGCAACTCAAGGAAAGTCTCAACTCAGGGGTGTCAGGGCTTCAGCTGGACATCTAGTTAAGTCCGCCCGCTTCAAAATGACAAAATAGCACAACAGCATTTACTGAAATGTCCTCTTGATCCAGTGGAGAAACACTGAAGTCATCCTGAATCAGTTCCCTCGTGTTTGCAACGACACGACTGGAAATTACATTAGGTTACATTAGATTAGAGTAGAATTGGTTTTAATTATTGTCATGGGAATTCATTTGTTTAAGGAGCAAAGAAATTTAGAGGATACTGCAAGAAATGAAAAGAAAACAAGTGAAAAAGTATGACTGAATCATGAATATACAGAGATGAACTGTGTAAAACATAATATTCACAAAGGATTAATATCAATAGAAACTGTCAGTGATAAAATTAAAAGCTAATCTCACTTTCCAATTTACATATGAAACTACCGCTGCATCTTTTGTAGGTCAACCATCATCTAGAGTCCTGTTCTATTTTAACAATCTAGTCATCATCTGAATTATTAAATGTGGTGGCCGGTAAAATTTACCAGCTGTGGAGGACAGAGAGGTTGTAGTGTCTTGGTTTTTTTATTTCTCTCTGGTAGGTCACAGTGGGACATTTAAGTACTTCCACTAGAATCACAAGACAACGAAGAAGAAGAAGAAACGAAGAGGAAAAATGTGACGAGGAAGACAATAAGGAATAAGTAGAAAAAAAACAAGGTAAGTAAGAGGGAAAGAGGAAGAAAAAATAGAAAGGTGAAAAAGGAGGCAGGAAAAAGACACAAGGCTGAAATGTAAAGAGTGAAGGTGAAACATGACAGAAGGTAGAGAGACACATTCAATTAGGAAGATAGAGAAAGTAAAAAAAAAGTGATAAAGATGAGTTGAGATGAAGGAGAGAAAGTGGATGAGATGATTTGATAAGGTAAAAAAAGAGAGGAAGAAGAGATTAGAAGTAAAGGAATCTAAAAAAAAAGAAGGGAAGAAGCATGGAGGTAAAGAAGGATGGGAATATGCAGGAAGAGATATATAAGAGGGAATAATGGAGATGTAAAGAGGAAGAGATGAGGGTAGTGGCGTGGAGAAGGGAGAAGGGAGCAGGAGATGGGTGGAAGAGGAGATGGAGGTAAAGATAGAGAGAGAAAAGGACGAAGAGGTGGGAGAATTGCAGTATTTTTATCATTCTGAGTGAGCAGGCTACATAAAAGTAGGTTACTGTCAGCAGACAAGGAGAGGCTCTCACACACACACACACACACAGCTATATGTACATGTTCCATTTTATTACTGCTGAAGCAGCTGCGGTATATGTGCATATATTTATTTGTGTGTGTGTGTGTGTGTGTGAGAGAGAGAGAGAGCCACCAGCTAAACTGTTGGTTCTAATGTGGAAATACCAAGTAGACCACGCAAATGGCAGGAGTGGTTATTTCAGCCTGAAAAACCAAGCGAGCAGAAGACATCTGCCCTCAAAGGTCCTGGTGATGCACCGATTGATGAACACAGATAGTGGAGCAGTACTGGCACCAACCCTGAACTCATAAAACAGTTCAGGTATACATAGTACATGATGAATATTTACAGTTTGGAATTTGTAAATGAGTCTAATCTCTTGTATTTATCAAAGGCGGCTCAGAGATGTTTGTACAGTATATTATTCCTTCATGGAGGACGGCAGCTGTAGTCAGCTTGTGGATTTCTACAGTGACCCAAAGTCACCTTAAAAAAAACAACTACCAAATCATCAACAAAACATTTGTCCTAAAAAAAACACTGTTCCTATGATAATAACAGTTAAGGTTTGTAGGATATGTAAATTGGATGGATTACGTTCTGATGCAGTGAATTTTTAGAATGAACGAAGCGTCACATTTATTAACTGAAGCTGTCTCACAACAGACCCCATGTGTGGTTACTCTTACCAAAAAGAACATGACATGATGATGGGTATTTGAAAAGAGAGAAAGGGTGAGTAATTAATTTTTGTGGGGGGATGTCACTACTATATTAATAGTATCTATACAAGTTCACTTTTTGTATTCAGGAATATACCCTGATTAACTAAAAAGAGGACTAGTAGTACCTCACTAGTAAACTAACAGTATATATACGGTTCATATGGAAATACTTAATACATAGACACACACACACAAGCCTACAGGTCGACCAGGCAGAGTCACAGTCAATGAGATCCAATGGAATTTCAACAAAGAAGAGAAGAGAAATGAGAAATGGCGAAATGAGCATCCAGCAGTCAAATACACACACAAACACACACAGGCACTTACAGTACTCATGCACGCACGCACGCACATGCACACACACTCACAAGTCTAATGTGTGAAGAGGTGGGCTAACTAACATCCCACAGCGTCCTGCTAGCTCAGCAGCCGTAAAACTGTCAAGAAAACTAATGACCGACTAGTCTGTCTTCTCTCTGACACACACACACAGAGTTCACCTTAGACACAAATCTCCAAACACCCCCCTCTTCCCCTGTTACTTGCGCAACACATGTACACACACAAATATGCACTCACACATTTCAAACAAATGCTGCAGAAGCTGAAGTTACAACAAACACACAACTGTGTGCAGAAAAAATCTCAAATCACGGACACATCTTGAAAACTGTCTGGTGGTCATATTTATAAGAGCAGTAAGCAAAACATGGACAAAGTAAAAGATAATGTCAGGGTGGAAAAGTGGCTCAGTAAAGCCAGCATGATGTATAAAGTTATTAGTTATTAGTACTTTAAGTGAAAAAGTAACAGGTGATGTCTGGTTATATAAGCTACCATGAATCGCAACAGTCCTGTAAACCGTGATGTGAAAAGCAGACCCAACATGATGTGGTTAGTGAATCAAGAGGAGGATAAACTGGAAAAAAAGAAAGACTGTTGACAGCACAGTGATCTGAGCGCTCAGTTTGTGTTTGTCAAAGAGATACCACAGCTGGTTGGAGGATCCACGTGTGTCCAGTGTTCCAGCTTCACTCCACTGCCTGATGCAGATGGAGGTTACACAACGCGGATACATGTTACCAGTGGTTTTACTGTTACTAGTTTGATTTCACACCTTCCCAGTCACGTTCTTTTATGCTGCTTGCTTGAATCACACATCTAACGTCTTTGTTCTTCACTTGCTTCTTCCTGTATCTTTCTGCTGTCACATTTTTGTAAATTACAGCTTATATCCTGTATATTGTACTGGCTGCATCTTTGACCTGGTGTATAGAGTGTACACATAAAGCTGTGTGTGTGTGTAGTAAAGTAGATTTTGGGGATCTAAAAAAATTGTGACTTCAAATCATGGCTTAAAAATCTCTCTAGATTATATTTAGAAATGTTGCGTCCACATGCATAACCTCCCGGTCAGGAGTCCCCACGGGCTGCGAAAAACCAGCACGTGTGTGTGTGTGTGTGAGTGTGCGTGCAAGGTGATTGGCTGATAAATGATGAATGTCCAGGAAATGAGGAGTTCTGCAGCGAGGAGCAGCAAACTCATGACATCAGCAGCTTCTACATTAGTCACCAAATCACGTCTGCAGAATGGAGCACTATCCCATTATTTAGCACACACACAAACACCAAAAGTATCATACAGACAAGCAAGTGTGTGAAAGCAAACTAAACTGTAACATGCATGTGCAGTTGGAAACAAATACGGGGAGCCATGGCTACGGGGAACTAAATATTCATGTGTGTGTGTGTTTTGGGGGCTATTGGAAGACGAGGCCGGTTGCGCTCATGCTGCTGTGGTGACTCATCAACCCAGTGAATCACACAGAGATCTGATTTAGAAACAGACTGCATCCACCTGACTGCTGCTTCCACCGCCAAACACACACACATTCAGATATACACACACCTACACAGACACATTTATGCACACTCACAATCAGATGTGTAAAAAAAACAAACACCCACAGACACTGATTAAGACTAATATTTGATATTTACAAGACTGAAATCACCATTGTTCTACATCCAGTGTCCAGCATCAAACGAATGGTTTTAATGGTGCGTAAATATTAAATAGATATTTTTATTGTAGTCAGAGTGGAAATGTCATTCATACTGTTGGAATATTAAAATGATCATTTTAAAAGCAAAGACTTCTCCTATTCTTGCTTGATTTAGGATTTCAGCTGCCTCCGTTGTCATATTTTTCACGTCATAATGTGCCGAAGGTTTTGAACGGGTGACAGGTCTCTAATGCAAGAAGGCCACTTTAGTAGCCAGACTCTTTCATTACAGAGCCATGCTGTGATGTTGTAGCACGTGCAGAATGTGGTCTGGCATTTTCTTGCTGCAATAAGCAAGGCCCTCCCTGAAAAAGACGTTGCCTGGACGGCTGCATATGTTGCTCCTGTGTACATATCGTTCAGCATTAATGGTGCCTTCACAGATGTGCGAGTTGCACATGTCATGCACATCTCGGGTACAGGTTTTCGAACACAAGCCGAACCACAGGACGTTTTTACATGTCGCCTCAGTCCTTCTTAAATTAGCCTGTGCCCAGAGAAGGTGGCAGCATTTTTGTTTTTCTTTGCATGGTAGAGTTTTAACTTGCATTGATAAACTGATAAACTGTGTTCACCGACAATGAGTTTCAGAGGTGTTCCTGAGCCTAAACAGTTTTTCACTACAGAATCATATAATTTTTTAATGCAGTGGGTAATGGTTTTTGCCCTTGTGTCCAGAGATTTATCTGTATTCTCTAAATCTTTTAATGATAGTAGGCACCATAGATGATGAATTACAATTTTACATTGAGAAAAGTTTTTTAAATCTGTTTTAGAATCATTTTAAATATTTACCCATGCAGAAATGGCCACCTTGCCCTGTCTGTAAGGCTATGACACATCAAGTTGACATCAAAGAACTGAGACAGACTGCTGTGTTGCCTCATGTCTCCTATGTTTTTTTGGGCCAAAAACAAATAAATATTTGTTACTATAATGTCAGTCTATTAATTGATTAATTATTTTGTTGTTGTGGGTTTGTACATTACACAGTGAACTGTTTGCTTGTAATTGTGCCTGTTTGTCTAGTGTTAATGGGTGCATTGGATTCTACTGTGTTTTCTTATTGTGTTTCATTTGTAAGCCCTTTGTGCAAAGAAAATCCCTTTTCAGATTTGACCATGTTAAAACTGAGCTGAATTGCGCCCGCAGATAAATTCGGAGAGCGTTAAAAACCTTTAATAAGTAGACGACAGCCAGTTATTCTGCCTCTCTGTCCTCCTTTAACACTAAATCCGTATTACACTGTGGATAAGTCTGCAGCAGAAAAGAAGCCTAACTTTAGCTCGCTCGCTGTCCCCGATGATTTTGACTTCAGCTTCAAGGGATTTCAGCGCGCACTGATCTCCATGCAAAACCTTTCAATTACCAGGTGAGCTCAGAGTGAGGAATACCTGTCTGCCTCTCTGGAAGTGTTTCAGACAAAGACAGGAGTGCAGGGATGTGTGCTTCAAATAATTACCCCAATACCAGAATCCCCTGTCGCCAAACAGTTAATTAAAAGCTCGCCCAGTATGTGCATATGAGTGTGTGGGTGTGTGTGTGTGTCCAGAGGATTAAAGACTGTAATTATAATTATGTCCTCTCCTCTCTGTCTCTTTTTATCCACCTTCTCCTAACACGTACTCACACAGTGTTTCTTCTTCACACATACTGTACATTCACACACACATCTCCCCCACTCAGGACCACCATGGTCAAAATCAGTGGTGGTTTTCTTCCAATTGTTCATGCCAACTTCTAAATAGTCACATTAGCTGAAGGCGAGGTTTAACTGTCACTGCAATGGGTTCGTCATGTTCTCTGGCACCTATCTCAGAACAAGTGAAGCAACCAGCAATAATTGACGAGATGACAATTATATTGATTTCAACACAGTAGTGTAGTGAAGTGGTTTGAGGCTAAAACTGAAGGTAGAGGGAATGTGTATCATGAAATCATATCCTATCTAATTTCAGTTTAAAGTTATCCAGAAATCGTTTATGTTTTCTGCCTCTGTGTCAAATTATACGAGTTAGTCTCACAAAAATATCTTTGTTTCTAACAAAGGCACAGTTGTTGTGTAAATGTGTTTAAAGGAAGCTCTAAAATAGCTTCCTATAAGGTACTGTCCACCAGGAATATGGTACAGTTGTCATGGTAACAGTTTTCTTGGTCCAGCTGAACCAAATCTTGATTGTAATCCAAACTGTTACTGTTGTCGTTGCTCAATTGTGTCATAAAATATCTGGTAAAAAGACCAAAAAAAAAAAAAAAATCTGAGAAAAAGTGTTTGGGTACATGAATAAGTCACAAGACAACAAATACCTCAGAGTGCAATCTGAATCATCCAGTCTGAAACAACAACTTTTTCAAATTTTTAATCTATTTGTTCAGCTTATTCTGCTTCTGGGTAAAAACTATCCATCCATCCATCCATTTTCTTAACCGCTTGTCCTCGTAAGGGTCACGGGGGGTGCCTGGAGCCTATCCCAGCTGTCATCGGGCGAGAGGCGGGGTACACCCTGGACAGGTCGCCAATCCATCACAGGGCCGACACATAGAGACAAACAACCATGCACACTCACACCTACGGACAATCTTAGAGTCACCAATTAACCTAACATGCATGTCTTTGGATGGTGGGAGGAAGCCGGAGTACCCGGAGAGAACCCACGCAGACACAGGGAGAACATGCAAACTCCACACAGAAAGGGTCGAACCCAGGTCCTTCTAGCTGTGAGGCGACAGTGCTAACCACTACACCACCGTGCCGCCCGGGTAAAAACTAACAGCTTTATTAAGATACTGGTTTATATAAAGCTGAATTTGTGTCCAGAGATACAGGTTCTGCGATCTATTTAACTGCCCTAACAGACTTAACAGTCAGTGGCTTTTTCCTCTTATCAGCCACTTTAGTTTAGATTAAATATTATTAGAGTACTCACACGGTTGATACACTCACGATATGACTGAATTTGTTAAAAAAACAAAACAAGAACAACTAAACATCCAGTTCATCATCTTCTCCACTCAGCCCCATGACTGGAGGAGAACTGGAACACCTAATGGCATCGACGTTCCGCCCTCTCTGGTTCAAACGCTCGACTTTTGACCCTGAGATCTGAGACTGGTATTGACGCGGTGACCCCAGCTAATGTAGCAGGCCTGCTGATAGACTGAGATAAGAGTCCGCGTGTGCAGACACTGCTGAGACAATCCAGTCCACCAGATTGATGCTGCGCACTTCGATTAGGACTCGGTAACAAAATTGTCACATATAATTTCTTTATGCTGGGACATAGTGATGGAGTGTGTCCTCTGGAGTGACGTAAAAATGTCCCCTGTGGCTATGGTTAGTTCGACCTTTGAATTTGATATATTTTTAATATTTTATGCAAATATGTGCTGCACATAAGACAAGTGTTCAATTTGGTGGTTATTTTAAGCATTTTCAAAGAGTGAACAAAGTGTTACACTTACTAGTCAGAGCAAATACTGTATATTAGTTGGCAAAGGTGCTGCAGTATTATTGTTGAGTAACGCTGTCAAACTGCAAATTAACCTTATGTTGTGGCTGAATAAGGAGGAGGTCAGACAGACATTTGTTTGACCTGTCCTTCACCTCTGTCTCTTCTAGAACAACCCTCAGTTGAGGCCAGGGGAGTGACTAATAAACACAGAGCTCAAAATCTAGATTACTTTATATTTTAGGTTATGAATGTCCTGAAGACAGATGAAAATTTTATTTATAGCATTTTTATATAGTAACGTAGATTTGGATGATAGTTAAACTTACAATTATCAACCAGAATAATATTGTACACATTAAGGAAATAAAGTAAAACAAAGTTAAGGCATTTTTCTTCTTAGAAATCTGATGAAACAAAATAAGTATTCTTTTCTTTTACACAGGTGTTACATCTTTGGTTGAGGAGAAACAACACTGCCTAGTATTTAACTAAAAGCCCACTATACTAGCAAATCATTATATTGGTCTAACTCCATCACACACCATGAAACCTGAAACACCCTGAAAGCCCTCACTAGCCTTTTCCTAATTAAAGTTCCCCTTCCTCCCTCCCTCTACCACACTCTCTCCTCCTCTCAGTTAACCCTTGTCCTCCTCAGCACCTTTGCCTCAAGGCCCGTTGATTGACAGCCATGCTGACCCCAGGGCCCACCCCCCTCAGAGTGACAGGAGCAATCCCCCGGCTTGGCCAAGTGACACACTAACGTAGCAGACTGGATGTCAGGCCAATTGTCAGGCTGCTGATGCTGCAGTGTCCCAGTCAGCTCGACTGGACTCTAGTCTGGCACAGCACTGTTCAGTTTGCACAGTGCTGACCAAACGCCTGCCCGTTCAAACCAAAATGAGGGGGGGAAAAAAACAGTTTATCTCGCATGTTCTCAAGACTAAAGGTTAATGAGAAAAGGGACCTTTTCTCAACTTTACTGTGCTGTAGGACATTAGGGGCACTTAGTGTTACCTCCAGACTGCAATGAGGTTATACAATATTTAAACCCCAACTGATTCTCTGCTTATTTGGAAGAACTCTGAGAGAAATAATAGAGATTTCTACAGTAGAAAGACGTTTCTTGGGCTAAATGCTGCCCACTAATCAGTTAATGTGACTTTGGTGATGAGCCTGGTTTGAGACTCCTGTCACGACAATTATAAAATCTCATTCATGCAATGATGCAAGATATTTTCATGGACATTAACTCCAGTTAGATGGAGAAGCAGAATTTGGCAGATGCTGTATATCTTAGTCATATCAGGCAACAGCATTGCTGAGTTGTCATGTATTTCTATATGTCTTTGGTGACACCTGTAGTGTCACAAGAGACTAAATTAAACAGAAAACATAAAATATTTTATACGAGATTCATTTGGCTACGGAGTTTGACGAATCTTACTGCAGCACTTCACCATGTTCGAGCCAGAACCAGAATGGAAGTGGGTGTCGAAACCCATCCCAATATTCATGTTTTCAATAATCAAAGCAACGGGAAGAATATTTCTACGGTGGCTGAATGCCTTCTAGTTATCACCAAGACATGTCCTTCAGACACAGAATGCTGGTTCCGTCTCATCTGAACCAGAGAGCATCCGTCTTTCTTATATGTCCAAGAAACTGAATCCCTACCAGTGGTTCAATAACTGATCTTTGACGTACTACACACTGAAACAAACCTGATAAAAGTCTGGATTCTTCAGTTTCTCAGATTACTTTTGAACATCTATTTATTTTACCAGCTTCAACAGGAACAGACGTGTGGTACATACAAGAGGACATCCTGTCACTTCTTCCAAAATTGCTCATAATTAATTTTCTTGAAGTAAATTTTTGACAATAGGCAGATGTTATAATTGGTAGCATTAGCAACAATATACGTGATTATTTAGGTGTATTTCTCTTACTGGTTGACACTGGGGATGAAATAATGTTGATACGTTTTAGCTTTAAAAGCCAGGCATTTCAAATCTTCTTAATACTGTACTATAACTAGTATTTTTAGTTTGTTATAACTTGAACTTCCCTTATACAGTACACCAACAGGTAGATTCACATGATTGCTGACTTTGGGAACTTGCAAAATTCAGACACTAGTCCGACTAAACATCCTATATGCAACCCTGTCTCCTAAAAATGTTTGTATACGACAAAACTGCAATCCCACTTACGTTTTTGTACTGGACGTAATTGTTACATTACACTGAAACGTATTTTTGTGAATGAATGACACGCTACTATTATTAACGCGAAGCGATTTGCAAGAGATGGTTGGGGTGGATGGAGGTTGTTTAGTGTGAGGGACTGATATGCCGGAGACCCAAGTTAAAGACTAAAGTCCCCCATGAGGTTGTGTTTAGGCAAGAAAAGTACTGAGGTTAGGGTTAGAGAAAAGATAATGTCTATGTTTTATTTTTAATGCAGACCTTGTGTGTGAGATGATTGTTACATTTTCATTGTTAACCCAGCCCACAGTCTTTCTCTGACCCTAACCCACTGCTGTGATGTCTGATCCCAAACATAAAACACTTTAATATCGCTACACTCACATATCTGGATGTTGAACTGTAACATCGGTTATTGTTCGACACTGGATGTTGTATGATAATCAGGCTTTATTGCCATTGATCACATTTACATGTTACAAGGGATGGACTGGGATTCTGGGCTGGGATTTGATCCTGCTACCATCCCAGTCTGATGCTTATCCCATTGAGCTACCAGGCCGCTAGATTTGATATTTTGGCACACAAAACTACGTTGCCTGTGGACATTTCATTAATAAGTTCAGTATCAACGTATTTGCGACTTGTCATTTACGTTAACTGACAGTATGATCATTACGTTCTCTACAAAACGTAATCAAGATCGCAGTTTCGTCGTATACGAACGTAATTTTTAGGAGATAAGGTTGCCTGAATGTCCATGTGTTGACACCTACCCTAAGAGCACCATGAACATGTTACTGTATGACAGGCACATACAGCAAATGCTACGTGTACTGCAGTGTTTCTGTTCGATGTTTCACTGCAACAGCTGCACCATGAGTGAACAACCAACACAGATGCACAGAGAGAAAGACGTAGTGAAAGGTGTAGAGAGAGAGACAAACCAACAGACAGAAGGAGAAGGGGCACACAGACACACTATACTCCACTACTTAGCTACAGCAAGGAATGATGGGTAATGGAAAGAAAAGCCTATAGCAGCTGGGGGACTGCACTGCAAAACAAAACCATCAAATTAGCTCTTGATATACACCCTCTCACTGAGCTCACACACACAAACACAAAAGTGTGCACGAGAGCAGCAATCACACCTACACACACACTTGCCCACATGGACTGTTAAGAACACACACACAGATGCCTGCACTTGGGCCTGTTTCTGGGGAGATGCACACTGAGCTGCAGGGGGAGGAAACCAGCTCAGATCAAACACACAGTAAGCCTGTCACTACTCCTTCATTCCTCTTTTTTTCTCTCCTCCATATTCCTCCTCCCCCCTCTGCAAACTCCTCACTTTCTCCCTGCATCTCTTTCCCTGCCTCTCTCTGTGTCTCTCGCCGCTCCGATTTGCTTTCCACACTGCAGTCGGCAGCAACCAGAGTAAAATGGAGAGGTGGGGGCTGGAGGAGCGTGTGAAGAGTTCAAAACAGAAGAGAGCTGAAAGGGGTGTAAGAGGAAGAAGATGAGGAGGGATGGGGGAAAACAGCTCAGGCAGGAAGAGCTGGAGAGAAGAGGAGATGAAGCAAGAGGAAGATGAAGAGCTGAGAGCATATAGTTTGTATTTTTGTAACATTCTCACTCTCCATCTTCTCATCCAACCTTACACACCCCTCACAACACTCCTCTCCTTATCTATGTGAAACCTTGCTTAATATTCAATTGCAGCTCAATTACATTAATTACGATCATTAAGGTGATCATTTCCCGACACCACCATTCATCACTGGCAAAATAACTATTAGAAGCAGGCTGGTGCACGGTTGCTGGTTCACATTCTTCGATATGACTTCGATATGGCTTCATCTAATGATTGCTTTCTCAACTCAACGATTCACTGTTAGGTTTATAAAGCGCTAAGAAACTGGCAAACAGAGCCCATGACAACACACACAACAGCAAGAGGACACTTCTCAAAAACACGTACGGTCATTTTACAGGTATTTTACAAGTGTTTGGACAAATGGTAGCTATGCTGACATTTCTCTGGTGAGGAGAGTCGAACAGTAGCAAAAACACTGTATATTTCAACATTGTGGTATTGAAGAATTTGTTCAGAAATATTCATATTGTTACAATGAGCTGTAACATAGGAATAAGTAGCTGGCGTAGCTACAAAGGATCAAGAGAGGAGCAAAAAAGCTGGAATTAACAGTAATAGACTGTTGAGCATCAGTTGTCTTTGACTGATCTGTGGAGGTACAGAATCATAGAAATATACCTTGTTAATTACTCAACATTACATGAGAGGGACACGTCTACAGCTGTGAGTCCAGTATGAAGAAAAGGTCCTTCTACTGACCCATTCCTTTCACTTAAATTTATAAAACTCTTCTTTCAATCCTTCCTGTCTGTGTTCATTGCAAAGGATGTAAATAAAACATTTAAAATTGTAAGCCTTCGCATGTTCCATGGTCAGCCAAGTTGTCTGCACAAAGCAGAACACAGTGCTGGTTAACCCACACCATTAAATACCTACTTTTTCTAACTGCTGAGCATAGTTTTGAGCATAAATATCAAATGAGTAATGCATTTTCAGTATATGAAGATGTCTTTTGGACACCTGAGATGCAGACTACAGAGCAGGAGATGAGACGATCTACATATGTAGAAACCCACCCACATAAAGAAACACATTGCCAACTAATACATCAATTTTCTGCTGTGCGAGTTCAGATAATGTGCAGGTGCACCGAGGAAATGCTGAATCTCAACATTCAAAATGTACAAACTGAGAAGTACCCCTAGTTTAAAAATGGTTCAGTCATGAATGATATGATACCTGGTGCATCTGGCATGAGACTGAACCATCACGGCTGGTAAAATGGGGGTGTTGGTTTAGAGGCTCAGGGAGCCATATGGGAGATATGTGGGCTAAACACCTCCCCACTGGTATTTACAGTGATGTGAAACAGTATTTCCCCCCTTCCTGATTTGACTCATAAATGGCATCAATGTGAGAGAAAACCACTGCTGACCAAAAAGAACAAAAAGACTCATCTCACATTAGCCAAAAAACATCTTGATTATCTCCAAGACTTTTGGGCAACTATTCTGTGGACTGATGAGATAAAAGCTGAACTGTTTGGAAGCTTTGTGTCCTGTTACATCTGGTGTAAAACTAACACAGCATTTCATTAAAAGAACACCGTACCAACAGTCAAACAAGGAGGTGGTAGTGTGATGGTCTGGGGCTGCTTTGCTGCTTCAGGACCTGGATGACTTGCTGTGATTGAGTCCACCTCTGAATGGCAAAAAAAAAGAAAAGATTTTGGATTGGCCTAGTCAAAGTCTGAACTTGAATCCAATTGAAATGCTGTGGATGACCTTAACCAGGCCATTCATTCTTGGAAACCCTTCAACATGGCTGAATTAAAACAATTCTGCAAAGAAGAGTGGGACAAAATTCCTCCACAGCGATGTGAAAGATTCATTGCCAGTTATTGCAAACATTGCAGTTGTTGCTGCTAAGAGTGGCAAAACCAGTTATTAGGTTTAGGGGGCAAATCATTTTTCACGTAGGGCATGTTTGGAGATTTTTTCTCTTAATAAATGAAATCATCATTTTAAAAACTGCATTTTGCATTTACTCAGGTTATCTTTGTGCAATATTAAAATGATCTTTTAAGTGTGACAAATATGCAAAAAAAAAAAAAAAAGGAGGCAAATACTACACAAAAATGTAAATGCACTTTTGGCATAATGAATACAGAATATGCATGTTTGAGTGTGCCTGGGCATGTGTGTTTTGGGCACCTGAAGTCTGTGTGTGTTTGTGTGGATTCAAAACTGTATGTGAGCGTGTTTGTGCATCAATCTGTCCCATTCTCCTTAGTCTGCCTCTCCATCAAAAGAATGAACGAGGGAAAGAAAAAAACGCCACCACTGTGCTTTTTAGCAAAAGCATCTCAGCACTAACACATACACACACACACACTGGCTAAAGGCCAATCAATAATTCACATAGCGCAGATTGAATGTAGATCAGTGACTCAACATGGGGGGAAAACATTATTGCTTTCCACATCTATTGCTCCCTATTCTCCTCTTTTCTCCATTTTTCTGTTTCCTTCCATCCCTCTCAGCTCTTTCTTTACTGCACTGTATCTTTTTGCTCTCTTTCCAACCCGTCTTTGTTTTGTTTCCTGCTTTATCTTTTTCTGTCTGCTTCTATTAATTTTTTTCTCAGCCTCTATCCATCCATTTCTTTCTACACCTCATTATCTTTTCTTCCTCCTCCTGCCTGTCCTCTGCATCTTTTCTCAGCAACAGCATTAGGTGCTAGTAACCAGTTCTGTTTTGAATCCAGTTCCACATTGATAACTCATATCCTGCTACATCCTACCTATAGTTTCCAGCTATTGTTGACCATTAATTTTCACAGTTAAAATAGAAAACTTTGCTGGTGACAAATTATATTAGCTGTTGCTAATAAAAATACAGTAATTCTTAAAGTACCATGACTAAAAAGCCAAAATACAACATGGCTGCAATCAAGATAAATGCATTTTGCAAGATGGTTTTCTATCTTTGTTAACACAGAAATAAAACACCACTCTGAACACAAGATTTGTACTGGCAAGAATCTGGTGATACTTCTTTCGGCTGCTCCCTTTAGGGGTCGCCACACGTATCACCTGCCTCCACCTCACCCTATCCCTAGCATCCTGCTCTGTCACACCAACTGTCTGCATGTCCTCCTTCAGTACGTCCATGAACCTCCTCTGAGGTCTTCCTCTTTTCCTCCTGCCAGGCAGCTTCATACTCAACATCCTTTGTCCAATATATTCACTATGCCTCCTCTGCATGTGTCCAAACCAGCTCAACCTTGCCTCAACATAAGCTGTCCCTCTGATGTAATCATTTCTAATTCTGTCCTTCCTGGTCACTCCCAATGAAAATCTTATCATCTTCAGCTCTGCTACCTCCAACTCGGCCTCCTGTCTCTTTGTTGGTGCCACCGTCTCCAAACCATACATCATAGCAGGTCTCACCACCACTTTGTAAATCTTCCCTTTCACTCTTGCTGCTATCCTTCTGTCACACATCACCCCTGACACTCGTCTCCACCCACTCCACCCTGCCTGCACTCTCTTCTTCACCTCTCCTGTGCTTTGTTGTTACTTTGTAGGGTTGATCCCAAGTATTTAAACTAATTTCAACTCACCTTCACTATTTCTTCTCCTTATACAAGGAGAAGAAATAGTACGTTCACCTTTCCATAATATAGGGGTTACAATTCAGTGTATTGCATTATAGAGTACTGCAGTACTATAAGCAAGGTAATATTCTATAATTTTTAGTCAACATTAGCACTGCATCTTTACACTACTTCCTCAGTCTCAGTTTGCGTTATGTTGGAGTGGAAGAGTGAAATGGCTGAAGATAAATTACAAGTTTTAAACACAAACACAACATAAAGCACTGTTCGCCACAAATCTTTGCATGGAAACTGTAAAATTGATAGTCTTTTTGAGACTCGATATAGTAACTTCTTATACTCCTACTCTGTAACTCCACAAATGAACTGTGCAGTTTAACAAGACCAACATATTGTAATGGTGAGCATCGGCTTCCCCTGACTAATTTTTAGAATTAGGACTAATTCTACTGTGTTTCCTCTTACTTCTTCTTGCCTCCTGCTTCCTCTGTCGCTCTGTCATTTTAGTTTCTTCTCCATCTGCTTGCTGCCCTCACTTCTTTCACAAAAGCTCTTTCGTATTGAGGGGAAACAAACATATCTTTTTACATCCAAAGGTCAAACTTTTATACGGCAGCATTCGTCCCGCCTATTGAAATGTCAGATGATTTGCTCTGCGCCAACCTCCTCAAACACGCTCCTGCATGTACTATGCAACAGACAGCACATGCGCTAACGTACAAACACACACAGAACGGTGACAGCCTACACACAAAGTTGAGGAGAGGACAGCAGGGGCATCACATTTCACCACAGTGAGATCCACACACACACACACACACACACACACACACACTGAGGGAATTGACTGAGGATCACATATCTGGAGTAAAGTTCTGTCAAAACAACCATTATTATTGTGCTTGTCTGTCAGGATGCTGCATCAAGTAAAGAGAGGGACGACTGTGTGTAGTACATACACAGTATACATGTGTGTGAATAGATGTATGAGTTTATTCTATTTTACATCTCTTATTCTCACATACTTTAGTTTTTTTGGAAATATTCTAGTAAATCAACAATTTCTCTTAAAAGTGAAAAACAAAAAAGTGAAAAACAAACCAACAAACAAAAAATTGCCTCAAACAATTCAAATATAGATTTTGGAATAAATGCTTTTGCATTCTCAATCCATGGTATTTACTCACACAGAATATGTGTTTATATTAGTATTACAACCTGGCTGTTACCAATATTTGAGAGAATAAGTTGAGACCAAGATGTGCTGAGGTGAATATTTTACAGTTAAACAGCTGGTCAGTAAGTAAAAAAAAGGTTTAAAAAAAAATCGTAATTACTATAAAATCACTAATCTAACATCTTTTGATTTGTACAGCAATTACTAAGTAGCTAAATAATACATATCTGATAAAATATTACCTGGCTCTAGTATTTTTTGAAGTATGAAGGTGTGTTTTGATAGTCTCTTATTTCAGTTATTGATCTTGTGATGGTGTAATCTCACGCCGTCAGCATTATCAAACGTGCCATTATGTCATCAGATTGTAGTATGGCACATGAAAGAGAGAGAGAGAGAGAGTGAGGGCAGAGACACTGAAGCGTGAACGTCCCAAATGGTGCTCGTCTTCTGCCAGCCACCGGGCTGCACTGGCTATATGAGGAGTGTGTGCTGGGACGCAGCACAGCCCCCTGAGGTACGTGATCCTGCTGAACAGGTGTTACAGTATCACCTGCCCCCACCCACCCACACAGATCAGGGCCTGTCAGCCGTGACTGATCTGAACGGATCTGCTTGTTCCATGCCAGACGGATGAGGCCAAACCACCGGCTGATCCGTCATTGAGAAAGCGTGTGTGCATGCGTGCATCTCATTCCAGTTTCCTTCCAGTTCCTTATCTGATTAGCAGGAAATCATCATCACCCTTCCTCTAGTAGCACAGAAGCACTTACTATAAATTGTCAGGAAGGCAGTTTATTCACACAATTACTCGCATTCATACCGGAAAGCTGCCAGCTGAACCAGCTGGCCAACAGATTGGACAAAAACTGATTTTACAGTAATTAAGTAATTTATCAGGAAATTAATTACTTGTTACAGCTTGAATTTGCTTCTTTGTGCAGTTTGATTTACTGTGAACTGAATGCCTTTGGGTTCGACCATTGGTTGCATAAACAGAATATTCAAAGACTTCACTTGTTCTCTAGGTAATTGTAATGTTTTGGTATTTTTAGAAATCCTAAATCCTAAAAGATGGTTCAAAAATATTCACAATATCAATAACTGTTCGTGCATTTCTACCAGTCTGTTATTTGGAGACTGTCCTGTAACATGTGACTTTATAGGTCGCACAAAAACAACCAATACAGACGTATCAGTGTTTGATGACGTCTGCAGCTGCACTGAACGTTACACAACGACCAATCATTGAAACCCTCAGAGTTTGTCAGGAGGAGGTTGGGGTGGATGGGTGGCACAAAAAACACAGAATCTTTCCACAGGAGACCAGAGTTTGAGTCCGGTATGAAACATGAAACCTGTGGCAAACGTCATGTGACGTCAAGTTATTTTAACCCAAACCATGATTCTTTGTTGCCTGAACCTAAACCCAGGTGCATTTATGTCTAATCCCAACCAAATCACTTTGCTTGCACAGTTGTTGGCCAGCGTTTAGGACTGTTTAGGAGTAGATAAGACCTAGATTAGACAGTTTTCTCTTTAGAGAAAAAGCGTTACTCCAGAGGATATTTTGGTGCCACTGTACAAAATAGCCTGCCTCTGCAGCACGCTTACAACAAACGCGCATAGGGATCGTATGCGTGTTAAAATTGGAGGACTTGTTGGTTATTTTACAATTGTTGCTTGTGTTTGTTCGTGTGTTAAACTGTCTTGCAAGAGGAGTACTAGTCCAGTACAGGTTACGGATTAAGACAAGGTGACATTCTCATCTGTGATTGGCCGAGAGAGGGTGGGCGTCTGTCTTTAATCTCTTCTTCTCCTGCTCTGCCCCACACTGTCTCTCTCCACTTGTCTTTCCCTCACATGATACCAGGCAGAATGTCCAGAACCCAGCTGGGAAAGTGTGAAACCCACACAGACAAGGAACACACAGGACAGATGGTCGCAGAGAGAGGGAGAGAAGAAGAAGAGGATAAAATATATTGAGATCATCACATTGCTTGATACTATGCAGCCTGGACAATTTCTTTATGTTTTTTTAAATCAGGTTTGAAATAAAGTAAAATGTGACAGTAGAAGTCATATTAGATTGATAAAGAGAGCAAAGTAAACAGACAGTGAAAGCAAGAAAAAGATTTAAATAGGTAACAAATTAAAGGAAAAATCTGAATAAATAAGTGGAGCACGCAACTGCTGGATGGAGACTGGCATATTGCAAATTATGTTCTTCCCTCCGTTTTGTCACCTATGTGCATCAGTTTTTTATACAGTATCTGAATTAAATTAAATTGAAAGTGACAGATGAGTAAAGACAAAATTAGAAAAAGGAGAGAGAGAGAGAGAGAAAGAGAGAGAAGATGCAGGACGGAAGATTTAAAGCAGGATTGCAGGGGGAGGAATGCGGTGGAGAAGAGGAGATGAAAGGAGTGTAGAGAGTGAGGGAGAGAGGGAATGGGGAAGTGCAGGCAGAGGGAGGGGAGGGAGATATAATGAAGTCCTCTGGGTATCTGGTGGAAGAAGCCACTGTTCCTGCCCCAGCCACCACAGCCTGGCTCTGTGCAGATGGTGGCATGCAACCAGGAAGTGCATGTTCTTTAAATCCTCTTATATTGATGCCTTCATGTTCAGAGCTTGACATGATACTCGTGAGTATCAGAAATCTGTATTTGGTCAAGGAAGAAACATTTTCTTCCATGTAGAGCCAATGCAAAAGGTTCATATTCAACATATGTGGAGAATGCCACTGTCAGTGTTTGAGTGTTCAATTAACTTAAAAGTTTAAGTTGGGAAACTCAAAGCTGACTTGAAGATTTTCAACATTTAATCAAAACCAAATTCTTTCCAAAACCGTAACCATAGACTTTAGTTGCCATAACTGAAACAGCAGGACTCAAACCCTCATATCCGTCATCAAAACTCTGAGCTTTCCACCACAAACTCCTTCTTATAAAGTATGAAGAACATCACGCTTTCTGGATTAGAAGATGTACATTGGCCATAAACATAATCCAGACAGGGATTATGTTTCCAAAAGAATTTTAGCAAAGCAAGAATGGAATAAATACCAAAGGAATAATGAAGACACATCCATGGTAGTTAGCTACAGCTAGAAGAAGGGAAATGTGTTCAGACTCCCCCCTCTGATGCAGAGATTTCTGACTTAATAACTTAATAAGTCAAGACGGACATTTTTTTTAAGCGAACATGTAACTCAGCAAATGCATAAAAAACTAGCTTTATGTGTGATTGGCTAATATCTAGAGTTATTACATCTTTACATATGTTCTCTGATGATGGGTATCAAAGTTATTTTTTCCCCACATTTGGTTTTTGTCAGTATCAAGTAGGCTTAAATTTAAATTACTCGTGTCACATCATTTGAACATTTGTATTTGAATTTTTGAAGTTTTCTTTCTTGGCTGTGGATGTTTTGTGATTTGATTCTTTTCATTACAATATAATTTAATGTATTATTACAATGTGGTGTATGTATACATTGCTCTACATCACTATCTTATCTTGGTATCCATCACACCTTCAGTCTCACAAAAACTAAAACTCTACACTAGCTATGCATTTTAGAGTTTGAGGTAAAAACTAAAGCATTTTCACTTTGCAGCCAATGTGAACAAAGCAGAAAAACCTGCTGTAAACAGAACAAATTTAGCCGTTTTTTTTTTTTTTCATAAATAAATGGATTTCCTTGAATTGTTTTTCTTTCGGCATAAAGGTGAAAACATTTTGGCAGAAAGATGAAGAGCTTTTATAAAGGCCTCCTGCCAAGACACAGCAGTTTCTCTCTTCCAGTAAAGTCCTTTTCCTCCAAAAATGTTTCGACTGGGGTGTGGATATCAGGTTTAACATTTGCAATTCTTATATCACATTTCAGAATAAATGCATACATTTGTTAACTGAGCTATTAGTTTGACGGTTTTCCATATCAACACACAGAAGGCAGGAAGTGTAGGAAATGTTTAGTGTGATATTAGACTGAAAACACACTTGCAGTATAAAGGCTAAACTTCATAGTTGATACCTACACTGTCTTGTACAAACATCCTGACAAGGACAAGGAAAAAAGGAAGAAAGGGAAAGAAAAAGCTTTGACTTCTTCAGCTGTGAACCAGTGCATATCAGTATGTGGTTTGGTTAATTTCACATTCAAATAAAAGATCTAATGAAGACAATTTCTGCAGCTGAATATCAGCAATCAGATGTTTTATGGCCTAACAGCCCGGCAATCACACTCACACAGACCCCACTTTTACCACAAATGCCGCCTCTCACACAGACACATACGCACTTATCGTGTGACCAACCTAACTCTCACATCATTTAAGGCATTACACGGCTTAATCCCCACTAATAAACAGTATCAGGCTTCCTCTGGGAGTAAAATCCAGGTGTGCAAGCTCAGCTCATGACTGAGCAAATACAAAATGAGTGAGCGAGAATGAGAACAAAACAAAGCCTCTTCTTTTTTAAACCTACCACAAAAGGTTTTTCCTCTTACGACATCAACACGACAGTTTTCAAAAAAGGAATTCAATGTTTAATGATAGTAGCATTTTTCTTTTCACTTGTAGATGTGTAGCATTTTGTTCTGTTCTTCTGTGCATTTCATTCTTGTAGTTGCGAAGCAGTTAGAACTTGAAATCTGTGTGTTAAACCTTAACTTACACATTAATTGGCCGTACTCTTGTGAGCATTGCCATACTGTACAAAGTGCACTAACGAAACTGTGCCTGCATCAACACAGCATATTATAAAGTAAAGGTAAAAAAACCCCACTATAAACACATTGTTGCTGTGTGTTGTGTGTTAATACAGCCTATTTCTAATACTGGTTCATAGGCAGATGTCTTTTTATTTACTTTTTATTTTTAGAAAATGTCTTTTAGAAAATGTTTTATCTCCAAACTCAAAGATATTTAATTTATTATCACATATGAAAAGACATTGTCAAAACTGAAAATTTCTAAATATTTGGAAATTTTGCCTAAAAATGACTAAAAAGATAAATCGATTGATAAAACTGTTGGTTATTATTTTTTACTGATGATCTGTTAACCAACTTTCAGCTCCAATGATAACCTCTACTCTTCTCTTCAGTACATTAAGTCTATTTACACACTGCATAGTGATTTCCTACACCTCCCAGAATGCCTGGCAACAGCCCCAAGGGGACAGATGTAAAGTTGTTACATTTTGCAGGTAGAGAAAGTGATGAATGAAATCTGATAGAATAAACTTTTTCCTATTTAAGAAGTTGTTGTTATTATTTTAAATTACATGACATAAATTACTAAACTGCATTCTGAACTTGAGAAGCTGCTGCTGATGTAGAACAATTATCACTATGTGTCTTCAAAGATTTCTCCTATTGTGATTGATAGATAATGACGCCAAACTACCTTTATTCAAAGCTGGACAACCAGCAAAATGAGCAACTGTCTCGGAGGGCTCCAACAGCCTCAGCTCACAATAACAATGCACTAACGGCACATTTGAGGAATATGCACCAAATCCAATCCCTCATTATAATATTAATTTGAACCGTGCAAGTAGATTAGTTGATAATTAGTCCATCACAACTTATTTTCCCTAAAGCATCTCCTCTTCTACGACAGTAAACTGAATATCTGTGGGTTATGAACTGTTTGGTCAGTTTAAACAAGATATGCGAAAGAGGAACTATGACTTCTTGACAGGTGTAATGTGTATTTTTCACAATTTGCTTACACATTTGATAGACCAAATGATTAACGGGTGTGCTAATGATGAAAATAATCCATAGGTAATATAGTAACCTATGTGTGTGCTGTATCTGAATGTGGCACATTTACAGAAAATCAAATTTAAAGTTTGGTTTTTAATAGGTGCCCACGGCTCGCTTTGCCCCTGGGCCCTCTAGCAAGACAATTCGGCAATGCAGGTATAAAAGCGCCTTATCTTATCAAACAGTACATGAATAAAACATTTGGGGTCCAAAATTGCAAAAAAAACTTACTGAAAACTGCACCACCAGGCTACAAAACCACACCGTGCATTTGATGTAACAATTTATATTCCCATCTAATCAAGGCTTAAAGCCAGCACAGGTTGTAACAGCAATGTACCGACCTGTTATGAAATTTACAGATTTTTCCACTGCTGTCCTGTGGAACAGCCACCGGCCACCCATATATGGTCAGCGGTAATTAGAGAGAGAGCAAGAGAAAGTCATTTCCTCTCCCTTCTGGCATGGTGCTTAAGCCTTCATAATGCTGACATCAGCACTCAGCTATGACTACAACTAGCCTACAGCCTCTACACACACACACACACTCGGGTCCCAAACAGGTTCAAGTTAAGTGCTGTATTTGAGATGGATCTCAGCATCACCACGATTGTGATTGCTGGTGTCATGACAACCGGCAGAATCGTCAACATTATCGCTCATTCCATCAGTGGTACCATTATCAGGTGAGCCTGAGGCCAGTTGGGCTGGACACAGCACTGAGAGTGAAGTGTAAACATATATTCTGTCATGTTTCAAACAACAGCACACAACAACAAGCCACATCTCTCTCGCCTGCTCTCTGTCTCTCTCAAACACACGCACACACACACATACTGGGAAGAAACACATCATATAACATCTCAAAACATTGCACAACACAAGCCCTGCAAAAGAGAACAAGAAACATTACAAAATACGTTAAAATAAACTTCCACACTTCAAATCATCACACCAACCATAACTTTCACCCAGCAGGTGATTCAACACCAAACCACTCCACACCACACTAGGCCACACCTCACCAACCACCAGCACCACTTTACCTCGCCAAGCTGCTCGGCACTGCTTATGAAAGGATATGGCCATTCAGTGATCTTCTTGGCGTACTTTCTCACCACGTTGTCTTCGCTGAAGAGGAAGAGGGAGCGGTTGACCGTTAGGCAGCTCTGCCGGACGGGTATGGGGTTGTACAGGGCCATGGTCCGGGCTCTCTGGGCCATCGACTGCTTGTACATCCGCTGCGCTCCAGGGGGCCCCCCTTGCCTGCTGCCGCCGCGGCCGGGCCCCCCTTGTCCGCCGGCACCCCCGCCACCACCGCCACCACCACCTCCTCCTCCTCCATACCTGTTGGGTAGCTCGTCTCCAAAACGCGCCATTCTGCAGACACCAAACGCCAGAGGTTAGGAAGGAGCCGGGGGGGAACCTCAGAGTGACACCTCCACATGCCACCACCCCATCAGCCTCGGCTACAAACACACATGCAGAATGGAGCTGGCGTTGGCTCTTTCTCTGCCTTATCCCTCTGTGTCTCTCCCCTGTCTATCTGTGTCTCCTTCCTAGATCTTCAGCGCCGAGAAGATACCTCCATTTGTGTGTGGAGGGGGAGGGCGGGGGAGAAGGAGGAGGAGGTGAGGGGAGGGAGAGGAGAAGAGAGGGAAAGCGCACGGTGTCTGTGCTCGTGTGTTTGAAATATGAATGTGGAAAAAGCAGCGATGTGTTTATGTAATTTCTGGCAAATCAGTTCTCTGGCAGAAGAAAACGCGATTGGTTTTATTGGCGGCGAAAAACACTGTCAAAAATGTCTGTCTTGTCACTGCATCAGCCTTTTTCATTCCGTCCACGAGGAAGGCATCCTGTTTTTTTTATTTTTTTGGTCGGGAAAAGCCTCTCCTAGTGTGAGCCGGTTCTTGCATTTCAAAAAGCAAATTAATCGATCACCTTAAACACATGCGATAAGGATGCATAGCTGTATGTTTAAATAAATATTGCAACCATTTCCACTAAATAGGCTACCATATCTGGAGACTGCGTCTTTCCCCCCCACCTCTCAACAGCCTAGTGCATCTTGTCAGGATCTGCAGTTGTCTGGTCCCCCTCCCCAGGTCCCGTTTTTTCCCCCTGCAAGATAAAAATAGAAATATCTAAGAGTGAAATTTATTCTTGTGCCATATATCCGCAATGTTTGTTGTGGCACGGCAGATATCCCTGCTGCCACCTCTTACTGCCACCACGCTACTCGGGTTACACGCAAACGCCAACCGAGGGGGGCTTCCCCAAAATCCGAGGCTGGTGACATTTGTTGATATTTGGTGATGGACGGTGCGGCATCCCCCCCTCCTCCTCCTCCCCCTCCTCCTCACCAAGGCGTCGGTCACTGATTTTGGGCGTGATTGCGCGTACTTGGAGACGAAAATACACCGGTCCTCAATCTACCAATTTATATCTCTCCCAAATTCCCAGTGGAAAAATGAACTGATAAAATGAAAACAAAAATAATGTCCACAACAATCATCTATAATCCAAGGTTGGGAGAACACGAATCCCGGACGAGTAGGATCCGGAGGAGCAGAAAAAGACCACTGGGGGAGGCAGCATCATCACCATCATCAATTCTTGGTCGAAAAATACGACGGCGGCGGTGCGGGTGTGTTGTAGCAGTAGCTCGCATCTTCTCCTTCGCCACCGGGCAGAAACCGTGAACCATCCCCGCCCAGCAGCATCACCCCCGGGGCTCTCCGAACCAGTGAGAGGCGGCCAGACCCGCAGAGCCACCGCAAGTCCAGCGTCTGTCTCTCTCTAGCTCTCTCTGCCTATACCTCCCTCTGGTTTTTCTTTTTATTTCTATCCTCCCTCGACCCCCCGGGGGGTTCGTGAGCCAACCCGCAGACGGTCCGGAGACTGTATTCCCGTGGAGATCAGGCTTGAAAAGGAAGAAACCCGACGAGCGGAGCGCTTCTCCGGCTCTCCTGCGTTCAGTCAACCGTCGGGGTTGAGCCGCGCACTGAGCATCTGATCAATCTGAAGGGAACCGTGCGCCGCGCGCAGATCCGTGGCCCTCCCCCACTCCAACCCTCTCCCCATAGCGCACGATGGAAATGTATAGGCGTCCGTCGGGCATGGCAAGGTACAGCGGGTCGCCTTACCTATAGCCTGAGGGAATCTAAATCTAATGTTATGTTCACAATTATAACATGCTTGGAACAAAAATGATAACTGGGACTGGAAGATCGAAAGACCTTAAGGTTTCTGTGAGCTGATTCTTTGGTGATGGATTTAACAATTCAGCAAGGTGTCATTAACCAGTAGGTTACTAGTCGACAGTGAAGCTGGATATATTAAGCTCACGCAGCACCAAGTAGCACAATCAGCCAGCCAACAGAAGGCTTTGCTATGAGCAGAGGGAGTGGGGGGTACATACAAGAAAGTCCAGTAGTGAAAAACTGAATCGCAAAACAGGGTTCAAGGCCTCTAGAATATTTCAGGGGATCGTCCCAGGGAGATGAGAGCTGGATTCTTTCAGTATCTGTTGGAGAATGTACAAGGATGATTATTTTTGATGAATATTTCCGATGTTCCTACTTTTATCCCCCATCTGACAGTATATGCAGTTATGTAATACTGTACCAAGCCAAGTCTAACTTTAAAAGTCAAATCAAATGGGATTCCTCCAGACAACATGAAACATAGTTTGATCATGTGATTTACAAAGGTTTCATAAGCCTTTGCTTTTGTGTAGAATTTTCTCAACTGATAAATGTATGAAAAAGACATCACCAATAAACTAAGTTGGACAAATATTTCATCTGTGAGGCTAAGAGGACAGTTGGGAGAGCAGAGTGTTTCCTAAGACGTACTGTTATTTTGAGTTCAGTTTGCAAAAAAAAGAAAAAGGTTTTATCTCCCTCCATTCCCTATTTCTCGTCCAAGCCGTCTGTCAAGTCTGGCTCTGGCATCTGAATCGTCTTTGATGCAGTTCAGCAAGCTGTTTGCTCGGGCTAAACCGACCAAGCTCTCACCTCTCCAGAACAGGAAAATGAAGGTGGTGGTGGTGGTGGAGATGGGAGGGACGGGTGTAGAGAAACCCACAGAAACACACTGGCCAGAGAATCTCTTTCAACCTGATTCTCTGTTATATATTTGTTTAAAGTGACATCAGGAAAATAAGAACAGCAATTGAGTTCAAATAACAGAAAACAAGTCTGGCCAACTGAGCACTTTGACGCTGTCCCTGGTACTGAAAGAGCCACTGACCACTTTCCAAGACCTTTTGGCGCTGTCCAAAGTGCTGAAACAAGAGTTTAAAGCACTGTCCGCCACCTGCATGCATTTGGAAGAAACTACCTTCACTGTGCATCAGAGTAGGTTAGTTGCACTACCTCCAGCCATCTGTTAAATGCTGTAGTGTTTGCGAGTTCTCTTTACCGTTTGTGTCTTTGTCTGGCAGGTAACCACCCATCATTTGGAGGTCTGATTCTGTTCTAAAAATGAGTCGGTGGAATACTCAAAGTGGGCCATATGGAGGATTTCTGGGAAGGATCTGAATGCAAACTATGAGACTATGAAGAAGTCAGCAAAGTCTTAAAAAACTTGAATGAAATGGGATAACCCAATAGCACAGAATGTGTAATGTAACATCAATTTTGTGCCCATAATATGTTTAAAAATGTGAAATGAGCACAAACTTTTTTTCCAGGTGACATGAAGATTATTTTCCTTCTTGCAGAAAGGATGTTGTGACAGTAGCTTGAATTGAACGTAGCATTTTCATGCATTTGTCGCTTTAGTTTGCAACAAAACACCAAAACGTAGCTGCTTCTCACTTAAGCAGTCCTGATGAAACACATGTGTAATACATTTTTTTTCCATTCTTGCAGTGCATGCAAAATAGAAAAAAAAAGGTTCAGGGCTGAGTTTTTATATGTGACAGCCTCTTTTTCACAGCTGAGTCTATATTGTGTCTGGCTGTTAAAATGTTAATGTCTATGTCCACTGGGAACACACTGATAAAACAGATCTCAAAGGTTTATAAAGCGATTCAAATAAATCCCATCTACACTGTCAAAACCTTTTTTGTTGTCTCGATGTTTCTGAATACGTTTTCTAAATATTCACTGTGAGCAATTTATCTCCCAGAAACCTCTGACTGGGCTCTACCGTTACCCTGAGATCACTACAGTGTGTGTAACCACCCACTGTAGTGATCTCAGAGTTATGCTATTATTTACACAACATCATAATCTGTGTGCATCACTGGAGTCGCTCGTCATCTGATTCCCGTAGACTAGTGGCTACTAACAGTCATGATAAAAGCCAGTTCCCGCTGACAGCATGGGAAAGAGAGTGAAAGTGAGTGTCGGGAAGAGGCGGGTGGTGGAGAGATGGTGGGGTGGGGATGCTGCTGGTGAACAAGCCTGCCTGTGATTTGTACGTCTACAGGAAACCACGCGGTGGTCGGGAGATGCCAGAGATGACAAGTTGCCCCCATCATTTCTTGATAATAAGGAAGGACGAAGAGGAAAAGGATGGCTGGAGACATTTTGCTCTCTCCTTCCCTTCTGTTTTGCACACTGGTGTTCCTCTGCTGCTGCTGCTGCTGCATGCCTATGCAGCTTTCCCAGGCTCTCGCTCCCTCTGCGTGTGTGTGTGTACGCTTCTTCCGAGGGAGTCGTGCTGAGGCCCTGATGCTCAGCGTTGTCATTCAGGCAACGTTCACACAGGCAACCCCCGCAGGAAGCCCTGGCACCTCCCCCTTGCAACGACACCCCTTCCCCCCCACCCACCCACACCTGCCCCCTGCTGCCCCCTGCTCTCCTCCTCCACCCCCTCCCCTTTTCTGTTCTCTGATCTCACTCAGCAGGCAAAAGCTACAGAGCTGTCTGGGAGGTAGAGAATGAGAGGACAGAGAAAGACAACACAGCAGGAATAAGAGCAAATTCACATCTAGCTCAAAAAATGAAAGCAGACATGTTTAACTTCGGACAGCCAATGTCATTTCTGATAGTTTCATTCCAAAATTAGATTTCCCTTTGAGAAGAAATGTGATCAAATTATCTTTGCAATGTACTTCAGAAAATAATTGTGTTTTAATCTGGCAACACACATGACTGTCATAGTCAACATAAATATGAACATCCTTTAAATGTTCTTCTAACCAGTAGGATTCAGATAGATTTTGGTCCAGAGTAGAGGTCTCCAACTTTTGCTGAAGTAAAGCTGAGAGCCAGGAGCTCATTCTCTGCATTAACTACTGCAGCTGCAGTAGTTTCATGGCTGTAGCCTAGCATAAATATACAACTGTAATTTAAAACATTCAAAGTAAATTGATTCACACAAATAACACAACTCTTATAATGTATTTCCAGTCCTGACCATACAATAGATCAAAATCCAACAACTGTATAAAGCAGTATGTACGGGGAAAACAGATCTTTGTAGTGTGACATATAAAGTTATATTTTATTAAACAGCTTGTGAGACGCACACACAAAAAACTACAAGCCGTCACTGATGAGCTGGACTTCATGTGTTGGACAAGAACAGGGGACATTTATGTAACATTTGGTCACATGTTTCTTTCACATTAAGAGCCTGTGTCTGTGCATGTGTGGAGTATATTGAGGAAACTCAGCTTTCAGAGCTCATTAGGTGAAGTGTCCGTCTGGTGGTGGTGAAGGGGTGGTTATGCAGACAGGCAGAGATACAGCAAGCTGATGTAGCATCCAAGCTAATTAGAGAATTGCTCTTTTTTTTTGGCTCGTTCTCACGCCGACTCAACCTGTATTAATTGATTGGCTGGTTAATGGAAGTGAAGGAGAGGAACGCAGGAGGGAGGAAGAGGAGGCGGTGGAAGGAGTGTGCTGGTCTCAGCTAATGGGCCCGGCTCTGGTGTGTGGAGTAAGCAGTCTAGTCAAAGAATCAGCACTATAAAACGGATAGAAAGAAAGAAAGAGAGCAGGGGAGGGAGGGAAAGCAGCGGAAGAAGAGGAATACTAAGATCAGAGACACAAACTGAACGAGAAGGAGAATTTTTATATTTTATAATGAATCGCAGCAACATTTCAACAGGTGTGACATCTCACCTAAGAAGCTGTGTAACATGTAAAAGCATTAGTAACCAATCCCACAGTGAGGGTGCTGATACCGTCAGCACACAAGGATCATATGGATGCTTCTGTGAGTAATTTAGCTAGTGCAGAAACTGACAATTCAAAGCACAGTTGCCAGCCTTTATTTTACCCCTCTGCTTTCTCATCAGGAAAAAAAAGAAAGATGCCTCTACTGCCGATCTCAAGTCTCATCAAGTGACAACTGATCTGACTGTATCAGTTTATGTTGACAGAATAATTGCAATGACTTCTTATTAAAGTCGCCTAACGTTATAACCGAGATTCATCTATTCCATAAGTAAAACAAGTCTCACTCATTGGTTACGGAGTGGCAGCTTAGAGGGAGAGACACCATGCGGACTCAAAACCATTGATTCATCCACTGGGGAAATAATTTGAGCATTATACCTGTAAAGCATTCTTACCCCAAATCACCATTAAATATAGCATAATACACCTCACAGACAGCCCACAAGAGCCCAAACCTTTCCAGAAAACAGAATGCTCATTCAATGGCAACCTGCCAGAGTCTTAGGACGGCTAACGTAACTGCAATTCAAGCATGTCAAGCCCATATGTCCCAGGATGTCTAATACTCACCAGGTTCCAATAGTCATCCAGTTGAATAAATACTGAATTTACTGGAGAATCAAACTAAATAAGACTGGTAAATATCATATGTTTTGTTGCATTGTTAATTTTTAATGTGTTCATTGTTAAAAATGACTCAAGTTGTCGCCGTGAGCTCTGGAAAACAACAATGCTTAACACAACAACCAAGCTTAAAACAGCTACCTGGGTGGAGAAAAGTATAATCTAGTCCAAAAAGTTTATTTCCAGATAACAAATATATCTAGACACAATGTGTGAGCATAACCACTGAAAACCGTGAAAAGTGATTTTAAAGAGGCTGCAGTTTTGTTGGTTTTTTGGACAGTATTTCATTACCAAGAACAGTAGAGGTGAGAAATGTGTAGGAGGAAAAAAAAAAGGTGCCTGGCTGCAAAGAAAGAGTGAGAATGAACGTGAATGAACCGATGTGATATAGATAAAGCATTGTGTAACTGAGAACGTAATGTGGCAGGAAAGGAGAGGGGAGGACGAAACATGATGAAAAGGCAGAAGAAGCTAGATAACCTAAGTGGGTCAGCTCAGCGTCCATCTTGAATTAATCATCTTAGCACAGACTAATCAGGCATGTTGATACAGTTGAGACTGGAAAGAGAATCTACTTTAGTGCAGGGCAGTTTAATGAAGAAAGACCAAATGATACAATATATATGTATGTATGGGAAAATACAGTCATCATTATGTTAAAATGTCATAAGAAATGTAAGTTTTACATACAGAGAGTGAAAAATTACATCTTAATTCATTCTGTTTTTGTTTATGTGAGGTTATCTTGAAGCTAAGGAGCTTAACCTGAACCCAGCAGTCACCTTATCACTTATTCCCAGTTACAAGTCCATACATGCTGATCATTATATGAATTAATAACTCTGACTTATGAATATGTACAATTAAACCATTACCAGCATATTCTTGGCCAGAGATGCAGTGTTCCACCTGCTAAAAAGTAGGACAAAGCAATGATGATCCCAGTGGTATTTTGTGCAATTTTTCTTTTCTTGACATACAAGTGTAAACACAGCGCTGTGTGAATCCCAGTTTGCCCAGAACAGAAGTGTTGTCTGTGCACATTTATGAAGCTGCTCTCAGAACAGGGTCTGTTAACAACCAAAAGAGGGGACAGGTAAATCTTGTCAACCCCCCAACGAATAGTTTGAGGCCGTCTGTGGCTTTAACACACTCTCTCTATAAGAGTAACACACTCTTCAAAGTGTTGTTGAATTATAAGAGATACAAAAAAAATAGAGCAAAGATGGTCAGTCTGACTTATCACCAATACCCTAAATACAGTAAATTAATCGGCTATATTAACTCTCTAAAGTCTTTTTATGTTCTATAACTATCACATTTTTATTTTACTACATATTGTTGTTCAGGTAGTTTTAGTCTCTATGATAAAATACAGCCTTTGCCATTCATATCAATGGGAGACTGTGTTTAACAAAGCTTTTACTTTAACTTTTGACTTTTCATTTATTTATGAAGCACTTTACACAGGCATGAAGAAAAAGTCAAAATAACCAATAAAACAATAAAAAACAGTAAAAGCCAGCCAGAGTTAAAAGCCAAAGAGAAAAAATTTGTTTTAGGAGAGGTCTTAAAAACAAGAAGTGAGTCGGCCTGCCTGATGTACAAAGGCAACGCTAAGCTTCCTCCTCGTCTTAGGGACAACTAACAATGAGTGATGTGCCGACCTGAGAGCACGTGGGGGAGCATACAGCTGAAGCAGTTCGGACAGATACTGTGGGGCAAGGCCATGAAGACATTTAAAAACAAATAAAAGAATTTTAAAATCAATCCAAAAATGAACTGGGAGCCAGTGCAGCGATGCTAAAACTGGAGTAATGTGCTCGTGTTTCTTTGTACCTGTTAAAAGCCGAGCAGCAGCGTTTTGGACCAACTGTAGTCGATCAAGTGACCACTGGTTAACCCTCCTGTTATGTTCGTTTCTCAGGAACAGCCATGATGTTCCTGGGTCAATTTGACCCGGGGCATATTTAACTCTCCAAAAGTGTCAGAAACCAAAAGAAGTCCAATAAACATTGTTTATATCTCATAATTAACCCCATTACTAACCATTTCAATCAATATTTAGAGCAATGGTATTATTTACCGCTCACAGATCATGGTTCAATGGGGATAATCCACTCGTTTTTCATAAAAAATGCATTTTAAAACTTTTTAAATGTACTTTGGAAAGACCTACATATAAAATATAGTTTTACATGACATTGATTTTTTTTATTATTATTTACATTTAGAATTTTTTTTTACTGAGTGATTAAAAGTAATGTTGATAAATTCACATGACACACCTCTTCTGTTCAGGGTCAATTTGACCTGCTGACTTAAAATCAAGAAAAATAAGGATTTGTACTGAAAGTAAACATTATTTCAGCACAGTTTTGGAGCCAGAAATGAAAAAATAACAAAATAAATGTCCAGATATTTATGCTGAATTTAGCTGGTTTTGTTGGGCATAAATTGCCTAAATGGGCAGCGACCTCTGAATGTCACTAGCCTTTCATAATGACATTATGGCCTGGGTTATACAGTAGTGGAAGTTGCTCTACCCACTTGTCCCACAGTGTCTTAATAGCTGCCAGCTTGTCTCTCTCCCGTCTGATAGCCTTTGTCTCTCGATTATCAAATCAGATTACTCTGGAGAATATATAAAATTGTCTAAAGAGACATTGTGGCATGAAATTTAGCCCTGCCTGTCTCTGCATCCCACAGACTGGCTGTTGATTCATCTTTTGACTTATAGACCCCAGCCAGGATGACGACCCCCAAATATGCATATAAATGCATTTTATCCAGCTCCTTCTACTTCTCCCCGAAAACACGCCTTCCTTCTAGATTAGTCATTTTGAGAATGATTGTCAGTATTGAGCTGGGCATGACCAGCTCAAAAGCTGACTAGATGTCTGTCACACGAGTCACTGCCGTCCTAGTGGCCCTGGCACTGTCTTTATTATGTTTTGCCAGTTTTGCCTGACACATATTTGGAGATGAACTATACTGTATTTCACCAATTTTTGATGTGAATGTCTTGTAGGAATATGAATAGCAGTTTCCTCATTTAGTTTTGCACATAGTAAGCCTAGCAGAAGAAGTTTCATGCAGAAAAAAATATTTTTTACTATTTTTTAAAAATGTTAAAACGGGTCAATTTGACCCACAACATAACAGGAGGGTTAAGCCCAACATACAGTGCATTGCAGTAGTCATAATAAAAGCATGGATTAAAATCCCAAAGTGACAGAGAGAAAAATGGTTCCGCTCTGGACAGCTGTCTCAACTGGAAAAGGCTGGTTTTGACCACCGAGCTGATTTGTGCATCAAATTTCAGTTCAGCAGAGACCATCACAGTGGGCTGCAAAACAATGATATGGTGCAGGGCGCTGCGTTGGCCGGTCACGTACTGTTCATGCTTGTGTGCATTCCTGGTGGATTGCTGCCGGGACAACTTTCCAGAGTTGTACAGTCCTGTCTGTGAGTATTACAGTGTGTTTATTAAGCTTATAAAACACACTCAGTGCCACTACCTGAAACAGCACATCAACAATTCCTGGCACCAGCCGGCTTCCTTGTTTTAATGCATGAGGCTGGATTCAAACTGAATGCAACGACTAGAATGGCAAAGTGCATGATAAAAAACTTTACATAACTAGGTTAAACTAGCTGAAAGTCTGATTCTGCCCTTTAGAGATATAGAGACAGAATTACATAGTCACATTGTCTGTGCACAGTTAATTTGTTTTAATGGTGTGAAGAAGCTACAGCACAATTATGTTTGGTTAGCTTTAGGCACAAACACAACTTGGTTAAGTTTAGGAAAATTAAGTTTGGGTTTAAATCACTATCTTGGATGTAATGGTTACAATAACAATCATGTGGTTAGGGCCAGGAGACAATATTGGTGATGCCCAGTGTATATCCATGTTAACTGATTGATTTAAATCAGATGTGTTTTATACATTGTCCCTGACCTTCACACTCTGTGACTTTGTTGCTCAATAATAACTTTACCAATAGCTTTGTCAATTAACTGGCAGCAAATGTTTTCCACAAATGTACAGACATGTGATCAGATAATGGCTGACAATCAAGAACAATCACTCAAAACCTACTTGAACAACTGTTGTCATGCCTGTTTTATGAAGCTGCGTGTGATGTGTCGGCACAGGATTAATTGACCAGAATGTGGTAAAACTACCAAAATAATACTCACTGGCAAAAAAGAAAACACTCCACATAACCTGAGACAAATACATGTGTCACATTCATTACTTTATTGTACACTATGAGCAAAAGGGACAAACATTGAAATTTGAAATTATTGTTTGTTGTTGCAACAGGGTTTAGGTTAAGCACCTGAAACCTGCACAGGTTTAGATAAATCAAGTTTACAGTTTCTAAAAAGATAATTGGAGGTCATTGACAGAATGCAAACTCTCGCTCTCCATATCCATCCACAACTTTTCCATAAAAAGCATGGAACTACTAATCCAAAATACATCTTGTATTAACACATAAATGTAATACCTGTAGGTACTGGGGTGAGTAGACTTGAGAATGGATACACAAAACCCCAAACTAGGGTCCAATTATTTGTTCTTACAGCCTGATTTGAAACAATTTCCTACAAACCACTGTTGTCTCAGTTGGTACTGGGAAGCTGCACTGTGCATTAAGCACAGTTTACTCATGAAGTACAATAATAGTAGTATGGACCAGGAAGGGGGACGCAGGTTCAATTCCCAGCCTGGATCTGTTCAAATAAAGCTCGACCAGGTGGACTGGAGATTAATGTGAGTGGTTTTCTATTTTTGGTGCTGCGTGTTGGACTGAACCCTGATCTCTCCAGGTGGTTCTGCATCATGGTACAAGTAAGAGAAAAAGTGGTTGGAAAAGTAAATTGATTGATGGTGCAGGCATTGTGAGCAAAGCCTGGAAGAGGATAAAACAAACAAAAAAAAACTAATAGTTTTTACTCTGGCCAAAAATCACACATGTACCTTTTTTTTATAGCCTTCCACTGAATTCATTTTAACGTGTAGTTGGAGTGAAAGACAAGAGGCAGGATAGAATAAGAGAAAGGGATTAGAAAGAGGAGAGAAAACCAGACAAGAGGAAGTAAGCAGAAGAGCAAACAAAGAGAAAATAAAAAGAAGCAGAGGAAAGAAGGAAAGAAAGGAAGAAGAGAGAGAAGAAATGAGAAAAGTAGGGAAGGCAAGGAGAAAACTGACCAAAGGAGGTCAAAAACAAAAGGTGGTGAGCTAAAATGAGACGAACAGTTAACAAGAAGGTGAAGAAAAGGTCTGGTAGAGGAGGAGAGACGTAGAGAAGGCTGGAAATCAGGTCAGATAGGAAGTGAGAGAAGAGATAGTGATGTGACAAAAAGGAGGAGAGGAGAGGAGCGAGCGATCGAAAGGAGCGATAAGGAGACGGAAGAAGGTGAAAAAGAGGAGAACGGGAACAGAGAGGGAGACGGGGATAGGGTGAAGAGATGGGGGAGGGAGGGAATGAACCTGCTTTCTCTGATCCCTTGGTAAAGTTGAATTTAATACCATCGCTGTGAGGACACTTTTACACTGTGAGGACATGTTGGACTGGTCCTCACAGGTATAGAAAGACACTTCCGTGTGAGTGTGTGTACAGTAAGTAGACCAGGACACAGAGGTAAACCAGGCAGTGACAAAGTGACAGGATAATTCTGTTCTCATCTCTCTCTCGCTCCCTCCTTCTGTTGCACTCATCCACCTTTTAATCTCTAATTTCTCCTTCACCCGTTCTATCCTTTTCACTCCTCTACTTTTTAACGCTCTCCATTCATTATTTCCCTCTGTGTCTTCTCCGATTCACCTTTCGTCTCCTTTCTCTTCAGACACTGAATGACACAAAGACAATGTGATATCAAAAACCTTAATCTATCCAAATGATTCACCCAAACCAAAGTATTCCTAGTATCTATGAGAAACTATACATCACTTAATACAGTTCAAATGAATGATCAACGACCATTAAAAAAAAATGGATATCCAAGTAAATTTCTCTGGATGGTTTGGACGAGATATAAAGAGTCGAGTATGGTGAATATTTTGACAGTTACTGATTTTGTTTAAGACAGGTTCAATATACTTTTTACAAATAGATGCCTCATCCTAAACATTTGAATTAATCTTGTAGGGCTAAGAGGAAACATTCAGTAGCTGCAAAAATTATTTTTTATTAAAAATTATTTTCAGAAATAGATTGTGGGTTCAGAAACTGTTTGATAGGTAGAAGTCACTAGAAGTGCAAGAATAATTGTGTACATAATTTGTTAGTGATGTTACATATACACTTTTGTGAAGTTCAGTGCCCACGTTACACAAAGCTTGAGGTGAGTGTGTTTCCACGTCTGGCAAATTCACTTTATTACCAGGAGTTTTTTCTAAATGCTAAACTGTCTGACATCAAGTGTTGTGGAAGCTCCTACACACACTAACTACTGTATGCCATCCTACGCACTCTCTCAGGTTAGCTTCCACCACTCCTCTCACAGCTAGTGCTGTGATATTTCTCGCACAAAACAATGGATACAGTTACAGGCCAGTAACAGACTTTGAGCAATGTTTTTATCTATTCATGTTGCTTCATGGACGACTGTTCACTGTTCTCAACATGCCCCATTATGCAGCAGTATTTTTGCTAGGTTGTTCCTGAAGGGCGATGCTGTTCAAACTGTACATAGCCGGTTAGAAATAAGGAGTGGGACCAGTAAGTAAAAATTTGTACTTGACATATTGTTTTGAATCAGTTATATTATTACATGGCTCATGAATTAGGTTATAATCCCAACAGTTGGCCTGTGCGTTACTTACAATGCAGCACACATAATTTACGAAGCCAAACGATACAAAAATAGATGTAACAGCATTCATGGCGATTGTTTATTTAAAGCATATGCATGAGCGAAAGCCAGTTATGTTATGTTTGGCATTTCCGGGAGCACTTTACATTACAGCTCTGTAATACCATGGTAATAACAGGTAAGAGAGGGCGTAATGGTTTGATAATAGCAAGGTAATAATGGAGTAATATTTAGGCAATAATGCGACTAGGTCATTATTTCAATAATAACATTATTACAAATAATATCACAGTAGTTATCACAGTAATAAGCAGGTAATAGGTTGTTATGAGCAGCAAGTATATCTACATAATAGGTCAGAAACAAATGGATAATAATGTGGAAAAAGAAGCACAGCTGTAAAAGGCAAAGCTACCTGCTTGTACTTTATTTACTGGTAATTTTAAATTACACCAACACCATGGCAAAGATGAAATGCTAGATAAGTTCACCCAGTAGAGAAATGGACACAAGAATGCAAAAAATACAGACTAAAATTAATCAGAATCTAAATCAATAATTACAGTGATATTAATTAAAAACATGTTATGATTGAAATATGACCTAGTTACATTATTATTACCTAAATGTTACCTCCTTATTACCTTTTTATTGCCATAGCATTACACCCTCTCTTAACTGGTTAATACCAGTGTATTACCCTACATACAATCATCCATTACCTTAATATTACACATCTATTTCCTTGTTATTTCCAAAATATTACCCCACTATTATCAAATTACTACCAAGCTGTAAAGTAAAGTGCCATACCACATTTCATTGCAGCACATGTTTTTGACCTTGGTCGGCATGGTAGCACAATTCCCACATGTACACCTGATAACGGCAAATATAATTTTAAGTTGGCGTCAATTAGCAAAATCTAAATGTTGAACACAGACTAAGAAGTTGTGACTTAAATGTTTTCCAAACAGAAGCATTGTCTTTGTTGTTGAGGTTGTTTGTTTGTTCCACCTTCACATTCTGGATCAGATTCCAGCTCAAACATGTATGGCTGAATTTCAGTAGCTTATATTTTGAATGAAGACCCTCGTATTTATGTGATGTCACTGACACAGTTTACAGACGGAATCTGGAGTCAGCAAAAGGTAAGGGCAGTGCCGACAACCACTGTTGTTGGGCATAGTTTGGCTCACAGGAAGCCTTCCACAAGCTGACCAATGAGAACAGAGTGGGATGGAGCGAAGGTGGGCCTTAAAGACACATAAGCTCAATTAACCTTTTTAGTCCCAAGGCCAGGAGATACTGAGGGATTAAAACATGTATGTGCACTTTTTCTAACTTGAAAAAAATAATAAAATGTTGTATTAATGGAGCCCCAGAATAAAATCTCAACCCTAAATTAAGCATAAAATGGCCATTTTAAAGTCTAAAATTAGGTATTTAAAAGATTACATATTGTAGGCAGTGAAAAGACTGTGGTCATAGTTTAATTGTGTAATTGTGTTGTTTGGAATAAATGTAATGTCATGTCTACGAACACTAAATGTTCAACCATCCAACCAAATGTCTTGTAGATCTTTAGATTTTGTATCACATCAGTTCTAAAAGAGGACACTCTTTGCCTAAAATGTAAATTGTTAGGGAAACTAATTTCTTAGGTATTTTGTTGTCATTTAATGGGGGCAATCTCAAATTTTGCTTGATACTTAATTCCATGAGAAGAGCTCCATAATAGCACAAAACAAATATAAATCATGTCAAATACAACCCAAACAGATGACAGCCTGCATTTCAAAGAATGTAGTAAGTAGGTACAGGAATTGTACATTGCGGCATCAGTAAAACTGAATGTTGAAAAGTGTGAGTCATCGCTTGTGACGTTCAGTATCTGGGAAACCGTTCTGATTTTGCTCATACTGTAAGTTTGGATTTATACGTAGTAAGAAGAGAGGTTTTATTTTGTTTTTTTAACATAAAAATCTTGCTGAGTGCAGCTTTAATGTGTTTAAAAGCCATTGGAAGTTTAAACTAATTAACTAAGTCAATATATCACACAAATATAAAGCGTATAATGGGTTTGTGTGCCATTAATGTCCCCAGAGTAAAGGTTTCATTGAGAAAAGCTGAGCCTGAAGGGTAAGGCAGTGCCCTCACTAAATGGGAGTGGCTGGCAGCCGGCCAATCATAAAGACGGGGCGACCCTGACTGACAGCAAGAGGGAGCGAGGGAGAGAGAGCTCTTAAATGAAACACAATGTCATCTACCACAAATGATGCAGTCATCCTTGAACCAATCAGGAACAAGTACTCCCAGTTCACTCATTCATTACTCCCTTCATAAAACACTCAGTTTACTCTTTACAGTGGAGTCAGAGTTTGGACACTTGCAGGTGTAGTGTTAATTTCCCCATTTATTATGGGCAAATAATTTTTTTAATTGCCTAAAACAAAATAAAGCATCAATTAATGCAAAACATGCAATAATTTATTGCCATGAATGGTTAATACGAGGTATTACGTTGCTTTGATGAATGGGAAAAAAACATGATTATTATTTTTGGTGTAGTGAGATGCATTACATAAAGGCTAAGACTATACAGTAGGACCAGAACCCTGAACACAGAAGATCTTTTGTGAATGTGTATTGTTAGCAGAATTCAGCAGTAGGTAGTAAATATAGTGCACTAAGCAGCAAATGAGGATGATTTCAGAGTAGTTATTTGCCCCCGTGTGGAACAGTAGAGCCTGCTTCCTGCCACAATTCAAGATTCATCGTCTGTCTTTTTTTTTTGTCTCCGGCACTGTGAAATTTTGACTGCAAGATTATAATGTTTGTCCAACATCCTGAAACAACAATAGATTTACATGCTGTTCTGTAAGATCATTAAACCCAGAAGGACAAATAATAAATGTGTAGTAATCCTCTACGAAGACTAAAACGCTGCTGTTTTTAGATGAAGACCTTCAATTAGAATTGCTTTTATTCACAAATTGACTGAGAATTGGAAAAAAAAAAAGAGATGCTTTCCAAATCTCCACCACTGCCATTATTTTCTGCTCGCAGCCCAAATCTAAACACACCATCATCCAACAAGGCCTTCTTTCCAAGCAGAAAAACGGCTGTGTCATTACAGGAAGATAGCTGTGACTAAGACTATTAGCTAATTGAAAGGCTGACTGTATTGGCTACTGCTGCGGCTGATCGTTCAGGCTGACACAACAAAACACTCCCAGTTGGTGAAGTTTTCCTTTGGGGGAAAAAAAAAACTTTTTCTGATGGAGATTTTTACCCTAAGAATAAAATAAAACTCCTTCATATCCTAGCATATCTTAGCATTTATATGTTGCTTTAATTTCGACAGTACCTCCAAACTACCAGCACACACGACAAATCGCTGTAAATGCAAACCAGCCCTTACAAGTAACAGTAACAATGTGAATGGAATCTAATGGAAATGTTGATGAAGCTGCCAAAAAAACCCTCCTCCCACCAAGTTCTGCTGGGCTAGCGCCCAAAACACTCAAGCCCATGCCTTGATTTACAGCCCTTCCTCTGTAATAATATATGAAGAGGAAATAAGAATTAGTTTCTTAGCACTGTACTCATAGCAGACGAGTAAAAGTGCAGGCGACAGGGTGCTGCAACAACAAGAATTTCCATGACTGCAGGGCTCAAACTTTTGTTCTGTGTGTTTTTGTTTACAGTTGTGTGGCAGACGTTGTTGTACGCATTGGCTACGTGTTTCAGCACAGTACAACAAAGTACATACATTTCCCTGTGCATGGTTTGGAAAAAGGATATTTGCTTAAACTGCTGCCTTGTGCACAGTTCACTCCTCAGAGAGAACAAACGTGCTCCCAGTGGATTTCTCCTCATTAAAATAAAGGACGAATCGATGATTTCTAAACCTTCTATTTACCCAGGAAAAGAATTTGCTGAGCAGCCACGCTTTTTCTACAGAAAAGCCCTATACTGCCTGCTGTGCATTTAATGCATAGCCTTATGCATATTTACAATTGAAATCTCATTCTAAGTGACTTTAAATCTGACTTCTGTATTTAAATGTGTTTATCTTGGATTCAGTGCAAAAACTACTAAAGTAACAGCAAGGTTTCTTGGTGGCTGCATTTAAGTAGTAAAGCAAATGCACTGCTTATTAAATGCTGGTTGAAGGGTAAAGTTTCAGGCATAACTAGAAAACTAGAACTGATGACATGTTGTTTGCTTTAAACAAAGTCCAACATGTAAGGAGTCTGAAAGTGTTACCTTTTCACCTTCTCCCCACTTAGTGTAGTTGCGTGTGCAGCATTTGAGCTGACTGAACTGGGCAGTACTCTACTGACCCTCTGTGCTCACATGAGGTACTGCAGAAAATGCAGATGAGACCATCCACCCACTCACGCACATGAGCAGCGGTGACAAGTACATTTAGCAAAGTACTCTACTTAAGTACAGTCCAAAGTAATTCAGAGGCAAATACTGTGCCTTTAACTGTACTATATGTACATATACAGAGTAATTCAGAGTAATTTATGTGATATACACATCAACATGTACTAGCAATTTGAGTGTGCTTTGCACTGAATGATTACTTAATAAATGAATTGAATTTGTAACAAATTATGCTATAAATATTATATTGCCCTAATTTTAGAGATATAAATATATCTCATAATAGCCTATTTTTGTTAGAGGGATTTGGTTCTTTTAACTACTTCTAACTTTTCATTTGTTGTTTGCTTTATTTTGCACTTTAATTCTTTTGATTTCTTATCCATTTGTCATGAAAAATCTCAAAGGAGCAATGAAATAAATGTGGGGTCCGTACAGTAGACTGCTGTATTTTACAGCGGTCACATAAACACATGATAAGTTTATTAGTGTTTGCTGACACCTAGTGGTCATACAGAGTACTGCAGTGATTCAGCTGCGTCTTACTGACTAAAATCAGGGTATGTGTGTATCATCACTACTCATATAAAGCAACACTGTGCTCTTACACATTCACTACTAAGTATTTATTGCTCCTATAGAATCATAATTGATTTTACCTTCTGCCATTTTTTTTAAATCACACATTCAGTCATTTCATTTCCATGCATTTCATACTGTTAATTCAAATAAATATTTGTTCAGGTTGCAGAGTGAACACATCCTAAGATAGCAAATGTATATTTTAGGAGATGTAGAAGAGCAAAAAGTAAGATGACAGAACAGAATGAAATTTGAGATGTTAGGGAAAAAAACTGTAAAACTCTTAAAGCACAAAAACACAACTGTTCCAGCTTTGCCATAAATACAAGAATCCAAGGGTTAGAGCTTCCTAGTTGTAAGAAATATCGGGAACTTCTGACGCCTTCTGCACTTTAGCTCCTACTTGATGAAAGAACTTTAAGTGTCCACAAAGTGGCAAACAGTGGCAAAATTGCTGCAAAGGCACTAAGACTTAGATCTAAACAAAAACAACAATCAGTCAATTCAGCTAATTTCACAGGAGCTATACATCAATTACATCTCTTTGTAGATAGTTCTGTTGAAATAGTCTGATGACAGGGCTAACAGTGAATGCAAACATGGCCTAATGAAACATTTCCAAACATTTCAAAGGAAATAACTACTCCCATTCTGTCAACCTCAGCCGCCCCATCCTGGACACAGCACAGTGAGGCTCCAAAAACACTAAATGAATCAAGTCCAGTGTGTGGGCACAGAGCTCACCTGCGTCACAGTGTGTCAGTCTGACGCACATGGTTTTGTATCACCTTGCTGTTACACACACACACACACACACACACACACACACAGATTTATCATTTTTTACACAATATAAAACACACATCAACAAATGAGTCTCTTCATCATTATCAACACAAGAGGGCAGTCGAAGAACTATCGGACCTTTGATCTAACTGACTGACCAGTGGGGTGTGGCGAGTGTGTGTTTGAACACAGGCAGGTGGCCAGTGGGCTGTGGTGAGGAATAAAGGAAAGAAGGTGGGGTGAGTCACTGAGGATTTGGATGTCAGCTAAAGAGAAGCACAAAGAGGGGTGTGTGGTGTGAGGTGATGGCTTTTAAAAATGGGAAATAAAAAGACTGTTCTCAGACAAACAACATTGTCTGTGAAGATTCTCAGTCGTCCAGGTCATGGTTATCCCATAAAAGGTTCAGGTTCAGTGGCAACTGGACTTGTTTAAGCTCTTGAAGATGTTTGGCTTTATCAATTGAGGAACAACACTTTTTTGAGGGGAAAACATTATTCATTTAAAGATTTAAACTGACCTTTGTTTGCGTTTTCCTCACAGCCAATCTTTTGACAACTAAGACCGTCCTGTCTTAGTAGCATACAAGTGCAGCTTTGTTAAAACACGTTTCAGACAAGGTCGTGGTGGTAGGTTGATACATACTGTATATAAAAAGCATGTAACATCAGTGCAAGACACCAAGGATGAAAGTCAAGCTAGGAGTTAGGAGGAAGCAATAAAATGCTTGTCATCCCTAACTTTAGGACTAATTTTGGGAAGTGAGAGGTAATCAGCACCAATGAATGATTAAAGTAGATCTACCTGGTGTAGTTAGTGTTAATATACACTGGACGTATATCTCAATAACTCAAAAGATTCATTTGAAGTTCTCGAGAAAACAAGCAAGTTTTGAAAAAAATATTATTTAAGATAAGATAAACTTTATTGTATCTTGATATTACTAACATCATGAAATATTTTCAATAAACCATGCTATTGAAGGAAACATGATTACTTATTGTTAAATTTGCTTGTTTTCTCAGGAAATTATTTTTAAAAAGGGGCGAGGAAAGAGAAAGGACAGACAAAATAGAGAGAGTGATGTGTGTGGAAACAAGTGGCAAAGAGGGGAAAGAGGGAAAGAACGCGATAAGGGATAAACAAATGATAGGTGGTAAGAAGAAAGAATGGAAGATGTGTGAGATGGAAGCGAACAAAATGTAATGAAAGGAGCAGAGAGGAAAGGAGTGATGGATGAATGTGAAGGAGAAGTACAAGGAGAGAAGGAGAAAGAAGGTAAATACTAAAATGAAGGATCTGCTCTCTCCAGACAGAAGTGCAGTTGGCAAGTGAGTGGCAACACCGAGCCAGTGGAACAAGCTGACTGATGCTGGCACTAATACAACACAACATGAAGACAGAAACAGAGATGTGGAGGAACATTTTACTTAGTCTCTCCTTCATTAGAACATGTCTATCACCTGCCACTCACACAGCCATGTCTTCAAAACATTTAACTTAGATATAGTACTTAATGGTTTTGTCAGAATGGTGGTGTATAAACCGCAGGCATTAAGAGTGGAAGAAGGGGGAAATTACAGTATTTAGTGTATGTTGTGACATGTAACATTAGGAAGACTGATATTTTGCAAACTCCTGTGACCCTTACGATGACAAGTGGTTAAGATAACGCATGAACGGATATTTTGCAAAACGCCATTGTTTTTGCAAAATTTACGAAGTGCAAAATTATTTTGCCAAGAGATGGTGGTGTGCTCTACCGTAAGTGTTGGGTATTTGGATGTCATCTTGAAAAGAAACACTGACAATCATAAATAAAAAGGGGTCAAAACAGTCATCTTTTTACATAACACATAACTGTGGTGTCAAATCTAATGGTAGTCCGACATTCACTACCTGTAGACCTGTTTAGCATAAACAAAGCTAATCCAAAGAGAGGCAGGATCTTGGATGTTGGTTTGTTTTTGACTTGTATAAATGTCTAGACTGCTCATTGCCCCCATCGAACTTCACTGTTGCAATGTCGCCATGCTTCCAGATATTAACAGTTAATTTGGTGGGTACAGTTTTATCATTTGCAATATAAAAGATGATCAAAAGACAACACCCAGGATGTAATAAAACTTTTTTTTTTACATTCCATATATGATAACCAGGTTACTGTAGTGAATGCAAGTATATACACACACACACACACACCCCTATCTCTTTGGCCCATTCATGGAGATCTTACTGGGTCTGATAGTAAATGAAACAAAACACCATTATGTTTGTTATGCACAGTCAACTTATTCCACCATGAAGCCACACTACACACAGATACAGGTTTATGGGTGTGTGCTCGCCGTATGGGAGTGAGAGATTTTTGGAAGGATGAAGCAACACTTGCGTGAGGAGACTGCAAATGTGCAGTATGTAAGAGGAGGAAAGACATAAAAACAGCCAGGAGGAGAGAAATGAACAGTGTGAAAGGAGTAGTTCAAGCTTTTTGAAGCTGGTCTTAGTACAATATTGAGGTTCTTATATATTGTTCACAGTAGCTCATGGTTGCTACCGATGCCTCTTTCCATTAAACATGGCGTTTCAAATTTCACCCAGACTAAGCACTGTCACACCTCACACCCTGGCCTGCCTTCCTGGTTCCCTGGTTCTCCATTGCTCAGTCACTTTGGTCACGCCCTCACTTCACC
>JAUMHL010000001.1:2681036-2701647 GCA_032362345.1 Sandelia bainsii | reverse complement strand
AACTCCCTTTAACGGAAGAAACCTCCAGCAGAACCAGGCTCAGGGTGGGCGGTCATCTGCCTCGACCGGTTGGGGTGGTTGAAAATGGTTTTGATCTGCTGGTCAAATTCTTGATATTACATTCAAGTACATTAAAATCTGCCTTTTTTTAAATTTTAATATACTATACAGGCAGCTAAGGTTCCAAGGATTTGGGGTTGAGTGTCTTGTCCATGGACACTTTGACATGAGGCCAAGAGGAACCAGGAGTCGAACTACTGACCCTTCAGTACATGAACTACTTCTTTACCAGCTGATCCACAGCTGCCCCAGTGAAGCTTCATTTGGGATGGATGTAACCTTTTGCGTGGGAAATCGATTCATCAAAACGTCTTGCCACCACAGGTCGATACTGTCAACCTCCTGAACGTATAAAACTCATGGTTTCAGATGAAGCAGTGTCTGTTCTACGACTTCACTGGAGTTTTTTTGTTTCATTTGTTTTGTGTTCAAATTTGAGGCTAACATATCAAATCTGATTGTATGAACAGGTACACAAATAATGCACCTGTTCATACAATTGTAGCAGCTCAGACTAGAGGTGTTCATACACATCTGCATGAACGATTTTCAAAGTGAACTGACTACGCTGAGAGCTATTCAGTGCTGAACGAGAGCACTGCTGTGTGTCTTAGCTCCATGTTAAAAGCACATTAAAAGACTATCAACCTTACAGCGACTGTATCGACTAAGTAGCAACAGATACTGAGCTGAAGGCAATCTGAATCAGCCCTGAACATTACACCAAATTGGTCCAAATTTCACAAGACTTTTGCAGATCCAAAGCAAGCACTGATGCTGTGTTTTAGTCATCAGTGAGAGCATAGAAACAAGCCTCTGAGCTATGGTATCAGTCGACACCAGATCAACATCATATTTGACCACCTTCCATCAAATAATGTGACTGGCAGAAACATATCCTCTAACTACACTATGTCTTTAATATCTGCTTGTGTTTTGTTCATTTATCTCTGGACATCTTTTCACTTTGGTAATTTCTGGTAAGTGGTGGTTTAGTTTGACAGCTACAGACTCTGATAGCAGCTCTGTTTAGTCTTATGCCAATAAGAATCTACTCAGTCGAGGGAAGCTGACAAACAGAGGGATGGGAGCCACTGAGATGGACTGATGGATGAAAGGATACAGAGATGGATAAACTGAATACTGAGACAGAGGGTCAGGAAAGTGATGACCCAGAAGCAACAGGTAAAGAGTGCAGGTGTGCGATCACATTTAGCAAACAAGAGTAAAAACACATCTGTCAGAACAATTCAGATCCTTTCTATGGCTCTGCTTCCACGGGGGCTCGAGCTTCCTGTAAAGGTTCAGTAACATTTAGATCCAATCTTGTTATGTTGATGTCATATTGGGCCAACACAGGCCAAAATAGTAAAGGAACAGTCAGAAGAGGGAATATTTTTGGCTAAGTGGTACAATGGTACTTTCTGAGAGATTTCTACATAGAGGTTTTACATAACTCACTCATCCAATATCCAACACCCTGCGGAAAGTGTCCAATAATAGCTTAGGAAGGAGGAAAACTTGAATGTCTATCATGATCTTGACTCCTTTCTAAGAGTTGAAGGATTTGAGAGGCTTTTTTTTCTCTGCACCAGTAGCAGCTTTAGGATGGTCTCAGACTTGAAGCAGTTCCATTTGACCCCACCTTGCAGTTCTTTCATCTGTAATATTGAATTTTATTTAAGGCGCAATACCAGCATGAGTGCAAGCACATGTATTTTTTTCATTTTATTTTTATTTTGCTCTCTGCTTTTTCTCTTAGGATTTTCTGTTCAAAACTGAAAGACGTAGAGAAGTTCAAATATACTTCCCTCTGTCAGCCAAATGCAGCTAGAAAGAAGATGCAACGCCTTATCTGAAAATGTCATAATGGTGCAATGATAAGACATTTTTGTATCGGTCACATGTCCATCATTGTTTTTGGTGCTTCTAAGTCAAATGAAGTGTTACCTCTAAACACACTGAGTCTGGTAAACAGAATCATGTTTTATTTAAAAATGTTGTTAATGTATCTTTATATCTGTTAAATTTATAATTAAACTGCACTATTCAATGTCCAATTCCAGACAGAAAGGCACCTGGCCAACTCAGTGGACCCAGGTCCTTCAAGCTGTGAGGCAACAGCACTAAACAGCACACCACTACTAAAGGTAATTTCTTCAACTGTGGCACAAACGTCCACCTGCACACAATGATTAGATTTTGGTATTTGGTTGAAGGTCAAAGATCATGATCACTGTGTCCTTGCGTCAGTCCGACTCTCGTGAATGCACTATTTCAGGAATGCCTGGAGGGAATTTTGTTACATCTGAACCAAACGACTACTTGGACTCATGGATGAACTGATTAGAATGAGAGTCTGGAGAGGTACCATTGACTGATCGGCCAAGGCGAACAACTGCAACACGGTTATTCTAGTTCATATTAGCAATAGGGCAAAAGACTTACGGTGATGACCCCTCACCTGACTGCACGAATAGACTCTCTGCTTCTATATTAGCATTTCTCAAATAAACATTTAGCATGTACTAGCAATATAAATAGAGTTTCAACAGTAAATATTTTGTGTCATTCATAGAACAAGAAACCAATAAAAAGCACAAAGGTCGCAGTCTCAGCAGACTACAGTAAATAAACCACAGTGTCTCCTCTGCAGGTCCTTTATCAACAGTGACTGAGCAAAGGCAAACACAGTTATTATTACATTGAGTAGGAGATGCTCCAGGGCCTGTGAGGCTTCAATGTTCTGTGTTTCAGTTTGGTTTGAGCCTCGACTGTCACTCAAATGTCAAGTCATATGATGTGAAATCTCAGACACGAACTCTGGAGGCCTGATATTGTGGCGAACATTGTTAGATTACAGGCTGGTTTTAAAACAACCTAAACCTTTTACTGGCTTGGAAAACCCTACATTAATTATAATTACATCCCTTTGAAAGCCTCCTACAGCCACTATGCTAATCTGAATAAAACTATTCCTCTATCTTCTCTGTTGGCTCATTAGAGACATTGAAAGTAATACTGTTTTTTTATAACCAGCTGTCACATGTTAACAAATCTGAAGTGGTGTAATATTAAAGGATTGATTGTTTCCTGATTTCTGGACTTTTACTGTCTAGTATTCGTATTTCGTCTTTCGTATTTCAAATGTTCAGTTGTGCCTAAAAATAAGTTGAAAACTGAAAATATCTTTTAAAAACTACACTTGCCCTCAGATCTTTCAGTGCAGCTGCTTTCTTGGGTCCGTGCACCCTTACCTGTCTGTCAGGTGCTCTGCTGTCCAGCGGTATCCGAGCCTGCGGGCTCTGGCGATTCCAGACCCGCCCACCGGGTCTCCAGTGGGCCCGACTTGCTCACCTGTCGGGCGGAGGCGGCTGGAAACCAGTCGGCGGTGAGGGAGGGACTGGTCGACCGGCTGAGAAACAAGAAGGTGTCAGTCAGCGGAGGGAAGGAAAACTCCATGTTCACATCCAGAACATCCCGACAAAAGTGACGCCCGCCGGTCAATGAATGGAAACGTGATGTGAAGTGAAGAGTAAATCCGAGAGAAGGATGCTGAGGAAGAGGGAAACCATCGAGGTGAAGGACGTTTTGTACTGTGCGCTGAGTTCTCCTCATCCACCACACTGGACTGTGGACTCTCTCTCTCTCTCTCTCTCTCTCTCTCTCTCTCTCTCTCTCCCCTGCACTCTGCCGTCTTGTATTTTCTCCCATGCATGTTAATTCACTGTATATTACAGATATTACGCGCGTTACACAACACTAATACCAGCAATAATAATTTATTTGTATTCTCTGATTCCAGATTTTAAAAATAAAAACTAATTTAGTGAAGGCTGCATTATTATGTGTTGACTTGTTTCCATCTTCCTCCAAGATGAAAGAAAACGTTTTTGTATCATACAGCATCATGACAACTTCTTCTGTGCTGTTTCGCTTTAAATGGTTTTATATTTTAAGGACACAGAGTAAAATGGAGCCTAAATAAATGTTCCTCTAATGGTTTCATGATCTATTAATGTGACTTTTTTATTTCCAGCTGACTGTCAATTATTCCTCCCTGCTTTCTTTTCTTTTATTAACAAATTCAGATCACTGTTGCTGAAGTGAAGTGGTTATACACGTACTTACAGATAAATGATGATGCAAAGATGTTAATGCACTTTTTCCAACAGTCAGGTTTTTTTGGGGTTTTTTTTTTGCACTAACAACTGATAGAGATATTAGTTCATACTTGTTCTGATTCAATGATCCATTTACAAGTGTATGTCTTTAAGAGAGAATTTAGGTGAGTGATGGGGAAATGCTGAGATCATTTGAGGCTACCGGGCTAAAGCTGCAGGACAATGTCACAGAGATCAGACTTTAAATTCTTTTTTTAAATGACATCACAAACTCACCTCAAAGCACGGGTGACACTGAAGTGTGCATGTTTGCATTTTTGCACAGCTTTTCACTCTTTGTGTGTCATGTTTTGTTCCATCTCAAAACGGGGGAAGCCAGACTCAGCACTTTTCCCACAGTTCTGCTCCATCCAATGATAACACCTTATTCCAGAAAATTAAAGGCTGCAAACACATACTGTAGAAACTTTGTCACACACACACACACTTAAGGGATTCAAATATTGCAGTAGCTCAGTACTGTGTAACCTTACTTAAGGACAAAGAAAGCGGCCTGGCTGTTGTACTGCAGAGAGTGGGGTTGAGGAAATATGCACAAAGGCACAAAGTACACACATTTACAAATGACACAGGCTGCAGTGTTGAGGCTGCTGTGCTATAGGAGCCACAGAGCAGGTCAGATCTAATACAGTGAACACTTCACTTCTGCATGTTTCCATTTAAGTATAACACAGGCTGAAGGTGAAACTACACCGCTGGTTCTCTCAACCTGAGATGATCCGACTGAGAACACTGAGTTCTCCGTCGCCCCTCAGCGGTCCCAGCAGGATGCCAGTGTCCTAAGTGAGACTTGATCATGCAGCAGCTGGTGCATCGTGCTATCAGTCAAAGTGCAGCTCTAGCAACGTTAGGCTTTAACTCATCAACCCTATGAAGTCATAGAGGTTTGACTTGAGTAGAAGTTACTTTAAGTTTTGTTGCTGCACTTCACCAGTTCTCACCTGCTTGGCTTGTTGGTTACACCGAAAACGATAGATTTCTCTGTTGAGTATTATTTCTGCATTCTCAGTTCAAATCAAATCAATCTAAAATGTTCATGCGATAAGTGAAAGTCCAAAATATTAATATCAAAAAGTAGAAGTACCTATTATACATGATCTTATTTCTGAATATGTGAAATTATTGGCTTATAATTACTGATGCATATAAAGGAGGAACTCATTTTTATTACTTTAAGTAATGATAGATGGTTAAAAGTACAGGCCACGTATCTCTAATTGTACTTAAGTAATTATGCAGGAAACACCACTGTATTAGAGTTTTTATGTTTTCATCTAACTGACTAAAAGTTATTTCCTGACAGTTCATTAGACTCATTCGTGGTGCCGCTGTGCCCTCTAGTGTAACACACCGAGATGGAGGCCAGTTCTCTTTCAGCCGCCTCCCTAAACTCCGGTGTTTTGTTTTGCAGCAGTGCAGAATATAGAGATTAAATTTAATTAAAATCACCCCCCAACTACATTCAGCAATCTGTGATTGTTTTTAATATCCACATTACGCAGCCCACTGATCAAAGCTGACGATAACTGCTGACTTGGACAAATTAAGTAGCTTTTAGCAATCAACAACAAAATGCACCATCATGACTGGGGCAAAACAGGAAAATCACAACAATGTGATAAAGGGAGGTGTTTTAAGTGTTCCAAAAATGGCTCAGTTAGCAAGTGGAGAGATGACAAGATCAGGAGAAAATCCAGTAGAAAGTGTGGAGCCAGGCCTGAGAGACCTGAGAGAGTGAGGTGCAGCTGAATCAGCACACACACAAGCAGTTAACGCTGTGAACGTTTGCATGTGTTGTAGATGAGAATGAGCAGCGTCCTCAGGTGAGAGGTGTGTGTGTGTGTGTAATTATCAGATGTAACAGCACATCAGTGTCTGCTGCTGTGTGCGCTACATGCAACCTGAATGTGCAGATTTAAAGTCCAACATCAAACAATCCTGCGCAAGAGAGCAAACAAAAGCAAGTAGTTCATTTGAAAAGCAGGAAACTTTATTTACGACACTCTGCAACAGATCAGCCAAAAAGTGAAACTGTCATCAACTAACAAAAGACAAAAAAAAAAAAAAAAAAGATTAAAAAGAGAAAAACAACATGAGAGCACAGTCAAACACGATATGATTTCCCATCTTCACATAGTGTCTTTCCTCCTTGGCCGTTTTTAATTCCCGTCTCTTCTTCTCTTTCTATCACATTATTTTACTTTCAGTCTCTGTCTCTCCTCACCGATGGCCGGGGGGGGGCCCCCCCAATCAGCTGTGTTTTGTCACCCACGCTGGCACACACAGTTGCGCGCTCATCCGTGATCAGCCCACAGTTACCAGGGCGGCGACATCGGCTGAGGGTTCTGGAGGTAGGACATGACAACTGCTGAGATGGACAACCTGCAGAACACAGCGAGGACAAGAGAAAAAAAACACGTAAAGTTTGCATTTATACTTTGAAACTCACAAATTTAAATAGAATTCATGTTCAGAAATATATTTAAAGTTTACACAAAGTGTGTCATTTATTACACATGTATTTAAAAGTGAGAAGACAGCAGTACACAAAGCTGACAGAGGCAGACAAACAGCACTGCTACCTTGCAGTTTTCTTTACTGTTTGCATTCGTTGCGGTGCTTGAGCATCTTTGTGGAGTGTGCCTTTTTTAAATGACTTTACACTTATTGTCTATAAAGCAAATACACACACACTCCAGTTCGCTTCTAATTATTCAATCAGACCATTTGATAAGTTGGCATATTATAAAACAACTTGATGAACACTGACGCAGGTATAAAAGAAATTATTCCTGAGTCAATTTACCCTAAATTGTGTTGAAGCAGATTCACCTGACAACCTCAATGATAAACCTGCCTTCTGCAGTGTTTTCATCCTGTTTAGAGCCTCATGTTAGTTAATAACTCATGTATACTTGCATCATATCTTACCTTGACCTTGAGCCTGCTTCTACACACATTAGGCTGATGCGTTAGGCTTTATTGTCTGACATCATTTCCTGAGCCAAATCTTTTGTGTTGCTAAACTACGTGTGCTTCATACGTCTCTTTAATACAGCCTCATCTACACAATGCACCAGAAGGTTTTTCCTTATTGTAAATCTGTCTGTGCTGCCTGGACCAGTGCCCTACTGTAGTGCTCTTTTCTAAGCAAATGGAAATGTGGCACCGCTGAAGGTCACACAGTTAAAAGCTTTGGAACATTATTCTGAACATTAAAGGCAGACAGAAGTAGAAGAGCCCAGACTGCATATTCACGACTTTTATGTAGACACGCAGAGAAGAGGGTCATTGATAGTGAACATACAGAACACTGTGGCTGCATTTCAAACCTTTTTAGACACAGATATCAGTGTAATAAGGACACACACATTGGATTGTACACTCACATGAAGCTGCTCATCATCTGTTTGGTGTCCTCTGAGCTTCTGGAGTTTGCAAAGCTGATGAAAGAGCAGTAGACGGCGATCCAGGCGCACCACTTCAGCTGAAACACAAACACGCAGGTCACAAAGGTTAGGTGCCAAAGATCATAAATGGCATCAATACATGATGATGCTCAGTTTGGTCTTTGTCATTTGGAACTGCCTCTATCCTGGCCAGTCTGCAAATATACATAATATGGAGAATATCTCTCAAACAAGACAGTATTTTATCTGGTGCTGCCATTATTTTGTAGAAGTAGAAGTTCCACTCCTTTGAAAACTTCTTTACATAATCAATTCTGAGATATTTTGATATTTGTGTAAATTACACCAACAGATAAAAAAGCTCTTTATTGATGGAAAGACAATCAGTTAAACAAATAATCAACTACTGGACTGGGACGCTGCATTAGCCTATTGCTGCCCCCCTTTGTTATGTTCACTGTGTCCTTAGCAAAGCCAAAAGCCGCCCTTCATCCTTTCATCAAGAAGGTGAGTTTACCTTTAATCTTCTAAATGGAACGAATGGACAAGAACTAGATTTGCCCTTCTGGGGCAGATGGGAGTCACATAGATTTAGTGTGAGACTGTGTGTGTGTGTGTGTGTGTGTGTAAGTCACCTTGAGCATCAGTCCACACATGCTGAAGATCATGCCGAGCAGGTTCATGTAGTCAGGCGTGGGGTCCTCCAGTGTGGGGTTGGTCTCTGTGCTGGGGGGCTTGTATCTACAACAACACGAATGAAAAGTAATCAAACTCAAAATTTTTCAGCTTTTCAGTCTTACGTGTCACACTAAGACCCCAATTTGTGCTGTGTCTGAGGGATCCTTCCTCTGAGACCATAAGAGCATCAGTGAGGTCTAACACTGATACACTGATATTGGACGGTAAAGGTAGGTTTACAGATTGGCCAGATTGAGTAAGAGAGACAGCCGAAAATATATTAACAAATTAACACTATATAATAGCTTTCTAGTGCTGTATAACGTTGGATCCCATCGGTAAATCAGAAAATCTCTAATCCCTTTAAGCTAATTATCATCTGTGACAGAGGTTAGCTCGCTAGCTAGCTGCCAGGTACCCAAGTCGTCCCGTCGGCAAATTCGATTAAATAAAGCTCTATTTTCCTTTTAAATTACTCACCTTAAAATCTTATTTTGCCTCCTCGGGTCTGCAATGTTGTTGGAGGACATAATGTGCTACAAATTTCTCCTGATGTGAATTATTTTGAAGAAATGTAAACTCCGGTGACCGACGGGCAGCTGATCGGCCTCTTCGTGACCGGAGAGCAGGGGGTAGTCATATCCGGTAGATGTCAAAATAAAAGTGCAGTGCGTTCCATAGGATCAATGTGAAACAGTAAAAACCTTTCTGGACTTTTATTTTGACAGGTCAATGTCATCCCAATGTGCATTGCGCGTACTAGCAAACATTATGGGTAAAATGAACAGAAGTAGCTGAGTGGACGTATTAAACGAGCCTGTTTTATAGACCAATGATGTGTTGTTGATTATTGTAGATTGGTGATAAATGTAAAATTATTATAATCGCCGAACAACATGTCACACTCCTGAAACTGACCTTTGGTAGAAGCGTTCAGCTAAGCTAGCTGAGTAAGTAAAGTTAGCTAAACCTTTATTTCATGAAGCTGCCCGCTGTTCAGTGAGACTTGCTAACTATATGTAAAATAATATGTTGTACAAGTTGGTAATAATCCCAGGATATGTCTGTACCATAAACTAAACCCAAACACTTCAATTATTTTCCTCATAGAAAGCTAATAGTTAGCTTATAGTTTGTGTAGCAGCGTGTAAAGCTCAGTTGTACAAATCGTGTTGTGGTTGTGTGTACACAGGTTGTGTGATGGCGTTTCCTCTGCCCAGACCCCAGGCTCCTCAGCTCCCCCAGCACCTGCTCAGGACCATCGACTGTAAGCAGGGAGCTGTCAGGGCTGTTCGCTTCAACGGTGAGAGGAAAAAATCTGCTAATGTTGTGAGGTGTCAGCATAACTGTTGCTTGTTGTTGCAAATCAAGTTGATATTAATACAAGTCACAAGGTAAATATAGTGTTTAATTTCCTATAAGTGTGTCGAGCTTTATTTTATTTTATCAACCCATCAAACAAACAATAATACAAAATACAATACAACAATATAGAACAGTTAGGGGTCACATTAGATTCATCTCTAACACATGAAGGAAGCAGGAAAGGACATAGTTAAAATTGCATTTCAGTTCTGCAAATGTATCTCAAATTTGCACTTAGTCATATTATGTTGATCCAAATGTTCTGGGGAAAAACCTGAGGATTCTGGGGATCCTGGGGTGTGGAGTCCTTGAGCACTGTCCTGCTTTATCCAATTGGTAATCCAGATCCAAACCTGGTGTGAACCTTGCCTCTGTCTCGTGTCTCCCTGTCTTGTCAGCTGATGGGAACTATCTGATATCATGTGGCAGTGACAAATCTCTAAAGTTGTGGAGTGTGAGCCAAGGAACCCTGCTAAAAACATACAGTGGCCATGGATATGAGGTTCTGGATGCAGATGGGTGAGATATTTGTCAAGATGGTTAATTCTGCAGTACTGTAAAAGGACACGATGACTTAAAGTAAATTGTAAACATATGCAAATCACAACAAAGGAAAAGTGTCGATATTACTGAATACAAAGACAGATTTCTTTCTCTCATTGGCTGTTTCTACAGTTCCTTTGACAACAGCCAGATTTGTTCCTGTAGCTCTGACAAGACAGTGATCCTGTGGGACGTCGCCACAGGCCAGGTCGCACGCAAACTAAGAGGTCACGCTGGGGTCAGTTCTGCTGTTTATTACTCAGTGTTCAACTTTTGTTATTCCCATCTCATCTTATAAGCTTTTTTTGGCTGTTTTTAAAACCTTTATATTTTACTTGCTGCCCTTTGTCTCTCTATGCTTTTATATTTTTCAGCTTATTACATTTTGCACAAATGTTTTCTTTGCAGAAAGTCAACTGTGTCCAATTCAATGAGGAAGCAACTGTCGTTCTGTCAGGTGAGTTTCAAACTATATTAAATGCCCCAAATGCTAAATAATTAGTGGACACTGCTGTATAATGTCAAATATCTTCCCACTTGAACATTGACTTGTCGTTTGTATGTTAAATATTGACCAAGCCACCAAAAATAATCCTCATTTACTAACTGACTCGTTTTAGTGTTTGATCAGTAAATGTGTATAGTGAATGTATTTGTGTTCATCCTGTGTCATGTGTGTTTTCTCACCATCTAGGATCCATAGATGGGACAGTCCGTTGCTGGGATACCAGGTCCAAGAGATATGAACCCATCCAGGTTCTTGATGAGGCTCGGGACGGTGTCAGCAGCCTGAAGGTGGCACAACACGAGCTGCTTACTGGGTCAGCACAGTATAAATCATCCTCATCTTGGAGTTAATCTGGAATGGATCATAAGACTGTATTGATTGAAAGAGATTTGATTTCCAGATTTGTCTGTGGCATTATTTGAAAACAGTTAATTTGTCTTTAGGTCGGTGGACGGCAGAGTGAGGCGCTACGACCTGAGAATGGGACAGCTGCATGTTGACTTCATCAGCAGTTAGTAATGTTTTTCATGAAATCTTTTCAATATTCATAAAGACGTAGGAATGATAATTACTGTTTGTAGCAGTTGTAGAAGTAGCACATGAAAGATGGACGTGTTTACAGTGTGTTTGTGTTTTCTAGGTCCCATCACATGTGTGTGTTTCAGTCAAGATGGTCAATGCACTCTGAGCTCCAGTCTGGATTCAACAGTCAGACTGTTGGATAAGAGCACCGGGGAAATGCTGGGAGAGTGAGTGCCGAGCAGGCTTACTTATACTGTGATGTATTTCCTCACTGTGGCTTCAATTACTGATCAACTAATAAAAAAACAACACTGTTTGTGTTAAAAAAATGTAAATAGTAAAACATGGGACACAGTATTGTTAAGGCACATAAAAAAGTGTTTATCGTGAAAACTTTGGCAAAGTTTTCATATAAAAACATGAAAATATGATAATGTAAATAGATAGGTAAATTCAAGTGAGTAGCTCACTTTTGTTTTTTCTTAATATTTCAACTGACTTTAAATAAATTTCACCATATTTTACAGCTACACAGTAAAATGTGGGTGTAAATCCTTGTAAGCAAATTCTCTCCTTCTAAAAATCTTAGTGTTAAAATGTTGTTAGAATCTGCAAAAACCAAAAGCAACGCGGCTTAGTCATGTTAAAGAGTAATGTCATACTGAAAAAGTATTAGAACTGTCACAAATTCAGAATTTCAATGCCAGTGTGGCAGCTTGTGCCAGATTGTTCTCTACACTCTCTAGCAAAAACAGAATAACTTAAAACAAAAGCCTCAAAAATGTTCATAGAGTTGAGTCTGACACAGCCTCTATCATGAGTAAAGTGAACATTTCAAGATTGCAAAAGATGGTAGTAAATTATATTAAATGTCTCAGTTATTTTGTCCACCTCCTCTTCTGTTTCTAACAATGCTGAGTGTAGCAATTTTAGAGAACACAATCTACTCCGAAAATATTAGAATGACAAGGCAAATTCCTTTGTTTCTACTGGACAGTGAAGACATTTGAGTTTAAGATCAAATGATGGATATGAAAAAGGATGGAAAGTTCAGAATTTCAGCTTTTATTTGATGCTGTGTTCACGTCGCTGTGTTAAATATCACAGAAGATAACACCTTTTGTATCAGGTGACCCTAATTTTAAGTGAGCAAAAGTATTGTGACAGTAGATTTATAGTGACTGAGACCATTTTAATCTTGACGCTTTATTCTGTTTGGTTTGCTCAGGTACACAGGACATAAGATGAACGGTTACAAGCTGGACTGCTGCCTGTCCACCAAAGACACCCACGTCCTGAGCTGCTCAGAGGACGGACATGTCTACTGCTGGGACCTCGTGGAGGTATGAATCTGGTTAAATTTGTTTCCAAAGTTTACTTAACGTAACAGGTTTAATAATTTAACTGAACTCCAGGGGAAAGAATTGCAGACAAAAACATATGAAGCGTAGCATGTGAATGCATCGATGTAGTTGGAAACCCAGAACTTTCTCACCAACACATGAACCTTTACTAAAGCTGTCCGTCCGCCAAATTTAGCTTATTTAACTTTACCAAAAAACTGTTATATTAAGTCAAATGAAAACACATGAATGTAATATTTTGCTGGCTCTCTGATTTCCAGGGGTCTTTGTCATTGAAGCTACCAGTGGGAAAAGCTGTTGTCCAGTCACTGTCCTTCCACCCAGCAGAGACCTGCCTCCTCACAGCCATGGAGGGTCGTGTCCAGGTGTGGGGGGCAGAGCCGGAGGAGACAGAGGAGGATGCAATGGCCACATAGAAGGGGAGACCTTAGTCAAAAAGCTACATTTTCAGGGAGGATTCTGTATCATGTTAGTCATCTGTTGTGTGAGCAGCAGAACATGATTGTAAGAGACCTAATTAAGATGCTTGACTCACTCACATTAAACATAATTTGGCAAGAAATAGACCTTCATATATAGTATTGGTCTGGTTTAAAACTCCCCCAGATTCCTATTAGGAGCCACAGGAAAAAAGTATTCAATTGAAATGTTTATTCCAAAAATGAATACCAGATACCAGATGACAGAATTAGCAGAAAGAAAAAAAAAAGATTGAGATTTGATGATTGATGAACTTTTGTGTCTGTGCGAAACATTTTTATATTTTTATACAAAACCTTAAATAAACATTTTTGTGTTTGAATTACACCGCATCATGTAATTTCTCTTGTTACGCTAATGAAACTCCCACAAATACTGGTTAGTTCTAAGCAAGTTTATCTTTATTAGGAACTGTACACACAATGAACATGAAGATGAGCACATTACAAAATAAGTTAATCAGCATGACAAAAGTATGGCATCAAAATAAATAAATAACTTATCTTACATAAATACGTTTTGGAAACTGTTGCTGGACTAAGCCTGAATTGTAAAGAACTTCACTCAGCTGTGTTTGTCTTCACAGCTTTGTACATGATAGTTCTATTGTTAACCCCAAAATTTTACAGAAGTCTTTAATAAAATTATCAGTTTTACCTGCTGTGTCACCAAGTTAAGATTCAGAATAGGGCAAAATCAGTTGACATAAGGAATACTTTCATTTAAAAAATACATTTATAGGCAATATTTACACTAAACAACATATATAGAAATTCCATACATGTACATTGCAAACTGTTACAATAGTATAAGCTTGCATGAACAAGAGTCATAAAATTTTGATCCTATCGAGCCCTATCAAGTCAACACATTTAAACCAAAACTGGACATAAAATTTTTAACCTGAAATTGAAATTGCCTAATTTTGCATTTGTTGTTTTGACATAAATAACTTCATAAAAATAATTTTTCAGGTCCTTTTGGATTGATCCTCTTCATTTACAGACATTACAGAAGAACCTTCCATCACACTTGTCCTCTTAGAGTCACTTTGTCCCAACAAATCATCACACACCCCTACCTCTGCACCACCCACCTTCACCTGTCTACACTCTCAACCCACACAGCTGCAGCCCGCAGCCAACAGCTTCTCCAACTTGTGCCAACGGTGTGAGTTATCTAGGAAAGCCATGTCCTCGTGGTGCGTGGGCCTGCAGCAGGGCGTGTTGTGCCACAGCTCCTCAGGTGTCGAGTGAGGGAGCATCCCGCTGAGCAGCAGGTTAGTGAGGGTGAGGTCGTGATTGGTGCGAACCCGTGGACACATCCCGCTGCAGTACTTGAAGAGGACAGTCTCGTCTGAGTCGTAGCCTAGCCCGAGGTCCCGAACCTGCAGCAGGATTGAGCGCAGGCCACACTGGGAGTCTAGAGCGGAGCGGCGCGACCGGACTAAGATTGAGATGTTGGGTTTGGGTGATGGCCCAACTCCAGAAGCTTCTGCTTGGCTTTCTTCTTCAGCTGAATATCTGCTTGTTTTTTCTTCATTTGTAGCCGTGTGTGGAGAAACTGCTTCTCGTTTCTGACCTGGAGAAGGAAAAAGAAGGAAAAATTATACATCTAAGGTACAAAATTACAGATACTGATGAAAATGAATAAAAATACTCAATATAATAGCAAAGACACAACTTATTTATACTTTAACGAGAAAGTAATAGCTTGTAAGAGGCAGAAAATCAAGTGTAGACATAATTTTGAACACATAAAGCAAAAAATTTATTTTATCCAAAAGGTCATAGGTCACAACCTTCTCTTCTGCCAGCACTTACCAGTCAGTGATCTCAGCCAGTGGCTATCTCCCTTCTGGACACAACACAGGATCACAACTAGCTTCAACAGGGACCTCATTTCCAGAGTCTGCTCTTCGTCTGCACTGTCGCTCAAAACGAACAGACAGGTCTGCGCTTGTATGTCTGTAAAGTGTCTGGGGATACGAGTGATACTTAAGATGCAGGCAAGCCGCAACCTCCAATATATAGCCCTCTGAGTTTAAGGGGGGTGAAGCGATGAGACGAGGTGAGGGGGGAGACAGACACTAACCCGTTACTTGCCAACAGACTATCCCACTCACCTGAGCTTGACAAGGAGCGTAGGAGGGCAGGCGGGCGCTTGACCCAGAATTTGTCCTGTTGGGATTATCAAATTGGTGTAAATCACTGGTTTATTGTTGAGTTTCCCCCAGATGTTTTTCCAGAGGATGTTGGCCGATGGCAATATGGATTCCTGGAGGTTTGGGGTTTCTTAAAAGCTGCTAAGGAATGGACAGTGATGTCACTTGGGCGATGCTAATAAGTATGTGTGATAAATGAATCAGTAGATAGGCAGTGGAGAAAACAGCCAAAAAATAGATTGATAGACAGGATTTTATCATTAAATAAGCACAAAATGATCCATGTAGGAAATGTAAATGAAGAAATACAGTGAAAGGTTAAAAGGGCAGGATGAGTCATTGTGGAATGTCTTTAAAAAGGCCCCTGCTGTATTCTGCTTTGTCTTTTTATTTTTATTTTATATGATCAATACAGGAAAGCATGGGAAACTTTAAAAGGTCAACGAAGAAGGGCAAGTTAAAATTAGAACACAACGGGGCCTGTTTCAGCAGACATTCCTCATTGGGTGACTCGTCTTGAGCCGGTCCATAAATTGAGGGATTTCATCAGCGATGTGTGGCTGACGTTTAGAATATGTGCAATATGCATTCAGTAATGTTTATAGTATTCAAGCAGGCATGATTTTAAGACGTTTTGTCAATTCAATTCACAACTCAACTCACTACTGTACAGTATGTGTTCTGTCTGTAAATGTATGTTCTTTTCATTTAGTTAGACATGAGATGTTACTTGCTGCATTTTCTTCTAAGTTGATCAACTGTTGACAATACTGTATTTTGTAGTTAGTTAAAAATTTCCATAGTACTGCCAGAAACTCTTAATACTGTGCCATGCTTCACTGTGCGTTCCTGACTCGTGGCGGTTTTTCATACACAACAGAAAGTCCATGTTCTTTGCAAAATCCATTAAAAACACAACATGAAAACAGTGAAACGTAAAAAGTTTACTTTCACTATAGTGAGTTAAAACACATATCACTACTAATTTCCCCTCAATAGCAGGATGAAGCCATAATAAGAAGATTTAATTAAGATTGTAACCTGCTTGGCTTCTGGGTGAGACAATACACAGTAACTGTCTCGGTTGTAAGTTAAAGATAGTTTGTGTCTCTAGTGTGTTGTATTATAATGGTGTCTTTTAAATAATCTCAAAACTGTTCACAAAATCTATGTACAGTTTATTGGATATGTGGCCTAAACTAATAGCAAAAACACATTATTTCAGACAGACTCACTAACTCAAACCATTTTTGATGCTAGTATGCTCAATGCTTTTTTTAGGAGATATTTTTAGAAGATAATCAAGGATGATAGTAGAAAATAATCTGCAACAAAGATTCGGGGCAGGGCACAAATTCACACACAAACCAGGCTGTGTTCATGGCTGACTCTTTAAGCCCTAGATACCTTCAGGGTCTGTTACATTTGAATACCTATACTCTGTACAATGTATAATGATGAACATCCCTGTAGAAGAACCCAATTTTCAACTGTTGTTTCTCAAATCCATGTTAAATTTCCCACGGAAATATCAGCAAGTGAAACCATTTTAAGATGAAAACAAGCAAAGGCAGGTGGAACATAATCATGAGTTAACAAAGGAATAAAAGCTGCAGATAGAGCAAGATGAAGAAGAGCGTGTTAAGTGCTACATATATTATTAAATATACATTATAGCTCAGGCAATAAATACAGTAATCATAACAAAGAACATTGGGTTTTGCTAATACCTCACTCCTGGTTTCACTTAGTTACATATAGACAAGATGAGCTTATCCAATGAGACTAGAAGTTTATTTATTGCAGTTAAACAGTCTCATTTCTCATGTATTATAGCTCTGTTGATAAGAATAACAAAAGAATCATCCCTAAATCTTGAACTAATAATGGCCCATGAAATTTACTGCCAGGAATTTCAAGAACTCTCACAAGGTTTAGATTTTGAAAACTGCACTAAATTACTTATTCAAAGATAAAATTACTATGTATTTTTAGGAGAGCTCTTCCTCTAGCCTAGTCCACTCAATTAGTCTGTAACTTGAGCGAACTGTTTGCCTCGATGACAGCTTTGTACACTTATACAATAACTTAACCAGCTCATGAGGTCACCTAGAGTAGTATCAATTAATGTGTACCTTATTTGGTGAAATGTTTTGCCTTCTTAATCTTTTAAGATTATCAGTGGGTTTTGCCAAGGTGGTGTTGGTATACAGCAAATAGCCTGATTTAACTACTGTAGCCCACATTATGGCAAGAATCGCACAACTAAGGAAAGAGACACAGCAGGTACATCAGTCAATCCAAAAAATGTCTTTGTGGCATGAGTGGGAAGATGTGGGATCCAGGATTTAAAATCAGAGCACTCTATGTGGACTTCTGGGCCCCATCTATTGCAGTTCTAGTGGTGCTTATATCACCAAATGCCATAGGGTAAATATGGGAAATCTTCCTAAAGCACAAAACTGGGGGCAACACACCCAGAACAGGACTGTCTTATGCTGAGCTGCTTCTATGTGCCTGTGCTTTTGTGTACGTTTTTTTTAGTTCAGTGTCAGCTTGCACAATCCACTTAACTCAGCTATCCTTAGGCAAGCGAAACCTTTCACACGGAAAGCTTCCATTTCCCGGTAATTTGCACAGAAAACCACTGCATGAAAGGACAAAGGGCCTGACACATTCCTCCCATCTTTCAAAGAGTCAGAAGGGTGAAGGCCAAGTGAGTGATGAAAAGGCAGAGGGAAAACACAGAAGGTGGTGGGAGAAATACAGTGGAGATAGAGCCTTTGGATTACTTTGTATTACTGCCTACAGAACCAGTCTGGAATTCAGCGTTGTCAGAAGACAGGAATGGAAAGAACCTGGCATCAGTCTCTGTTAAAAAGAAAAGAGTGTTGACAGCATTTTATACAGTGGTCAACCTGGCTCAATGTTGTTCCAAACCTAGAAATCCATCATTTCCAAGTGTCACCAAACGCAATGCCACTATTCACAGGATGCTACATTATTTATTATTTATTATATATAGCACATAATTGAGCACAGAATAATGGTCAAATCAAATTTCATGTTAGTTAGTCTGTGGCATTCTACTGATCAAATTTTGTGGTTTCCTCCCAGGCCTTCTGTAGCACTTCCCCAAGGTCTGCTGTGCTGGTTTGGCAGTGTTGCCCAACTCTTCGCTCCAGTTTCTCCCACGCCAGCTTCAGCTTGGGGTTCAGATCTGGTGATGGAGCTGGCCAAACCATCACTAGGATTCCAGCAGCTACCTTTCTTTCCAGATAATTCTTACACAACTAGGAAGAATGCTTTGATCATTGCCTTGCAGTCATGTTATCCCCAGTTAGTTGTTGCCCAAAGGTAATGGCATCCCTCTTTCGTATGGAGTGGTATCCATGCTGATTGAGGCCTTGTACATGATGCAGATTGTTCACTCTCCCACTGCCAAAGCATCACCAGATCATCACATTTCTACCCCCATGCTTCACTGATGGTGTTAGTCAGGCATATATCACCTTTTCATGAGCTCAGCATCTGAGCTGTACTGTATGTTCTTTGTTTTGATCCAAATAACTCAAACTAGCAGCAGTCCACATGACCTTGTCGCAGTCATCTAAAATCCACCGTTTGTGCATCTTGAACCACTGCACATTTTATTCAAATCTTAGTAGAGTTTTTTCTTCTTACCAACTCTGCCCATGAGATCAGCTGACAGGAAGCATCACTGGAGTCTTCCATGGTGCCCACATTAGCTCAAAAAGCAGCCAGAGGTGCGATCAGGCACTGATGGACCCTGTCCTTGGACTTCAGCTTGTATCTCTTCGGAGGCTGTCCTTTGTCTACCAAGAGGTCCATAAAAAACTGTTGACATAGCTTGTAATGATATTTTTCTTTCTCTTGGAGTATCTAAAGATATCGGTGACAAGATATCAGTTTAACAGTCTGGTAAGGTTAGAGCACCAATCCAAACGGGACTAAAGTTAATGATACAAAAAGACAAAAATAGAACAGAACAATATATAGTACATGTGGAGAGGTTAAATTGTGAAAGCATCTTATTCTCAGTAACCCAAAAAACTGATAAACTTAATAATGTTTATGAAATAAGACTGAAAATATTAATTTCTGGTTTGTAGTAAAATTGTAGTAATTTTAACTGAAATGTTTCCCACTGTGAAAGTGACAGATGTATGTCAGTAAATGTTTACATATATTGGATCTGTATGTGATTTTTCATTGCAGCGTTACCGGCTTCTCTGCAGCAGTCACCAAGTCAGATACACATTTGTTCCACTTCATGAATTCAGGCTTTATCAAGCCAACAGACACGTAGAAAGATTTTAAAACAGGAAATGATTACTGGACATTACATAGAAACTGTATGAGATCTGCTTGTGCATTCCTGTGTGAGCTGGTCAGACAGTCAGTCCATATAGGGCTCGTCTGAGCCGAGCGGGGCAGGAATGTAGAGAGCAGCCTTTCGGTAACTGGAAATATTCAGAGCGGATTTAGTCTCGGAATCTCAAACTCGCACAGAGCCGCTGCTGTTTATGCTGTAAATCTGTTGGTCAGAGCTGAGATACTGCGCAGTGTGTCATCACGGCACAAGAATCTGCAGGTTTTCATTCCTTCTGTGCAGCCAGTGATTTCACAACACACACCCCTCTTCTGGTTGAAGATGCAAGTCACTGACATCAGCTGCAACCTAATGGAACATGATGACATAAGGTTGAGAGAAACACTACATGACCAAAATGCGTGAAATTTGGATTTAAGATTGCAAAACCATTGCCATTAACCTGCTGCTATGCACACCTCCACTCTTCGGTTGCTTTTATACAACTCCTCACAAGAATTGCTGCTGCCAGTCAACACTCAACTCAATAAGATGAAAATGAAGAGAAAGTGTAGAAAGAGAAAATGACGACTACGAGCAGTTTTCATTAAACATGGTTAAAAAGTATAGATGCATTTTGGCTACAGATACTAGATTAAAGTCAGTGTATATGAATATTCAGTCATTTACAGCACTAAATATACTGCAAATGTGCCTTTTCTGACAATTTTTTCTACTTTACAGTGTGTTATATTTCTTATTTCCATGAATGTTTTCTATTTAAACTGGATTACATACTGTATTATCATTTATATTAAACATTAGATAGATAGATAATTTATTGATCCCCAAAGGGAAATTTCAGTGTTGCAGTAGCCATTAAAAAATAATATTATAGAACATAGATAAAATACAAGATAATGAAGATTAACACAGGAAAAATAAGATAAATACAGGAAAAAAAATACACATCAAAACACATCTAAACAGAAACAAGGAC
>JAUMHL010000001.1:2664921-2680936 GCA_032362345.1 Sandelia bainsii | reverse complement strand
TTCAGCAGCGCCTTCAGGTCACAGTTGATCCAGGGCTTATTGTTTGAGAAGCACTTCACTGTCCTGGTTGGGATGATGTTATCCACACAAAAGTTAATGTACTCTGTGACAAGTCCAGATTAACCAGAATCTACATTCTTATGGAGATGAATAATATTAATTTCTCCAGTAGACTCAAATTAAGAAAAAGATGCCAATCTCGCTCACTTAACCAAATAACAGGTTTGCAGTTTGTGTGTTATCAGCTACAGTTGGGACTGTACACTTCATCCTTCAGACCAACAACTCTTACTTCTGTTAAAAGAAACCTTGTGCTCACAGGTGCCTGCACTCTTTAAAACTATGTTTAAACATAACAGAAACAGAAACTCAATCTTCATGTATGAGGCCAAATCCGCCCCCTAGGCTTCCCGACAGAACGCCACATAGTACAATATTAGGAATTTAAAAGACTGTATAAGGGCAATAACTACTATACAAAGAACTGTACAAGGCATCCAGATTTTATTTTAATAAAAACTAACGTCTTGTTAAATTATAATGATAACACAAACAGAAATCTTACATTTTCCAACATTTACTGCCTTTGTACAATGTGGACACAATATAGTTTTACAAATGACACAAAATGATTATAATTAGAAAATAACGTCACAAAAAAATGACTTAAATAGAGGGAAACACCGATGGACGGCACACCACCAGAGCCTGGTTCAATTACTATGGATTTACTGACTTTTTCAGAAAGACTGTAAGTAAAGATAAATCAGCTGTCAGGTTCCAGCCTATCAAACTTCTACATGGTGACTGAACACCAAGACATCCGACAGTCACAGTTAGCTCCTATAGAGTAAGTGCTGTGAATTCCTTCATGAAATACTACACTGTTAAAGGTGCAGTCAGGGCATTAGTAAGTCCCTGTGTGTCCACAGTGGGGCTGCACAGCAAGGACGTGTCCTGCAGCAGGGACACCAATTCAACAGAACCAGGTGGATCCCTCTGAGCTGGCTCTGATTCAGGCTTCTTCTGTTTTTTGCAGACTACTCTCTTTGTTTCATTGTAGCCACTTAACCTGGAAGCAAGAGATCTTTTGAGTTTAGGCTTCTTCTGCTTCCTCCTCTCCGGGTCGTGGACAACGCTGTGGCGCTGGAGGCTCTGTCTCATGGCAAAGGTCTTCCCGCAGCCCGCATGGGTGCAGGCGAAAGGCTTGAGCTCCTCGTGGAAGGAGCTGATGTGACTCTGCAGGTTGAAGGCTGTGGTGAATGACCTGTCACAGTCGGCCCAGGGACACTTGAGGACCACTCGCGTGTCAGAGTGGACATGCTGATGCTGCTGCAGGAACCACGAGTCCCTGAACACCTTGCTGCACTGATCGCAGCGGAAGATTAGCCTGTGCTGCTCCTTCCTGTGCTTCAGGTACTCAGTCCAGGTCTTTCCTGTGAAGGTGCAGGCCTCCTCTTTGCAGGGGTACCCTCTGTGCACCTTCTCATGTCGCTTCAGCTTGCTTGGGAAGGTGAATTGCATCTGGCAGCCTTCATAAGTGCACTGGTAAGGGGGCAGCTGGGTGTGCTGATCACACATGTGGGATTTAAGCTGCTTGTTCTTCTTAAATTCGAGCCCACAACCCTCAAATCTACAAGCATACTTCTTCTGCTCTTGAGTGTGAACGCGGCTTATGTGTCTGGCCCGGTTCGTGTTGGTGGTGAAGGCCTCCGTGCATCCGTCCATGGTGCAGTGAAAGGGCTTCACGCCGCTGTGAGTGAGCTCATGTCTTGCCAGGTGATACGGGCTACAGAACGACTTCCCGCAGCCGTCGTGCTCACAGGTGTGCGGCTTCACTCCCGTGTGTTTACACAAATGAGCGTCGAGCTTCCACTGTTTGTTATAAGCCGCCGAGCAGTCGGGAAACGAGCAGATGTAACGTTTGTGTGGCTCCTTTTTAGTTTCCATTTCTGCGGCATTGAGAAGTAACAACTAATACCCGCTGAAAATATTTTTCTTTGAGCACGTTGTCCGGACACCGGTACTTCCCACCGTCGTCTATATAATTACGTCACTTCCGCAACAACACGGAAATTACGTCTGCATTACCCATCAGCCCTGCGTGCTTGTTGGTTGTTTGTGTAGCTACAAGCAAGAGGCATTTGTAAGTATTTTTAGGGCTGAACTTAAGGCTAAGCATTGACACATACGCGCTCAAAGGCGATAACACAGATGGGTTTATCTGTAGTTGTTACGCAGTGACGTGCATATTTGTACGAAGCAGGCGGTAACGTTTCATGTCAAGCTAGCTAACGTTAGCTTGCTTGTAGCGCTGTTAGCTCCTGTGCGTTACCGTGTAATGAGAGGACGCCACACCAAAACTCTATGCAAAAAGTCAGTTTAACATTAAAAAATTAAATATATTTCTTATTATATTATACTTATATTACTTAGTTTGGTGAGGGATTACTAGATCAGATTTAGTAACTGTTGCCAAACGTACTCATGCATGTCGCAAGCTAACATTAGCTTAATTTATTTGTACATTTTTGTCCCCAGCTTTTCCTTAACTGACGACAGTTTAAAACCAACTGCCCTTAAATAGCGATCATGGAACAAATAATAACGTTAGCTAATGTCAATGTAACGTTAACGTCAAGACTGTTTATTTACAATTGTTTTATTAGCAGGTTAGCTAAGTTAAACTGACACGGTGCTGCTAAGTGAAATCAGCAAAGCAGAGCTTTATTAGCTTGAACAGAGTCTGGACGTATAATTTTAACTTTATGTGCTTGTTAATTTTGCAATACAGTATATTATGAGTGACATGGGTTCTGTTTTGTCTGATGACAGAAAAGTGAATTCATTGCTGTTGTGGAAGATCAGCCGTCACTATGGTAAGCCATGATCTGTAAGGGTATATGTTTGAATACTCTGTCGCTCTGCCACAGGCTGTCCAGCTCCGTGCCCACAATAGAGCCAGCCTTCCTCACTAGTTTGTCCAGACGTGAGGCGTCCCTCTTGTCTGGAGACCTCATTTTATATCTTTTTCTTTAATCTGTATGCTGCTGCTGGAGTATGTGAATTTCCCCATGGGGATGAATAAAGTATCTATCTATCTTATGATTTACTAACAAAGTATACGGTTCTGTTTTCTTGACAGGGTGAAAGAAAAGGAACAAATAAATACTATCCTCCAGATTTTGATCCGGCCAAGGTGTGTATGAACACACGGCTCAGTGTGTGTCTGTGTTTTTAATTCAGCTTTTGTATATAGATAATGGATTTATTTTGTTGTTTTTAGCATGGATCCCTCAATGGCTACCATAAAACTCACGCACTGCGTGAGAGGGCCAGGAAACTGTCTCAGGGCATCCTCATTATCAGGTCAGTTCACACACAGTCACTGACTATTATTAATATATAGTATATCTTCTGTTATTGTTTTTACTTTTCATCCCACAAAAGTTTTGTAATTCTTCTTTAGTCACATTTGTTGACCATGTTAGTGCTTATATAGTATTTATAGAAGCATATGCTAGTCACAAATGATAGGGGATAGGGCTTTTAGCATCATCAAGTGGTTTCATTAATGATTATTTCTCCAAAGGTTTGAGATGCCCTACAACATCTGGTGTGATGGTTGCAAAAATCACATTGGCATGGGTAAGTTTAGAGAATAACTTGATGCATTTAATCATGCTCCGTCTTATACATTGTTCTTTCGTTTCCATAACTCTGATGTTCTACTTCTGCAGGAGTCCGTTACAATGCTGAGAAGAAGAAAGTGGGGAATTACTACACCACGCCAATCTACAGGTAAACACAGATCGACTGGACTGACTGCTGACGTGGACTGTATATGAACTTAATTCATACTTTAAACTGTGTGGTGCAGTTTAGTGTATTCTATCTCCCTAAAAATCTGTCTAAAAGTTATTTAAAATACAACTTAAAATTAATAGATTCATATATTTACATCTTTTTGGTTACCTTGATCAGGTTCAGGATGAAGTGCCACCTTTGTGTCAACTACATTGAAATGCAGACAGATCCAGCGACCTGTGACTATGTGATAGTAAGTGGAGCACAGAGGAAGGAGGAGCGCTGGGACATGGCTGAAAATGAACAGATCCTCACCACCGGTAAAGTATTGATGTTTTTTTTTTTATGAAATGACTTGCTTGGTTTACTTATTTATACAGTTTGGTGGTGCAACTGAGCACTATGACACCTGATTTTAAGTTTGCTTGCATGTTCTCTGCTTCCTAATCGGTTCTCTCTTCCGCCTCTCTGCACAGAGCGGACAGAGAAGGAGAAACTGGAGACAGATGCAATGTACAAGCTGGATCATGGTGGGAAAGACAAGGCAAAGCTTACCAAAGCTCTGCCATCTCTGTCGGAGATCCAGGACTACCAGTCTGGATGGAAGGATGATTTCCAGCTCAACAGCACCCTCCGGAGGAAGTTTAGGGTAGGATGCTGACCTTGTGTAAACTAATTGGGAGAAGCAACTGTGTTGAAAATAGTTTACAGTTTTGATTAGATTAGATGTGTTGTGTTTTCTGTGAAATTCCATACAGCAATGATAAGTAGTGAAGAAAACTTGTACCTCTGTATTTTTCTGCATTGTTCTATACAGTCTGCTCTGTCTTGTTCCATGTCTGACATTTCACACACCCTGTTAACACTGGGAGTACAGTTTTGTCATTACCTATTCCTGTCATGTCAATACAAACACATGTGACACAGAAAGTTCAAAAGAAAAAAATGAAAACCAGAAATGGACTCTTAGCAGGACATGAAACACAAGTAATGTTCAGATCTTGTCACTTTTTAAATATTGTTGCACTAAATTGATGGGTCTGCTTTGTCGATGCAGACAGAGAAGAAAGTTCTGGCTGAGCAAGAGGAGAAGGACAACGCAGTGAGGATGAGGACCAACCTGTCCATCCCACTGCTGCCAGAGAAGGAGGAGGACAAGAAGTTAGCAGCTCTGCTCACCTACCAGGCACCTGACTGTAAGTAACAGATGCAGCCTTTTTTTCTCACACAGACATTGGATTGTTATGACTTACTCACTTTCTGTCTCTTATTTACTGAAATCATTTGACTGAAATCAGCTTGGCTGACAGCGTAATTTCTTCTAACATTCTTTGGGTATTTTCGGTTACGTGCAACAAATTCTTCTGATTGCAAATATTGAAAAATGTATGTTGTGGGGATTTGTCCAGAAGAACGTCTAGACGTATTTGCTACAAAATCGGATATCCACTCAAAAGGTTTTAGTTAGTTTACAGCACTGTCTAGCCACTTGTGCTTAAGTTTAGGGGTATTATAACTGAAAATGCTTCTCCTTTCAAAAATCTTTTCTGTATCATCACAAAAAGATCATTTCACTTTGTCCTTGTCCCGTGTCAAAAGGAATCAGAAACATTTGTTTCAGTCTACATGTATATGAACAGAGGAACTTCTCAGAATAGTACTTCTTTTGAAATCATCCTCATTCTTCTCATTATCCTCATTTTTTCTTTCCACTTCCTACTCAGCTTATGAAGACAAAAAGCACAGCAAACGGAAAGAGATCTCCTTTCGTTCGTGGTTCAACTCCACCTCAGCCACACCAGGAGGTGCTGCAGGAAGTCTCCTTCATAAATTGGGCCTGCAGGGGAAAGAAGCAGCAGTAGCCAAAGCCCTTGGCTCCTCACACAGCCCACTGATCCGCAAACGCACAGGATCAACGGGAATCAAAAGCGAACCCTGTGCCACCGTCACCCGCAGAAAGTCTGACCCTGAGGTCCACACATATGATTCAACAGTCACTCAGACAAAAGAAGGATTAAATACAGCTGTGACATCAACACAAGCGGGTCAAGAAGTAGCAGAAACTAATGACGGTGTTAAAATCACAGAGGAACTGGATAAAGGAGTGATGAACAAAGAGGAGGAGAAAGAGAAGGAGCAAGACAGAAGTAGAGTCACATCTCTGGTGGCAGACTACAGCGACACAGATTCTGACCCTGGACAATGATGCTGCTCTGTATGGAAGAGTTAAATGGGACAGGTTCGGTTTTCAGTGAATGGAGGCGATTCAGTCAATCGGTCATGAAAATGAAACACAAACACTAAAGATCACAGCCACATTTGCTGTTGGTGGTAAACTCTAAGTCTAGTCACTGGAAATTTTCTAAATAAAATGTCTGAAATCAATTTAAGCGTGTGACTTCAAAATGTTTAGGTCCCATTTGCTGCAAACACAACTTAAAATATTTGGTTTTATGAATGTTCTGTTTTCTGGCTGCACAACTGTGAAAAATGTAACATACTGTTAAAGCTTTTGGTTTTTGATGCACAAAGACTCAGTGCAGCTGTGATGGAAACTGTCAGCAGAAATCTTTCACAGGCAAACAGGTACAGTATCAAAATCACCTTTGACATTTTATATTATTGTTGCTGTTATTTATTTGTCTGCAGTTTCTTTAGTAGTCAGGTAACACAAGTGTAAAAGAACTAAAAGAAAGTGTTTCCACCACAAATAGATTCTTTAAGTTACCACAGAATAAGTTGTGGTTAGAAATGTTTTGTGAAGTCCTGGTTTATACTTTTCTTTGCCGGTGGCTTCAAGGTTTTATCACATGTTGCAGGCATCACTGAGACCATAGGACTATAGGTTTTTAACACATTTCAACATTAGCAAAACACAGGCTAACGAGGATATAAAGGATGGACACCATTTTAATCCTGAAAGTCACGCTGACTTTTCAAAAAAATCTTATTTGAATGAATTAATTATTCACAAACAATAATTAATATGTGGAAAAATAGTTAAAAACCACATTATGTAATGCATGTTCAGGGACCATCAAAAGACCACGTACCACCAGTGGGAAACCTGCCATTTGCAGTTTTGTTTTTTCTCTTTATTACTGATCAGAAAATACACCCCTCCTCTTCCTGTTGACTGTACATTGCTTGTTGACAGTTTTTCCAGTGGCCACAGTCCACTGAAACTCTCAGTCAGTCAACATGGGTCAGTGGACGTTCTACACAAGTATTTTATTTCTCACGCTTATCTGGAACTCCAGCGGACAGTTTGGCACTTCAAGAAAGTAAGCTGCTTTACTTTTCTGATAAAAAAAACAACCTTTATCTAAAATTTTATTTACTAATCAAGCTATATTTTCTTTACAGATTCCGTTGGCAAGACAGGTACTGTGTATGTGTGTGTACACACATCAATCATCCTGTATCTAGTTGCAACCTTTGTCCTCCAACAGGTTTAGTTATTATTTCTGTATCCACCCCCCAGATTTTCTTCGATTGACAAATACTGGGCTCTCCATGAGTAAGTCACCAAAGCTGGAACATCCTGACAGAAAATGTTCAGTACAGTACAGTAACAAACAAATGTTGAGAATGTGTTGTTCAAAGCTACAGTATGTAACTTTTTTCAAAAATGTTTTTAGCAGAAAGATATTCCAAATTTTATTTTATTGCGTAGAGGGGCTGATTAAGTCTCACTCACTGAACATCACTGCCAGTGGTGCAGATTTGCTTCTAAGGGTTTTTTGAGAGAGGTTCCCCCTTTTAACCAATCAGATAATTTCAATGACATCTGCTTGAGAAGTAATTTTTGCAGCATTCTTCTTTATCAATATTAATGTAATGAGATGTCTTTAAAGTAAAATCACTTCCCTTTTCCTTTCTTTTCATTGTTGTTTGTTACTGAAGGTACCATCTATAATGCCATGTTGTTATTATTACATGTTTATTTTGCCTCTGCTCTGTAATGATTAAAAATGTCACTGCTGTTTATTTGCAGTGTAGCAAAGACAAAGGACTCCATTAGTTCCTCAGCAAGGTACAGTGTCTGGTATCACTAATAATCTTACAAGAACTAAACCATGATTACAAAATGAGGTGAGGGGTACGTGGAGATTTCTGACTGTATTTTAACTATTAGTAATTGGAGCACTGTCTCCATAGTTACTAATTATTTCGTAATACTTAATAATGTGGGCCAGGGCAACTAGAAGAAATTATAGATACATGTATAAAGTGATTTGTTGTAAGTGTTATTATTGTTAGTAGTAAAGTTCTGATGAGTAGTAATCGTATCTGCAACAACTGTATACTGTATGAAGCAGCAGATATTATTTAACTGTGTATTTACACAAGCTGCCATAGTGCTACTAACTATTTCAGAGGTAAAACAGTAGTACTGCTGATAGACTGTGTAGAAGTAATGGTGTATAAGAGCTACTGCATATTAAGAATCCTTCTCCTGCCATGCGTTGTTGTCCTGCAGGTTCACTCTGCTGGCTCCAGACCTGTTGAGGACAGACAGCCTGGAGAACATCTACCTACAGGCAGACGGCCTGTCCAGCCCTGTTATTGTCACCATCTCCATTCAGGACTTTGCTAGGACCAGCGTGCTCCTCCAGGAGTCTGTCACACTAAATCTGGAAAATGGGTACCACGCTCTCAAAGCTATACAGGTGACTCACGAGGGTTAGCAAAAAAGTAATTTACTAGCTAAACATATAGTCCTATGTCTTACACTAAAGTGCATATTTTAAAATAGTTAAAAGTTAAAAAAAAAGGTCTAGTACTGCAGAAATCTAATCGGGAATACCCACCTACCACTGAGCCAATAAAATAATTTATTAAAACAGCTGTTAAACTGAATCTCTCAGAATAACAAACATCTATAGCATTTTAATGATTCAATTCAATTTATTTATATAGCGCACAAAAGTAATCTAAAGGCACTTTACATTGTAAGGTTTAAGACCTTACAGAATATAACTATATGCAGAATTATTTAGAAAACCCAACAGTCCCACCTGAGCAGCACTAGGCGATAGTGGAGAGGAAAAACTCCCTTTAACGGAAGAAACCGCCAGCAGAACCAGGCTCATGGTGGGCGGCCATCTGCCTCGACCGGTTAGGGTTAGTGGAAAGAAAAGAACAGTAGGCAGCGACAAGAACAACAACAAGCAGCAGACGAGCCACTGTCAGGTTGGTTGGGCCAGTAACTGCAACTGGAATCACACAGCTCCAAGCCCGAGGATACTGTACCTGCAGAAAGTTACAGAGAGAACGAGACGAAGCTCCCTGACACCCCAATGCCTGCAAATTGTATAAAATCTACCAGATATAAGATTTGTCCTCTCCTAAGTTGGCCTACCGGACACAGTACAGTACAGGAGTACTCTGCAAAGCATGGGTGACCATTCCTCACAGCAGCAGCGCTTGTGAGGCGTTCAGGGACCAAATAGAAGTCATCCATGTTTGCAAAACTTGTTTTATTTTGAAACACTTGAAATAATTAAATATTTAGGTTTAGTGTATGAGTGTCTCATTTGTAATTATTAAATAGTTGTATTTTATCTGATGCAAAAAGAGGAAAAACAAAATAACGACATATTGACATTATATATTGGCAATTGGTCTCCTAGCTTTCTAAAAATCTGTATTAGCCATTGCAAAACCCATAATGGTAAACCACTAGTGATAGTAGACACTGTTTTAATCTGTCACATAATTTGGGCTTTAAGTGCAGAGAGTGGTCGGCCTCCTTGGTGAGAGAGTACATGTATAAAAAGCTGATAAAGAACCTGGTTATCAGAAATATCACAGTAACAATATAAACTACGTACATGATAGATGATGGTAATACTGGGTTAAACCGAAAAAAAAAATATTGGTACTTATCCTGTTGACGATGCCATCATGAGCCTGCTGAACATCACCCAATCTCATTTTATCCCAGCTTTCCTCGGATACTCTGAGTCGCGAAGAGAAAAAAAACACGTTTGTATATCTGATGGTGACGTTTGGGGGCTTCCATTTGGAGGAGACGATAATGATGGTGTCCTTTCATTCTGGGTACATCTTCATCCAAACAGACAAACCCATCTACAACCCCGGAGATTCTGGTGAGAATCATTGTACATGACACTAATGGAAACTTAAGATAATGGTGCATGAATGGTTTTCAGAATCAGTTTTTTAAATTAATTTCAAAACAACGTGACTAGGTTTGTCTTTGTAATGTAGTGGTAACAGAAACGATAAATATTATTACTAGTTATGATTATGAAACATGGATTTAAGCCTGAACAATGAGCTTAAAGACATGAAAACTAACACGTTGAGTGTTTCTCTCGGGTTTCTTTCTCCTCTCCAGTTCACTTCAGAGCTTTTGTGTCCTCTCCCTCCTTTAAGGCCTTTGACAGCACTATCAGTATAGATATCCAGGTAAATAGATACACGATCAGTCAAATACTTCACTAGTTGATTGACAGAAAGTTAATCAGCTACTTGGACTCAGCACCCAAACAGAACCTCAGATGATTCCTTTCTTCCAACCACTTGGCCTTTTTTGCTTCTCTAATTGTACAATAAATATCTTAAACTGTTGTTGAGACTGAACAAACCCTTTGACAACATGACCTTGGAGTTTAGAGATTTTTAGATTTACCGCTGATTAAATGTTATGTCTTTGTAGACACAGTGTGGTTGGTTGTGGTAATATTTTGGTGACATGTAACTTGTTTTATTATTTTAAATGACCTGTGTGTGTGTGTTTGTTTGTTTTAAGAATCCGGACGGCGTGGTGGTTAAACAGAACTCCAGGGTCAGAGCTGTTGACGGTGTCTTTTCAGACGATCTTGAACTCTCTGAACTTGTCACGTAAGATAATCTTTTTTTTGACTCATATTTCAAGATCTTCCAGGTGACTTGTTTTTCAGGGGCAGTTTGCTGAGCATTAACATTCATTTACACCAGCACTTTGCTTATTATTCATATAGTTCCAGCCCAATGTTGTTCAGTCAGAATTTATATCCTTATCAGAGCTGTGCACAAGCATTTGTTGTTTAAAATGCACCGATAGTTGTAGTATCATGATATTTTTCAGTTTTTCCAGAGTTTTGAAAAAGTGTGACTCAAATGAAAGGCATGATTATCTTTATGGATTCTCCGTTTGCTTTTATGTACTTTTTTTCTTTATGACTGAATCCTTGGCAGTGAAGGAACATGGATGGTGACTGCAAAGTTGCACCACTGGGAGCAGAACACATTCACTTCTCAGTTTGAAGTGAAAAAATACGGTAGGTGAAGTTAAAATTGCAGTTTAGCTAATAACATCAGCAAGAGCTTTATTGTTATAAAGACATAAATGAGTATTACATTTTAAAGTGCTTCACTTACTGTAACTGCACTGTTATGCTTTATTATTATGGCATGTTTTTCCAGTGCTTCCTGCCTTCAATGTTACATTGACTCCTAAGAAATCCTTCCTCAGTCTGGATGACAGTGAACTGCAAGTAGAGATCTCAGCCAGGTGTGTCCAAAAAACCCTCTCACACACACGCACGCATCCCATCAACCTTGTTTCCAATGATAATTGATGACATGAGGATTTTCCTCCACATTTTTGAGTGTATCAGGAAAGAATCAAAATAAAAACCTCTGACTGTTGACTAATAATTGTCGTGATTGTTTCAGGTACCTGTTTGGGGAGCCGGTTCAGGGGACGGCCTACGTGGTGTTCGGAGTGAGGATCAACAAACAGATGACAAGGCTGCCTTCAGTGAAGCAGGTGTCAGATGTAAGTCACAGCTGCATCCCAGAATTCATCGGCTGCTCTCACTGATTTATGGGAACTGTCATGAAAATAGAGTATGTATAGGAAATGTTCTCCATCTTACTATTTAGGAGCTACAGTCACAACACTCGTCAGCACAATTTTATATTTAAGAAGAAATGTGTGCGAGAGTTCATTCCTGAAGTTGGACATAATAGTTTGACCAAAACTCAAATGCTACTAGAAAATGCTATTTATTGATTGATTAATTGATTTTTAAATCAGTCACAGCCATGATTCTCATTCTCCTGCAGCTGGATGGTGGAGTCGTTAGCCTGAGCATGGAGGAAATCAGGAGAGCTTACCCTGACGTTAGATCCTTGGTGGGCAACTCTGTGTACGTCAAGGCCTCGGTGCTCACAAAGTCAGGTAAACACACAAGAAAAATGACCACAGACAAGAGACCGCAGTAGGGAACATTTCTTATTAGGTCAACCCTTGGGGCGGCTGTGGCTCAGGAGGTAGAGCAGTCGTCTGTGGTTCGATTCCCGGCTCCTCCAGTCATATGTCGAAGTGTCCTTGGGCAAGACACTGAACCCTAAGTTGCCCCTGGTGTGTCAGGTCAGCTGCATAGCAGCTCTGCCATCGGTGTGTGTGTGAGTGTGTGTGTGTGTGCTTGTGTGTGTGAATGGGTGAATGAGAAGCAAGGAATAAACTGTGGTGTGGGATGTTGAATGTCACTGTGCTGTTGCTGCCTTTGATCAGTTTGTTGAGTTTGTCTCTTGTAGCGCAGCATAGTGAGGAAAAGACTGACATGTCGTAACCAGGCCAGAGTTGATTTTATTGACCACACAGGAATGATTGATGGTGTGTGTGAGATGTAGCCTGTGGTCAGATGTGGATCAACATGTTTTTTAACCTCCTGGTTAAACTTCAGTAATCAAAAACATGAACTCTCCCCCTGTGTCAAAATTTTTGGGAAATGTGAGGCAGATTGTTAAGGACAAACACAGAACTGCAGCGAGTTTGAAACAGTTATTTTAGATATTTGAAAGTAAGAGTTGTGTTCATGTTCTGCATTGTACAGTATAACTTAACCTTTACTGAATAAGATTAAAGGAGTAAAATGTTGTATAAAAAGTACTTCTTACGTATTTTTACTTAATTATTGGTTATTTATAGGTGTTTTTTGTCTGTACAGGTAGTGACCTAGTTGAAGCTGAAAAGACTGGGATTAAAATTGTGGAGTCTCCCTATGTCTTATACTTCAAAGATGTACCAAAGTACTTCAAGCCAGGCCTGCCCTTTGACTTAACAGTAAGAACAATCATCTGCTTTTACAGTATTTCTACTTGAATTTGAATATTTGCTCTGGTTTGTTTAACGGCCACTAAATTCAAACACCAAACATCCTCCTGGGTTTTTGTGCTCTTCAGCTTAATCCAGAAATTTCCCCCAACCTCTCCAGATCCAGGTGAGCCAGCATGACGGGACCCCGGGCCGTAATGTCCAGGTCAAAGTGAACATGTTGGACACGCCGCTGCTCGTCTACTCTGGCACCGTCACAGCCACCATCAACATGCCGAGCGATCACCTCCCACAAACCATCATTGTTAGTATGTTAGCATGTTAGCATGTTGATTTCACTCTCACAGCTTCTACTCACCTGCAGCTGGACGAGCATGAATTCACAGCTAACGTTTGGCCTCATATCTTTCATGTAGCTCTTCATGTTTCAAGCTGCATAAATCCCCACGTATTGTATAAAAAAAATCAAATTTTCCCTTTTTTCCCCTTAAATTTAATACTGTAGTTAAAAAAATAAATAAAAAATCAGACAAATTTAGACACTGAAATTTGGATGAGAATCCGTCATTATTTTCACACATTTCATCAAGCAAATGGCAAATAACTGGCAGATGCATTTGATAATTAGTCCTTTGATGCAGCCCACATTTGTTATACATTAAGGATTCATGCGCCTGTTTTACTTTGTCACATAACAGCAATTAAACAAAGCTGTTTTACTTTTTTAATAAATACAGTGTGTCAAGATATTTTTAATACCATGGAAATTGTGCATCTTTAGAATATTCTACATAATTCTGTCTGTGGTACTTACAGAAATCCCAATCTGATACATAATGACATGGTTGTAATGTGTTAATATTACTGTTGCAAAACAGCACATCTCTCTTTGTGTGTCTGTCACAAACGTTCCTGTGTGTGTGTGTGTGTGTTTCCCAGGCTGAGACCACACAGGCCGACCTGAGACCGAATCAGCAAGCCAGACAGCAGATCACTGTTCAGCCGTACACCACGTTCAGCCAGCGCCAAAAAAACTACCTGCACATCTCAGCAGGGATCAACAGAGTGTCTGTAGGAGACCGGCTGTCGCTGAAGCTGGCGAGTACTACTGCAGACCAGACCCACAAAGACTTAATCAAACAAGTCACCTACCTGGTGAGACAAGATCATCACATCACATTTCCAGTACAGAGCAGTTGACAATAAGGTTGTAAAATGTAAATATAGAACAACTGGCAAACAACACACAATCTGAGCAACAAAGACTAAACACAAACAAAATATTAATAATGGGTTTCTCCCTAAAACTCTTCTCAGGTGATCAATAAAGGCAAAATCATAATTGCTGAGCGCCTGGATGTGGCCAATCGGCTCACCTCCAGCGTCGGACTGACGGTCACCCCAGAGATGATGCCGTCATTCCGTTTTGTGGCCTTCTACAGCCTTCCCTGGGAGACAGGCGAGGAGGTGGTGTCAGACTCCATCTGGATAGACGTGGCCGATTCCTGCGTTGGAGGGGTGAGAGCTCAGCTCGGCTTCAGAGTTCACACAGGGTGTCAGCATATACACTGTTCGCTCTGGCTCTCTTCACACTGAGAGGTTTTAAGCTTAAGAGATATAACTGGAAATATTTTTCCCTTGCTTCTAACATTTGCTATAAACTACAGTACGCAGCTCTGTTTAGAAACAGAACCTTTTTTTAAAGCTAAAACTGAATAATGTGCCAAGTGCCACCGACAGAGCAGGGAAGTCATAAAGTGTCTGTAGATGGAATAACACATTTCGTTTTAGTCTCTTTGTGGGGTTTGATGACTGTGGGGGAAAAAAAAGTTACACCTGAATTATTATTTTTAATCTTGATCTTTTTAGTTTGACTGAACAAAAAAAATGTCTGAAACAAGACGTCCTACTGAACCAGTCGTCACATTTGTGATTTTATTATTGTGTCGGTACCTTTTCATTCATCTTGTTCGTCTTGTAGCTGAAAGTTGGGCCGAGGGATGGCATACCCCGAGACCACACGCCTGGGAAGACTTTTAGTATTAAGGTCACAGGTGACCCAGGGGCAAAGGTCAGCCTGGTGGTTGTGGACAACGCTGTCTATCTGCTCAACAGGGACAGACTCACACAGAGGAAGGTTTGTGTATTTGATTTGTGTGTTAAAAATTTACTGCTTTATGCTCTCATTATAACTTAAAATTTGATATTTAGAAGAAAACCGTAATCTCGCCTAGAGCACCAAAATGGCTAGAGCCGGCTCTGCAAGGTAGTTGGGGCAGCTCCCGACTGCTGGTTCCTCTTGGCACATGTCGAGGTGTCCTGAGGTGTTTGCTTTCTAAATTTTAAAAATAAAAGGTTCATTTTTAGTGTTCTGTACCAATAACCACCAGTTTTTATAAAGTACGGCACTAAACTCAAACACAAACCTATAAATACCTCATGTTTTCTTCACTTGCTCAGGTATGGGACGTGGTGGAACACGGAGACATCGGCTGCACTCGGGGGGGAGGGAAAGACGCCAAGGGAGTGTTCACAGATGCAGGGTTGCTGTTCGCCTCCAGCACCGGGGTGAAAACTCAAATCAGACAAGGTTAGGAGCATTTCAGCTGCTGTAATACTGTAGCCACAATAACAATGAAAAATATAAAGATGTGTTTTAAAACTAAAGCATAAGAGCGTGATGCAGTGATGGCGGTCCACATGTTCTAGCTTCAGTCAGGCTGTTGAACAGACCACAGACCTTTTTCACTGGATTACTTCATTTGCTGTGATTTGAACAATTAATGGATAGTTTATGAACTGAATAAACTAGTGAGACTTTCAAACAGGAATGTGTGACCTATTTCCAGATTGATTGGGAGTGTACGATATATTTTCTTTACACTTAAAAGAAATAAAAAATATCATTAACAGTAAAAATCGCAGTACTACCTGTATAAAAGAAGTGGTGTCTGCTGTTCGAGTTTCTCTTTCTCTTTGTAGAAGTGAAGGACATGTTTGCAGTGTGTGTTTGCTGAAGGTGAAGCAATACTGGAGTTAGTGGAAGGTGGATTTAACATACACTACTCACAAAAAGTTCACACTACAGTGATATTATATCATGAAAGTAGGGCATTTAAGTAGAAGCATGCA
>JAUMHL010000001.1:2647827-2664821 GCA_032362345.1 Sandelia bainsii | reverse complement strand
TTTAGGGAAGGTCACATTAAGTTCACCTGTAAAGGTTATAGTGCATTTTAGGTTCATCCTGAAATTTCACCTGAAAGTGTATAATGTCTAAATATTTCGGTTTGTATCTGATGCTGTATAATGTATGATATGTTTTAGTGAAGTTTATTTCTGGAATTGAGCAGAATTTTTTATTTAAACTGACACTAAACTACAATAAAACCCAGATTGACATTACAAGTAATGAGTGATCATCGGTGCAACACTCATAGGATTACATAATGATACTTTATGCCTAGACTCCCCCTGTGGACACAGTTATAATGTACATATTTTCAATATCTTAACTTTATGTGTATGAAAATACATTGATTTACTGTTAACGCCTGGATTTTTTTTTTTCTCCTGTCCTCTCCTCAGCCCTGCAGTGTTCAGGCGGTGCCAGAAGGAGGCGCTCTGCTGAACTATTGCGGCGTAAAGCCCAGCTGGGTAAGTGTCTTTTCATAGCAGAGGTTCTGATAACAGGTGGCAAGGAAACTTCTCAGTCCAGATATCAGCAATTAGCTTAACATGTTAATGGTATGCTACGCTAACTATTCCTTTGTTTAGCTGGGAATTTCTAGCTAAACCAGAATCCACCTTTATACTAGATGCACAGTGGATAGCAGTAGAGTTCTAACTAGTTTGAACAGCTGGTGGTGGTGTTGCACTGCAAAACAGAGAACACACATGTTGAATGTCAGCTGGAAGCTGCAGCAGCAGACACTTGCTGTCATAAAGCACCTGAAGTGGTCACTATAGAGACAAACAAGTCCACGTGATACGATTATCTGTTAGCTGTAAATTGTTCCACTTCACACTCATTAACATTGCCTGTTGTGTGGTGACATTTAAGCCATTGGTATATTTTTATTTATAAAGCCATTCTAAGTGAACGTCTCTTATATCTGTACAAATTGTACTCGCAGAACTCATCTCCAATCATGATCTTAGATCACAGGACACTTTACAGATTAAGGCAACAGTAAATAGTGAATGATTCATTTATCTTATTACCTGAAGTGATGAAGTTTGGTGATCATGCTCTGAGGATCCATCACCACCAGTAACCCATCTGACGTTATACCATCTCTTCAGTAATTGTTGATTAGAATGTATTTATTACTTTATTACTAATATTGATATTAGTAATTATATTGTCTCACTCTCCACCACCTCCAGAGAATCACTACAAGGAGAAACTGCAACACCGCTGCTGTAAGGACGGCCTGAGGGAGATCGCCATGCCGTACTCGTGTACTCGACGCTCTCTGTACATCACCGAGGGCTGGGAGTGTATGCGGGCTTTCCGCTACTGCTGCTCCACTTACAGGGACCAGGTGTTTGACGCGGCGGTACCCACCACCCCACCACCAACCACGGAAATTTCTCCCACCATCAGCCTTCTTCCCCTGCCCAGTTTTTCACACCAGTTAAATGAGATGTCCATAGATGCCAGAGTCCAACAAAGACAATTCTTTGGTAATTCCTGTACTTCAAACCGTATCTTTTCCATTCTGTTTCAGTTGTACTTGAAAGTTGCTTTGAAACATTTTATGTACAATATATTTACAATTATATTTACAATATATTGTGTAGTATTTACCATGTCTAATCACAAAGACATCTAATCTAATCGTCCTGATGGGGACTTGATTATTTGCACCAAATTTCATGGCAATTCATTGAGTATTGTTGTCAAGCCATTTCACTAAAATGATGAACTGGATTTCTGATAGTACCATGGCTTCAGATCAGAATCATTCCATACACCCAACTCGGTAAAGGAATTTCTTTACCTTTTTTTGAAAGAGAGTCCCTGTTTTATTTTGTTTTATTCTATCCAATGACGCACATGTGTGTGAAAGTGACATGATCCATGTTCCTACCAATGGTTTTACTCCCTCCCTGGATGTAAAATACTTGCAAATGTTTAGCAGTGGTTAGAGCAGTTGGCAGTTGTCAACTGTTGCATCCCAGTCCTCCCCTAGTGCCGGTTCAAAGCCCAGCGGGTAAGGTCGCGTCAGAAAGGTCATCTGGCGTAAAGTCCTTGCCAAATCAATATCAATATAATCATTATCCGCACTGATCCGCTGTTGCGACCCTATATTGTCATTGCATATGATGTTGCCATGAAATTAGTCTATTGTGTATCCACTCAAAAACAGACCGACCACGAGACATACAATATACTAGCAATGATGTACAATATAAAAAGTTAAGGAGTGCAAGGCAAATGTTAAAATGTAAGACTAAAAATTAAAATGTAATGCTTGACATTCAGTGTAATACTGGTTGTATGTACTGATGGCTGTAGGATTAAAAACGGTCTCTGTTGAATCTGTAGGTCGTCTAGGGTTAGCTTCTGTATCTCGTACCCCTGACACGTCTGAGCATCACGTGATGCAGGGGCAGCCTGGAAACATTGGAGCTATAAAGGAGACAATGGTTTTAAGTTCAAGACCAGTGGGAGGTGTGCAGCTGTCAGCGAGGGAGGCCGTGGAGGACGAAGAGGAGGATGAGGACGAAGAGTGGGAAGACCTGGACGAGACTTGGTTGTATCTGCGTTCCAAGTTCTTCGAGTCTTGGCTGTGGATGGATGTTAAACTGCCCAACCAGCCAGACAGAGACGGGTGAGTGAAATGTTGCAGTAGAGGTTACAGAGGAACAATATGTTTTATAAATCTGAGTGTAGTTGTTGGTTTTGCTTTATTTCATTTTGTGATTCACTGTTTCTGAAAAAGTAACAATACTACTAGTCTGTTATTCCTGTTGGGTTATTGCTAGATGTTATATATGATGTCTTCTCAGTGTCTGGATATTTACACAAATACTTCAGGATAAATGTGAAACTCCAACCACTATTTGGTTTTGTTTCACGGAGCCTGACAGGACTATTTGAGAATGTCAGAAAATCTGCGTAGCTCTGAAAATTCCCTCGGTTGCATCATGTTGTGTTTGATCAGTGATAATTCTGTTTACCTAGATTAACAAACACACCATCGAGCTGTGCTGTAAATCTGTGTGTGTGCGCACGTGCATGCACATACATTCATGCTTTGGACTAGTCCTTAAACTGTAAAATGGATTAATGGACCTGAACTTCAAAGGTGCTGTTATTGTACCAAACACATGTGTTAGTTGCAGGCTGAAACTTTGAACAATCAAATGTCAGTTTAATGGATAAAAAGTGAATAAAGTTTACTTACTACTTTTTCAGATTTAGATTTTTTTGTATTGTTATTTGTTTCCTGTCATGCTGTCATTTATACAGGAATACTATACAGAGTTAAATACTGCATTTATTAAAGAGTGGTGGTTTGGATGATGACAGAGACATGACATTGATCAACAGGTTGGCATCTCAGAATTTGGAGAAGCCCTTACCTGACAGCATCACAGAGTGGGGACTTTTGGCCATTAGTGCATCACCACACACAGGTAAGAGAAGAATCACACAGTGGTTCCCTGTTTTTGGTCCTTTGATGACAAATTTTACAGGTCTTAGTAAATTAGTTTTACTTTAACTACCAACTTTGAAATGTTACAGGACACACATCTAATTTCTTAATCCTTACTGCTACACGCTACCATATCCCAAATTTTTCTGTGCCGTGTCTTGTATTCAGAGATCGTTTTTGCAATGTAAGAACGTTACACTTTCACTTGTTTTTGCACGTCTTTCCTTTTGCCACTGGTTTTTATCAGTTAGTCAGTAGCGACAGCAAAAGCTGTTGATAGAAAACAAAACTTCCAGTAAAAGTCGATGCTTCTTAAATCCGTTCAGTTTCTCAGTTATTCAGCTCTACAGGAGAAGAATAGACTTGGTGGCTTGATAATTGCCTGGCTTAACGTGTAAAATCACAGCAAACCTAATTCACAATACTGCAACAGGATAATAGAAATACACAATCACAAACAAGCAGAAAACCATCCTGCCTTCTGAATGTGTCCAGGTTTCTGTGTCGCTGAGCCGTACAACTTCAGGGCATGGAAGAGATTCTTCGTGGACCTGAAGCTTCCATATTCAGTGGCGAGGAATGAACAGGTCGAGATTAAAGCTGTGATCCATAACTACGGCGATGACAACCTGCGTGTAAGAGAATCATATCACAACTACACACAACGGCCACTTTCTATTTAGGAAAGATTTCAGTGTGCTTCTAAACGTGCTCAAGTATTCTTGATTGTGTTGTGGACTGGTTTGTGCTCAGGTGAGGGTGGTGCTGATGAAGACAGAAAGCATGTGCAGCATCGCCTTTAGGGACAGACACACACAGGAAGTGACGGTGCCAGCCGGCTCTTCTATAGCGGTTCCTTACACCATCGTCCCACTAGTGGTGGGGAAACATCCCATAGAGGTGATGGTTGCAGACAGAGATCTCGTAGGAGACCGCATCCAGAAATTTCTCCACGTGGTGGTGAGTCACTCTCGACAATGAAAACGAGACTGCACTATATCAGAGCAGGATGTTAACTGTAGCCTGTAGTGTTGGTCCCTTCAGACCTTTGTAAGAGTTACCGTAGCTGCTACTTGATATATACAGTAATTTTATTTCTGTGGTCCCAAAACATGATGTACACGTAACAGGCAAAGCAGATTAAATGAAGTAAAATTACAAATTAAATGGAGAAAAAGATGTTTTAATAACCCTTCACCCAAACAGCTGGATGGAGTGCAGAAGACTGAAGTTTGGAGTGTGGTGTTAAACCCCTCAGCTCAGGGAGGTAAGATGATTGTAGTGATGCTTGATTTCTTGTTATATCCTGTCAGGTTAATGTGCCACCTTTTTTTTTTACATTGTATGTCCAACTTCCATAATCTCCTTTAGTGTGTGAGTTGATTCAATGGTTTTGCAAAAAATTGATTTTTCTAAAAAATCGAGTGATAAATCAGAACCTATACCAAAGAGTAACATAATTTATATGGTAGCTGATGTAATTATGGGTCAAAAACTACACATGACAGAGTTTGGCCACTTTTTTATGAGTTGCAAACTTGTACTAATCAGGTAAAATTAAGTTCTTCTCACACTGCTGAACTGAACTTCTGACCTGAAGTTTTTTAGTGTTCCTGAGTTTGGCATCTGAAGTTTTGGCTCTGTGCAAAGTGCCTACTGGCCCATGTTGCATCTTTAATAAAGCAAACATAACAACAGTACAAATATGTCTGTGAAGATTCTCAGTCATTCAAGTGAAGTTATCTGGAAGTTAAGTTATGGCAACAAGAAAGAAGTTCAGTTGCCATGACTCATCTTACACATAAAACAAATAAACCAACAAACAATGTATTCTGTTGTTTTGTTTCTACTTGTCCAAACTGGTTTGAACACAACAGGCTCAGTGATTATCACACCTGACAACTGAAAGCTCGGTTGGGTTTGAACAAATTAGAGTAAATGCTTTTTATTTTTAATAGTCATGAGTCTGTTTATGTTCACTACAGGAACACAGGTGGTTCGTGTTGGTAAGGTTGAACTGGAGGCGGTTGTGCCAAACTCTGTGCCAGAGACATTCGTCAATATCAGAGGTCAGTCACTAGAACAACTATGACGAGCACTAAAAATAAACCTCAGACGAAGGACTGATTCCTGATTCCTCACCTCTCCAGGCAACGTGTTGGCAGACAGCATCGATAACTCCATCAGTGAAGACTCTCTGGCGTCTCTGATCCAGATGCCCGGCGGCTGTGTGGAGCAGAACTTGGCCAGCATCACTCTGCCGCTCATTGCCACCCTCTACCTGGAACGAACGAACGACTGGCAGAGTGTGGGAGTGGAGCGCAAGGCGGAGGCTATCAGATACATCAGGAGAGGTGAGCGAGAAGATTTATGGCAAGTAAAACGAGATTTCTATAACAAAAATTTAAAAAAGGACAATAGCTGAAGTAAACGGGTGTGATTAGAGATCAGTTATGTTTGCTGTATGTAAAGTGGATCAATGCAGGGATTAAAGAATTAAAGGTGCAGGTGTCGATGGACAAATGGATGTATAGAGATATAGGTAGTCCTCTTAGAACGGATGCATGTATGGATAGATGGATGCTCTGATGGACAACAAAAGGCTGCATCTTGGTAAGTCTACGCATCAGTGGTCGGATGGATGAATGGTTGGATAGATGGAACACTGATTGGCCAGCTGGCTGAATGGATGCATTTACACATCGATGGTTAGTGCAGTGGATAGGTAAAGTAACAGATGGATGATGAATACACGAATAGTTAAATATTTGGATGGATGTCAATCATGGTTGATGGATGAATTGCAGCCTGGTGGACAAAATGGATGGCCAGTTACCTGAAGTGTCAGTGGATGGAAGTTAAAATGCCTCACTCCTTGACGTTCCATCTCTTTCTTCTCTGTGCTGGGTTTTTCAGGCTATGAGAACCAGCTGGTGTACAGGAAGAAAGATGGTTCCTACCCCCCCTACAGCCGTGAAGGTGCAAGTACATGGTACAGTCCCAAATGTTTCCATGTTTTACTGGCATGCAACTGTTAGATTATGTTTTTAAAATAAAGTCTGGTAGATTAATCAGTCTGTTAATCCAGTGCCAATTATGTAGGTTTTTATGTAGCCTTTCTATAAGAACAGACATGTACGTGAAATTAAGATGTCTAATTAACCCTAATTATCTGAACGTCAGGATCACAGCGTACGTGGTCAAGGTTTTCTCCATGGCTCACTCCATCATTGGGATCGACGAGCAGCAAGTGTGTGACCCTCTGCTCTACCTGGTGAAGAACAAACAGCGGCTTCCTCAGGGAAAGTTCGTAGAGGACAACCCAGTTTACTCCACTACCATGACTGTAACAATTTTCCCTTGTTGCTCTTCTTTTAATTTAGTGAATATCAGAATAATATAAACATCCTGCTGTCTTAAACAAACACTCAAAATGTTTAGTTTGTCTTTGTATCCCCGTCTTCATTTACTCTAAACATGTGCTGAAAACTGTGGTGAAAATTGATAGCACAATAGTCGTTTTAAAGATTTTAGTAATTTTGTACATTTTTCCTGCATGTCTTTAGGGTGGTCTCCATGGCGACGACCCTGAGACAACCCTGACAGCCTTTGTCCTCATAGCACTTGCTGAGGCCAAGCAGGCAGGGATACACTGCACTAGTCAGGTAACTTATTAATTTATTTAAAGGAGATAAACTGTAATTTAGAGTTATTATTGGTATAATTAGTAGTTATATTAAAACTGTTCTTTTACAATATCTGTCCGTTATAGTCGGCTATAAGTAAAACGGCCGAGTATCTTAGGACAGCACTGGGTAAGACGGGGAGGAGACCGTACACGGTGGCCATCGCCTCCTACGCGCTGGCTCTGCTGGGGAAGGATCAACCCTTTAACCCAACACAGTCTTTACTCGCAGCTGCAGCTCCAGGTATCCTTCTCTCTCCTGCAGTTTCTTTCTTCATAGATTCTAATCTTCAAAGTCATTATTCACTGTTCTAATAACAAACTGCTTCAAGCTGTTAGTATATATTTTTTATTTGATGTTCAGCAAGGATTTATGATGCAGTGAATGAATAAAAGTTCAAAACGGTGTGTTGTACTTCTCATTTAATTACACAAGAGCTCTCTCTGCTCCTCTCTCCTGCAGATGGCAGCCACTGGCCCGACAGCCAGAACACGTTGTTCACCTTGGAGGCGACCGGCTACGCCCTGCTCGCTCTGGTCAAGTTGGGACGCCTGGAGGAAGCTGAAGCACCCTTTAAATGGCTCAACAGCCAGAGAAGAAGAGGAGGTGGTTTTGGCTCCACACAGGTCAGCAGAGCACAACTGATGGACGAGCTGTAATCTGCATTTCTAACAATTAGTTATTGTCTACTCCTACTTCATTTACCTGCTCCACTCTCTGATTAGTGAGCACTGCCTAATTATTACCTGCATAGTTGTTAAGATGAAGCTTCAACACATCTAATAGACATTCATTCTTGATCTGAACATCATCAAATTTATCATCAACTTCATCTAATAAGTTTACATTGACTTAAAAAAAACATGTTTAAATCTTTTCAGTATGTTTCATGGCGTTGTTAATCCAGTGAATGAAACATTTGAAAAAATCAAGGTGCTCGATATTAAAAAAATCCATTCAAAATTGCCACGATTACAAACAATATACTAGAATCTCTACCAGTTGACACATTTCTGCTATCTATCTACTATTAGACAACATTGTCAACACTGAGACAATACTCCATGCTGTAGTAGTTCAGGCAAAAGATGACAAAACATGTCTAAAATTTAATTATGTTCTTTGTTATTAATTCTCTCTTTTCTTTCTCTGGATTCTCCCAGCCCACTATGGTGGTGCTCCATGCGCTGTCGGAGTACCTGATCAACAGACCCCCTCCTGCTGACGTCAGTCTGGATGTGGATGTCAGGATAACGGGACGCAAGGAAAGCCGCTACAACTTCAACCCTCAGAACTCGTATGCGCTCCGCTCGTCCAGGGTGAGAGACGTTTAAAAATAACGTGAAATCACAAACAGTGTGAGTTTTGTTGTGCGTCACAAACACTTTGTTCTTCACTGGTGCCTTTGTTGTGTAGCTGCCTACTAATCTTGACTTGGAGGTGGAGGCTCGAGGGAACGGACAGGGAATTTTGGAGGTACGATCACATGGCCAAATATGTACGTTAAGAGTAATATCATGCAGTCAGGGCAGATTTGGATGTGAATTGAATTGTTAGTTTTTTTTAATATAAGACCATTATTCAACAGTAATAATAGATTTTACTTTTCATAACTGTGTCGATGTCATTTCTTTTCCTCTCGTGTGTCTCTCTGTGCTGTGCCCCCTCCTGTTATGTGAACTTTAAAAGGTGGTGACCTACTACAACCAAGTGCATGAAGTGGATGAGAAGAAACCCTGCAAGGACTTTGAGCTCAGTGTCGATATCAAAGAGTCCAGTGGTAACTCCAGCTCAGATTATGTCATATCTTCATGATAACTTGTTGTTTTGCATCATTTTCTTTGATTTATTAGAAACAAACAACAGGAAACAATGTCAAAGGAGTTTTAAGAAGAGTTTTATTTATTTATTTATCATTTATAATTTACATCATCACACGGCATAACACAAAATTAAACTACATTTATACAACACTTTTTATAACAATGTTGTAATATTTTATAGCCTTCTCCTAAGACACAGAAGAAAACGTTAAAGTTAAAAAAGCCCAATATGTAATACATACACATTTTGTCCCACAGAAAAGCCTCCTGCAGATGTAGAGAAGTCCTACCAGATCACCATCAAAGTGAGGTGAGTTGTTAATTGAATGATTTGTCTCATCAGTGATCTGCCTGAGTGTTGCCTTCACTTCCCCTCGTTGAAAATGATAGATTTGTCTGTGTTTAAATGGAATATGACTAAAGTTGATAAGCTGCTCACATGCCTGGAAGGTTTTATCAGTGTTTGGCTCTATTAGTGATGTATTAGATCTATTATTGATCTATTAGTTTTCTGTTGACCTCAGCTTTAGTTTCCCTTGTCAGCGCTGTATTCCCTCCCTCCTACAGAGCTTTAGGACCTAGAGATGTCAGGATGGTGGTTCTGGATATCAGTCTGCCCACAGGCTTCACCCCAGAGAACTCAGACCTGGAGATGGTAATAAACCTCCAGCTTAAATTTATAGGGATCAAGATTATCTTGTTTCAAGTTTAGTCTATGCTTTCACTGTATTATTTTTTGTGTTTGTCTAGTTGTCCAATTCAGTGGACCGTTACATCAACAACTTCCAGATTGTTGATAACCTGAGTGAGAGAGGCTCACTGATCATCCACCTGTTCAAGGTAACAACACTGCACAGAGCATGTATTTATTATATATTCATTTATTCTTTTTATGGGGCCTTTTTCAAGAAGAAGATTAACTGAATTATCTTTGTTAAGTAAATCGTGGAACAAGTTTTTCTTTATCACTCTTCCACCACATTAAATTTGAAATAAAACAATTGAGAGGTGAGTGAAGTCAAGACCCTCAGCATTTATTCAAGGGGTCTGACAGAATAGTGTTATTAACCATTCAGAAATGAATGAATTTTCATACACACACTGACGTTTTTGGTGGTTAACACATAATGGAAAAAATGGCTTATGAGCAGTTGCATAGCCAGGTGTGGCCCGTTGTCTGGAGGTGGTTCATTTGCATTCGGTAGCTGTTCACTGGAACTCGCAACACGAGGTCCAAACAGGTGTCTGTGCAAGAGAAGGAGAGAATCATTAGGCTGAACAAAAAAAAAAAAACCCCAAAATAAATCCATCAGAGAGATGGCAAATACCAATACAACAGAAGGAGTGAACTGGCAGCTCAGCAACAGCAAAAGGCCTGGAAGACCACAGAACCATAGATGATGGATAATGGCCTAAAACATACAGCAATAGCTACCTAGGAGTTTCTCAAACAAATAAAGCATATTCTTCTCTGGCCAAGTCAGTCACCTGTTCTCAGACAGACAGTAAATACTTTTTCTCTTACTGAAGGCAGGAAGACCCACAAGCAGCAGCTGAAGGCAGGTGATCTCTATGTTTGTAATTAGGTCTGTTCCACTATTTATGAGCCTACAAAAATGTGTATGTGTATGAAAGTGGCACTAATGCTACGTCGTCTGTAAAAAGAGATTAGGTCTTTTTTATGAGGAACACTTTTTCTCGGTTTCATAACTGATACGCCCCTACTACATACTACATGTATAGAACATATCAAGTTCGATCTCCCTCCTACACACACACACAAAACACTGTCCAACCCGAAAACTCAGTGATTCAGCTTCTTGGAACAGGAGCCCGTAGGTTTCTTCAAAGTTGCTAAATTAAAATTAGCTCTTGTGTTGCACTACACCTCTCTTCTCCTGCTCCCAGGTGTCTCACAGAGAACCAGAGATCCTGATCTTCAGGCTTCAGCAGACTTTCAAAGTCGGCCTCCTCCAGCCTTCGTCAGTTACTGCCTACGAGTATTACAACCCAGGTAGAGAAACACAGCCTGACCTCACACCCCAGAGGTCAGGTTATCACATCAGCTGTAACTACATTTTAGGTTTACACATAAATAGAAACTGTCCTTTGATATTGGTTGAAAATGCTTCACAAACACTAAATACAATGTGAAACAATGAAGAAATAGTTCACTCTAAAAACATCCTAAACATCAGTGAGAATAATATTTCATCTAGACAGTGAAAGGTTTTATATCTCTGTCGCAGATCACCGCTGCAGTCATACCTACACTCCCAAAGAGGACAAGGAAACACTCACTCAGATCTGCAAGGACAACGTCTGCCGCTGCACAGAGGGTGAGGGTGTGCATGTGTCTGACATACTGTACGGTGTGTGCGGTTTCCGTTCTGTACTTTTTATTGGCTCATAATTTTCCAGGCGACTGCTGCTTCTCTAAAACCGACGGTGCAAATTTCCCCAGCGCAGACAGAGAAACGTTTGCCTGCAAGAGCTTACACCACGGTACGACGCACAGTCACACACACACTCACAGCAATGTTAAGACTTAAACAGAGCAAAAAACCTTTACAACAAGCTTCATCCACTCTGAACCCCCTGTGTTTCAGTTTTCCAGGTGAAGGTGCTGAGTGTCAGCCAGAGTTACTATGATAAATATGAGATGGAGATCACACAGGTTATCAAGCTGGGTGAGTCAATGCTAGAAATGTTTCCCTTACACACACACACACACACACACACACACACACATGTAATTTCCATTAGTTTACTACATTCATGAAGCTGAAATGGTCCCAGTATGTTTGTATGAACTATTTTTACTTTACATTTCCCTTGCTGTCACAAACTTTACATTAGAAAAACATCACCATGGGCCAAAATTCACTGAGATCTTGCCAACAATGATTTATCAACCCTAATTCACAGGCTTTGTGTATTTATGCGACATAATTCAGGTTTGGAGGGTGGAGTTGAAGTGGGCCAAAAGAGGTTTTTCATGTCTCATGGAGGATGCAGGGACGGACTCAACCTGAAGCAGGGCTCCCAGTACCTCCTCATCGGCCCCAAAGAGGACCTGTGGACTACTGACAGTGACACAAACAAGTAAGGTCCAACACCACCAACTGCAACCTCAGTAATAATCATGGTTAGATTACAACCTTTCTGAAAGCTTTAACTTAAACCTGCCATTTTAAGCTTAGTAAGGAAAATATGTAGCAGAGCTGTTGTCCTGGATAGTTTAGGTGTATTAGGTAAAGTGGGCAGGAGGTGTAAACATATTTAATTATTGTTGATGTTGCTCTGTCAGTATTGTAGCTGCAGTTTAAAGTTTAAGACAGTGTTTAAAGCAGTGTTATCTGCATCAAAGTCACTGATCCCCTTAAACCACATTGCTGTGTCATGTGTTTATTTGAGGTTTTTAACTTCATTCAGTTCAGTGTAAGGACAGTTTCAGAAGTCAGTGTCTGCAACGAGAACATGCACAAAAAACAGCACAGCAATGGTTTCTCACCTCAGTTGATTAAAAAATTGAATCGAGTTAATCACAGTCATAGGATGTGATTAATTACGATTAATCACAACTTTAAAATGATTTTAAAATTGCTGTTGTTTTGCCCCGGCTGCTCTCTGCCAGTGTTGTTTGGAGACTCAGCACTTGGGCAACCAGTGTCAACTGGGGTAAAACCATTGACTTGTAAATACTAATAATACAGTACATTTCTACAGAAATGTGAACAACAGTAGAACACAATATATTGTATATCACAATAATAGCAACACAGAAACTGATCGTAATCAGTATGCTCCATGTTAAAACTAAACCTGACAATGTCACAGTTTGGCTCAGTGTGCAGACAGGAGCTTTTCCTCAAATCTGATTTCCTGCAAAATTTGAATTTGTGAAAACATGACTAACCCATTAAGTAGAAACTCTGACAGTTATTTTTGTTAGTTGGGGAAAAGAAATCCTGAACTTCTGGTAAATAATCAGTCACAAGTATAAAAGGAAACTGAGAAGAAAAACACTGTAATTTTTAAAATGATGAAACAGCCACAAGAGAGGACTAACACACCATCTTTAGAGAATGTGCACAGGACATACAGTAGTTTTCTATGGTCTAAATATAACTAAAATTCTCTCTTTGCTCTTTGTGTCAGATTCATCTACATTTTAGGAAAGGACACATGGGTGGAGCGCTGGCCTTTGTCTGCAGAGTGCTCCAGCGATCCTACTCTGCAGGATAAATGCAAGAGCCTTGATGATACAGCGCGTGAACTGTCTGTAAATGCCTGCAGGCTGTAGAGGTGTCTGCACAGCAACTACACAACATTCTCCTGTAAAATGACAAATAACTGTGCACATAATGATTCAGTGCTCATTTCAAAGACATCTTTAAATTCAGTCTGTGCGATAAGAGTTTTATTTTTTCTAGTTTTTGTTTTGTTTCCACTGTGGAAAGGGAACTGAAAGTTCGGCCTGTAATAGCAACAGGCTGTTGCTATGGGGGTTTTCACTACTCTAAAAACATAACAAAAATGAGGAACAACTAAATATTGCTGACAGCAACAAAAGGTATTAAAATTTTTATAAAAACACAGTAGTCAAACTGTCACTGTCCGTGATAATAAATGCAGCATCTTCTGTGTTGTCAGACTGATCTAACTGAAATAATTTAATCAGCAGTTACCTGCTCAAATAAAGAAATAGTGAATATAAATACCAGGCTGGAGATTAATGTGTGTTCAGCAGGTTTTGTTGACTGTGCTGTACAAAGCACAAAGCATCCTCCTCACTTTCTTCAATTCTGTGGGAAGTAAAAAAGTAATAAAAATTTGAGCACATTAAGTAAGATTCAAATAGTCCAAAAGTTAATATAAAACAAGTAAAACTATAAGGACAGGTACATGCAACAGTGATCACATTGTTAAAATAAAAAATCTATCATAATTTGCATCATACAAGAAGGATAATGTCCAAGTTTGAAGAGTTTCTCACCTCGGGGCAGTACTGCAGTTGACTGTAGTATACTCGGTGTCCTCAAGTTCCTCCTCGTGTGTTTGGGTTTGAGTTGGTCTGAAGTTGGAGTAAACAGGATCCACATCGTTCCTGGAGAACTGGACACTGGCATAATGAAGATCATACTGCTCCTCTCGCTGGTTCTGAGTGGGTACATGCTGGAGAGTCCAGAAAGATTATTTTATTTTTAAAAAATCAATAAAATAAATCAACTGAATAGTTTCTGTATTATGTCTGTATGTATGTCTGACAGTGTCAATTCTGTAAATGATCAGTTTAAATAAATTTGACAGTTTCATCTATGACTAATACTGGCATATGTTACCAGGACAGAAAGTTTATGGGTGCATGAGAAAGTTCACAATGTCCCAAAGAGAGAGGTTGATACAGATACAAAGGAAAGGAAAATGGTTCTTTTTTCATCAAGAACTTGTGCAAAATAGACACACAAACCACTACATTATTCTAGGTGGTTGTGAGAAGTGGAAACAGATTTAATTTCACACTGGAATTATTTCCTCACCTCTTCGTTGGTGTTATGTCTCCCTCCAGGCTCTGATGATTGCTTGAAGACCCTCTTTGTTTTGATTCTGAATAATTAATTGAATAACTATTTAATTTCTGACAAACAGCTAAAATGTTTAATTTTAAGTTATTATAAAAAAGGGAACTTTTGTTAAACCTGGGTCTTATTTTTATGGTTTTGACTACTGTAATTTTTTGCCAATAATACAGTACATCTGGAAATGTAATGATAATGTATTTACCATAATTATACATATGATAAATTTACTGACATTTAGGATGCTTTTAATATTGGTTTAATCTCTAAAAAGGTCCTAGAAAAAAACAATAGACATGGGGACCAAAACAAAGTTTTAAAGTTTCAAATTATGCTCTGAAACTTGCAGTTTACATGCATGTTTGTCCAGATTTATATTCTAATCAGTTCATCCATGAGGCCAACTTGAAGTTTTGCCAGATGTGGTGACATTATCTGCAGGAGTTCCTGAGTAATTGTGTTGATGCATTATCTCAGGAATGTGACAGACATGAGGACACAGTGACTCTGACCTTTGACCTCCAAAATCGAATCATTTCATCTTTGAGTCCAAGTGGATGTTTGTACTAAATTTGAAGAAATCCCCTTTGAGACAATGCTATGCAAACTATTTACCTCATAAGTATAAAGACAGAGAAGAGAAGGATGACGAGCACAACAGCAGTGGTTATTCCGGCGACTGTTGATTTCCATGCTCCTAAACAGTGAAGAAAAAAAATTGTTGCAGGAAGTTTGACCACAGAATAACAAAATAAGAAAAAATGAAAACCTCTAATTAAATATATATTTTAAGACGGTAAAAAAAATAATCGCTGATAAATTGTACTTCTCGGCTATGAATCCATTTACTTATGAGGCAAAAATATTAAACCTGATCAGAACCAGAACCTTTTGTTCCTAGTGCATTCAAGGCTGTATGTAAAGAGGATGTTCTTTGCTACACAACTTTTCCAGGCAATTCATGTAGGTATTAGACATATTTTCTCTTTTTTCTAACCTATTGTAAACTGTAAGGTACTTAAAAATGACTAAAACCAACAATTAATCACCTCTCATCACGGTAATATATGTGAACCCTGAACCTGAGTTTATCTTATTCACCTGTGCCATAGACCTCCATTGTTGTTCTAATTCTAATCAGTTCATCCATCATCAATTCTCTGCAGTTGTATCACCTGGATATTGTCTTGAGGATAATGGGACAGATGTTAGATCACAGTGAACTTGACCACCAGAACCTAATCAGTTCAACTTCTACTCCAGATTCCCCCAAAGTGTTCCTAAGATGTCATGTTTGCTACCAAACCAAAAACAAAATGCCTCCAGCCACAGATCTTTCTCCAGCACAGAGGCATAAAAATACAGAAAATCACCAGCCTTAACCAACATTAGCAGACTTAAAGGATAAAAGCAGTTTACAAAAGCATTTTCTGAGAAGATCTCTTCTTCCTCCTCTTCTGCCTGGTTAATTAGGATTATGTATTACATTATGTGGTAAGGAAAGGGACAGACAGCTCCATCACTCTCATTAGTCTCAATACTGTAGATTGAAACTCTTTACTGTTTCAACACAATCAAAACCATAGTGCCGATGTTCTCATCTACATATTTTCCCATTTCTGTTATCAGAACTGAATTCATAGAAATAGTGATTCTTAATTAACATTTGCTTTCCAGCCAAACTTCAATTAATGGAGTGTTTTGGTAAGCTGTATTATAACAGATATGTTATATCTGCAACTGATGATGAATATATCAGAAACTTGCCTGCAACACTAATCAGATATAAGGTTGAGTTGTGTTGTCCTCTTGTGTTCCAGGCTTCACAGTGATAATTTCCACTGTGTTCAGGTCTGAAGTCAGTGATGATGAAGATCTGTCCTGAAGCTTTTGGTGACTCTTCATTCTCCTTGTACCAGGTATATTTAGCTGCTGGGTTAGCATCAGTGCTACAGGTCAGATTCACTGAACTACCCTCCACTATCTCACCAGAGGGACTCACTGACACAGAGGGAAGCTTTGGAGGATCTGGAGGACAAAGTGTAGAAACATATTCAGTAACAATAGCAATAAATAATATTAACAACTTCATCATCATCAGAAAGTCATTCTAAATAAACTAAAGACATATGACCAGTTTTTCCTGCATTTGCTTAAAGGAAAACAACCCCAATGGCACAAATTAATCCACCAATCTCTCATTGTAAGTATGTCCTTATACCAAGAGATATGTTTGAGATGTTTTGTACTTACACTGGACATCTACTGATGTAGATGAAGAGTTGTGTCCATATTGATTCTCAGACTTGCAGTAGTATGTTCCTCTATCTCCAGAGCTGATGGAGGTGAAATGATAAATTCCTGCTGAACTTAGAGGCAGCGTTTGATTCTCCTTGTACCAGGTATAATTAGCTGCTGGGTTAG
>JAUMHL010000001.1:2596942-2633127 GCA_032362345.1 Sandelia bainsii | reverse complement strand
ATTCCTTTTAAAAAACAGTTGTTTTCAGCTACAATAGTCATTTACAATATGAACAATGTCTACACATTCATTCTGATGTTATGAAATCTGCTTTTCTTTCAAGTGTGTCCAAACTTTTGACTGGTAGTGTACATACAATGGCAATGATGTTAATGCTAAGCATATATAATTTCAGTGTGTTAGCAAGCAAATCACCAAATTTATTATGATTAATCAATCTGCATCATGAAGAAATGTCATGAAAACCTATAAAATTGAGTCACTTCCCTCAAAATAACATTCTCAACTTCATGCTGCCACAACAGTAAATGTAACAGTGACGAAAGATGAGTATTTAGTACATCTAAGTGTTGAAATATTTCCATCTGGAGCAGAATGTCAGATCCAACCCATCTTAGATCCACACTGTTAGCATGTAAATCAGCATCTGGCAGAGCTACTGTACTGTATATGCCAGTGGAAAATTGTGGTATATACTCACACACTGAAGCAGAGGGGAAATCCTCATGTCCTTTTACAGCACAGGAATAACTGTCTGCAGAATTTCTGGAGACTGAATAATAAGCTTGTTCATGTTTCTGTCCATTTTTATACCAGACATAGGACAGTCGACCACGTTGAGGACAATTGCTGAAACACACTAGCGTAGTAGAAGGCAAAGTCCTCACCTGCATTTGGAGTGCTGAGAAACAAACAATTTTATTTTAGACAAACTGTCAACATATACACATATTCATATTAATGTTTTCTAGATGAATATTTTGCTATAACGAACGTGAATAAAAATTTTACCTGTGACAGACAAAATGACTCCAGGTTCACCAATGTATTTTCCATCGGGGTGGTTTGTTGTGAACCTGAACTTGTACACACCTGAGTCGCTCTGTATCACGTTTTTTATTTTAAGAGTGCAGCTCTTTCTATAATACAAGTACTGCACACGACTCCATGATTCCTTTTTCAGAGCCTCGGGTTCATCACCATTCATTTTATTAAACCAAAACATTTCTACAACTGTAATTCGACTGCCTTTAAATCTAGATGGGTATGTGTAGGTGCACTTTATGGTCACTGTTGATCCTTCTGTGGCACAGATCTGAGTAGGATTGTAAGTTACTCCCCAGCCATCCTGACCCTGCACCACTGTAACACAGGGGACAACAGAAACCACAATTATCCTCAAATTAAACAAAAGGAAACAAAGGTTCATGTATTGTTGAGGTGCTTCAGAGAGCAAAGCTACATTTCATAAAACTACATTAGTTCTCATGTCATCCCACCTTAAATCAGTGAGACAAAAATAATCTTATCATACCATCTTGTTAATGGGGTAGAGTACTGGCTTAAACTGCTTTAATACACTCACTTAACTAGAACTGAGCTCAAGATTTATACTCTGATATACTTTATCAATCAATAAATTGTATTTCTAATATCTGTTTTAATTAAAATGATGTACAGTAAACTCAATTTCAGGTGTCGCCAAACATTTGTTTAAAGCAACTGGGAAAATCTACAAATTGTTTTGTTTTACATAAAGAGAATCTATAATGCAAATGAATAATTGGATTTACTCTCAATCGTCAGTGAGAAACAAAGAATCTGTGTACTGTAACACAGTACGTACTGCACAGGATAAAAAGAACTTAAAGGCACCATTAGCTGTTAATGTTGCTGGGTTTTCTGTGACTTGCTCTTACGTTCGTTTGAAATGAGAACTTGTGCTTAGGCCTAATCTTTTCATAAGTTCCACCAAGTGGCCAACAGAGCTGATGTGCGGGCCGCAGCAACAACAAATCGCACTGCAATAACAACAGAAGGTCTGTGTGTAACCCAGAAACATCAAATGGACTAGAACAGCTGAGAGAGAACATGTCTTGTCCCAGTTTTCACTTAATTTCTTTTTTAAAATGTGTAAAATATGAGTTATTGCAGCTTTAAGGGTAAATACGAGGGTGTGGTAAATGACAGTATGATTTACAGATAAATGCACTGAGGTGTGAGCAACTACTGTTATATAACAAAAGAAAATAATTTTTATAGTCCTTTCCCATCACAGGCTGGGTTTTTGGAACACCTGAATGCTCCCATTTTTTCCCACAGGAAAGTACTAAAATTATACTGAAATTCCCCAGATAAAAAAGAAAAGTTCATAATGTGTAACAACCAGGCACAGACAAGCACAAAATCAAATGAATTTTGCCTAATGCTCTCACAGCTTTTAAACGTTTAAGCGTCAAGTAGATTAGGTGAAAGTTGTGCTCAACAATGATGTCGAGATAAATTTAAACGTTAAGAATTATTCTGATTCAACCTTTTAGAAATGTAGTTTCCTTAATATCTGGAACTAAAGGTTGTGCCACTGAAGAAAACAGATCTCTTAATGTGGAACACTCCCCAGATCACATGCTTTGGTTCTTTCACAAGAAGAAGTTTATAAATGAAGTGACTGACAGCACCACATTCCTCCTGTCTGTACATTTGTCTTTAAACACAAAAGTAAAAAAAAAGATATAAAAAAAATAATTTAAAATTATTCATGAGAAGTGCAGCAAATCATCATATATAATATCATCATATGCAAGCATCCTAATGTTCCAGGAAATTAGCAAGTAAAGCTGTCAGATAATGTATTGGAGTAAAGGTAAGTAACATTTCTTTCTGAAAAGAAGTTCAGTAAAGGTGTGAAGGAGCATGTACCTGGTTATATTTCACCACTGTGTAAAACATATCACTTCCGTCAATCCTCACAGCTTTCTGCTGATCTTCCTCTAAAGACTTATTTAATGAAAGAGAAGTGAATGTCTGGTGTGGCAGAGTTTGCAATACCTTACATTTAAACACTGCCATTTCTACTATCTGAATTACAATAAAAAATTAGATGTACATTACATGACACGGAGAGGAGTAAGACAACAAATCCACTTGTTGACGCCGTCATACTGTAGCTGCTCCTCAAACCTCTGAAATCACATCAGCAGGTGAATCATATACTGCACGTTAAAGAAAATACGGATGTCAGTTAAACATTTCTACATCAAAAGAGAAGGACGTCAACAATTATCAACCAAACACCAAGTTAAAAGCTGGTGTAAGTTCCTTCCTGTTCACACTATTAACATGCATGAACAGATAAGTTTCTGTAAATCCCCCTTAAGTCGAAATGAAGAAATGATTCTTACTGCTGTTTTGCAGATGATGCATGAAATTCTTAATACAGTTGATGGAAGTAACAGTGAAAGATTAAAATAAGATCAACTTTATTGCCCCCAAGTTGAAACGTTATGTAAGGTACCATCGTCTGGGCATGTTGTGCCTGATCAAAGTGAAAGTGAAATTGATGAGACGCATCTGTTTAACTCATTTTTCCCTGTTGCAGAGTTCAGTTATTTAACTCTCGGCTCTGTGTAGGTTAGAATGACCAGGGTTTCATGCAGTGAACAAAGAGAACAGCAGACCTCGTAGAAAGTAAAGTGTTCAGAGCAGATGTGAAAGTTTGCTGCCACTCGCATGTCAGCTTCCTGTTTGAGTTTCTGGGGGAGTTGTGGCTTTTATCCAAATGATCAGCTGAAGTGATTAATGCACACCTGATAACAGCAGCTAAAAACCTCACATCATTCATGCAGAAAACTAACTTCTTCAGATTGAATAGAAAAGATGTGTTGAGAACAACGTCATGAAGAGTAAAATCCACAACGTTTAGACACAGATAAAACTACCAGTGAGACAAAGAGAGAAACATACTGGTTTCTCATTGTCAGGGAAAACAGCAGAACAGCGTACACATCAGGCTCCGCTACACACTGCTGATTACCTGGATCAGGTGTGTTTAGTCAATCAGAAGCTGGAAGAAGTGATCAAATTAAAGCATTAAAACTGATTGCTGACAGATGCCTTATAAACGCAGTGTTTGAGCAGGTTATCATTATCTTGTTGAAAAAAACACATCATGCTGATGTGAGTTTGTAGTTAAAGAACATTACATACCTGCCACAACAGATTGTAGGTGACATCCTCTTGTGAAGCATGGGGTTAAAACAAACCTATTAGATCAAACTTTTAGCAAGATAAAACAAATGTAATGGATTAAATTTTAGCTGGGAGATACAACAAGTTGGCCTTACATTCACACTTACCCAATGTGAACAAGTGAACATACACCTTGAGAAACTTGGGGTTTTCTTACCCAAGGACACTTTGGCATGTGGAACGGAGAAGCCAAAGGTTAGTGGAAACCTCTTCTACCATCTGATTTACAGCCACTGCTAGAGCACATCATAGACTGAGCCTCTAGAGATGAACTTTGTTAATAGATACCTACTTTTTGCACAAATTCGACATCCTGTTTAAGAGACAGGTGCACAAATGTGGCTCCAGCTATAAACATTTGGCACAATCTCATGTTGTAACTTTACTTGTGCACACTGTGAATGTTGCAATTCACTGTTCACATAACCGAGAGCAGGAGAGATGTGGTCGTTTACACATGTTGTGCTTATTGATGATAGTAAGAAAAAAAAACAGCAGTGGTGTCTCTGCGGAAATATGTTGTTTCAGAACAAGATAGAACATCGAACAGACTGAACTGAACAACAGAGCTGCCAAAAAAAAACAGCTACTGTTTCACTGAAGAAATCAGTTATTACAGGAAGAGAAAGTCTGTTGCTGCACATTATTTAAAGGCTGCAACATACTGCATCACATAAATAACCTACATAACTGAGTGAGTAAACTACGTGTGGTGTACCAGACAAAGAGAACTAATCTCTTTATTGATATTGTTAAAACAACAGCTGCTCTCGTCGCGTTTGTTAAAATAAATGAGCTGGTCGAGTACTTACATATTTAATGTGCTCAGTTATATTAAACAGCCCACCTTCAAGATAGGGTTGTGGTTTGAAAAAAAAAAATACTGTTGATTGTGGTTGGCAGGTTGTGCAGAACAGATGATGCTTTGTTTTTCGCTTCACATTAGTGGAAAACATTAATTATTATGAGGCCTCTAATCATTCCCACTTCACATAATACAGAACCTCAAACTATAGTAATGTTTAAAAGGAGAAGCTGAGGACAGCAGAGTAAAGACTTTTTAAATCACACCTTCTGTTTAGATTAAATATGAAGCTGGATGAAAGAAACATCAGTCCAACACAGGACCAGCTGAGTGGAATGAATGTTAGAAGTTAAAGTATATAAACAACAAGTGGAGTAAATCACTGTTTACTGATTTATTGTTTTGTGCAAATTTGAAAAAGTTTTCATCTCATTCTAAAAATATGAAAAATAACTTTACTTTAATTTTAAAGTAATTTAACAGCGATAATGATTTTTGTCACGAAGCACAGTTCTGTAGTGTCTCCAGCGTGGTTTCACTAAACATATTTGACATAATAAATCCTTTTGAAGACAGACGACACTCTCCACAGAGCAGAAACCAGGACATGATCAGGGTTTTTTCTAGGATCCAATTGGAGCTAAAAGACCACTCAGTGCTGCTTTAATTAAGTAAATTCCTTTGAGGAGCTCCTGACATCAGAAATGTATGTTTCACATGAATTTATCATTTGATATCTTTCTGAGGTTGGGCTCTGGACACTGACAATTCTCATGAGTACACAACCACTGACTTTGTCCATCAGATCCAGTACAGATCGTATCTGACTCACTCTCACATACATTTACTTGTCAGTGTTCTAAGGCCTCTCGACTTGTTCCTCTTCTTCCTCTTTGTAAATTCTTTACTGTGCCTTGTTGCTGGGGTCGGGAGGGCAGGGACACAGTTAAGGCCTCTATGGTTTCTTGTCTCGACCTTGATGGTTTGGTATGTGCTTAAAGCGGCACCTATCACCGTAGAAACAGCCTGTGGTTCGCCAGTAGAAGCACTCATCTCCGTTTAGCGGTGACCTCCATCTGGACCTGCACGGACAGAACCAGAGTAGAAGATAATGCATCACAGTAACAGAAAAAGTCACATACATGATGTTGAGGTAATAAAGCAGAAGTAAACACCACTGGGCTGAGTGTTTACTTCAGCAGGTTATGAAATTAGTGCAGATGGAAATGGTAAACCAGTTTAAGCAACTGGTATTTTCTCTCTTGAAAAACAGACTCATTCACGAGCATAATGAGATGTGTCATTGGTGAAAAGTTTATTAATAATAATATAAATTATTTCTAATCTAGTTATGAATTATTCAGTTTGCTCAGTGCTCATTTTCAGGTCACTACCCTGTGGCAGCTGAGTTTTGTTGCGTTCCTGCAGCACTGGAGCTGAGTCCGCTATTGGTCCCTTGTATGGGTGACAGGGTCCGTTGTATCCAGCGGTCGGGGTACCTCATCACCAGCTTGCTGCCTCGCAGCTCCACCCCCTGGAAAGGAGGACGGTGCACAGGTGATCAAACTTTACGTAAAGACGCACAATAACAGAATGAGTTTCTTTACTCACCTGCAGCTTCTCCAGGGCTGTAGCCGCCGTGTTAGCATTCCTGAAGTTGATGAAGGCACAGAAGCGCTCATGAAGAACTCTGACGCTCTCAATTTCACCAAACCTGTAACCATGGAAACAGAGCCTCTAACCTACAGTAAAGCAGCGAGTACAGATAACACAGTAATTATTATAATTACAGTAGTACAATAAAGTAGTGAGAACACTACAGCACAATTAGCACTGCTACTCCTACTACAAGCAGTACTTCAACTACTTCTGTGACTGTACCAAAGCTTTTACTACTACAGTGTAATAATTCTTTAAATCCACGGTTTTGTTCTGGTTGTTTTTGGTGCAGGGTTTTATTAGGTCACCAACAATTTATAACACTAAACACTATTGATCTCTGAGCACCTTTGAGACCTTCTCATGATGGTGTTCTCATGGTTCCGTCTTCAGCATCGATTTCAGTATTGTCAGAGTTGTTCACTACTACTGCTACTACTACCTGATGCTAAAATGAAGACAGTACTTTACTGCAGTACAACAGTAGTTAACCCTACAGTTGTAAAAGAAAATAATAGTATGTACAACTACTGAGTACTACTATTACAGATGGTGGTTTCTACCATCCTTCATAAAAGGCTGCGTCATGTCTACTGTAGTTGTACCACAATTACTGCGCAGGCTTCAGTTAAAATTCTTCACTTCTACAAATAGTCTTAAAGCTCTAATCACACACAGAGACAAATGTTTTTACGTTTTGAAGAGATCCAAGAGGTCTTCCTCTGTAACCTCAAATGTTATGTTCCCAACCCACAGAGAGCGACAGCTCCTGTAGAACAGGAAAAGAAAGACAGTGGGAGAACATAGAGAAAGCAGGAGAGACAACACTGAGTACAGCAGAGGATAATGTGAGACTGACTGTTCGTCCAGCAGATTAAAGAAATAAAAGTAATGTGTACAAAACATTTACATCACAAAACAGTCTGTATTTGAAAAAAAGGTGATTTGTGTGATTATGTTATAACCTACCTATTCTGGTCCTGCACAGATGATTGCTTCAGTGCTGAAGGTCAAGAAATAGAAAGATGAACAGATATCAGCAAAGCATTAAGATGGTTTCTCACTGTGGTCTGTTGTAAATTACACATATTTCAGGTTAACACAATGTCAGCATGTTACACTTAATATGCAAACTACTTATTTTTTACTGAACCTTCATGGTGCCGGACACTGTTATAAGATAGTTAAAAAAACATTTGAGTGGTTTCACTCCAGTAAATTCTGTGTGCACAAAAGAGAGAACAGTCATTCCACATTTGATTCAAGTGGCTCTGTAATTTTTTAAATTATTTTTTTGCAGTTGTATTAATTGTTGATTGAACAGTTTTCACTGCAGTGCAGTAATTTATGTACTATTCCTGCATGTCAAAATCAGTTGTGTGCTCTCATTAAATAATCAGAAACAACAGTTGGCAAAATATAAATTAGTGCAAAATTAGTGACCAACTCAAAAGAAAATGTCAGGCAGCAAATGTGATGAGGAGCTCAGACGAGAAGACTGATGTGTACTGAGGAGGAAATAATGCTAAAGACAGCAGAGACGAGCAGGAAGAGGAGACCATGCAGTAACAGACTAGTGCTGCCACCGTGTGGACAGAAGAGGTACTACAGGTAACTCTTACCTTTACCTTCAGGTGATGCAATCACTGCTTCAACGGTGGTGAATTTCTCTAAGAGCTCTTCACTCTGTTCTTCCTGGAAACCCATCTCCTACAGTAAAAAAATACATTGAAAACTCAAAAGGTTAGAAGAAATAGACGAAATCAACATTTGGACAAGAGCAACACTTTGTTCTAACCGTCTGGTTGATTATGTGCATGTATGAGATTAAATATTTCCCTTTCTTTGCTACAAAATACTGCAGTTACAAAGAATTGTGTTTCCCAGCACAGTAAATGTGCAAAGTCAGCCTTCTATTGTTTCAATTTGATAATACTGCAATAAAATTAATAACAAGATGTCATTCGAGGACAATTTTGAAGCTTCTCACCATAAGCTGCAGCATCCTGCAAGTCAACAGTTTACTGGAAGCTTCCTTACAGCGCTGATCCAACTTCAACACCTGCTCAATGGCCTTCTCAGCCTCACTGTACCTCTGCAATGTGCACACACACAAGTACGACATCACAAATGTTAGTCATAAGATTAAAACACAAAACGTATCGCTGCAGTTAAATTTTTAGAATATGCTGGGTGGAAACTTTCACTTGTTGGCATGTATTAGTCTGGTGTACAGCAGCTGCTGACCTTCAACCCCATCAGAGCACACCCTTTACGGAAGTATCCCTTCGGCCAATCAGGAGCCAGCTGAATGGATTTCTGAGCGTCTGTTAGTGCAGAGGAGTACTGTTTCAGACATGAGTAACAGTAAGAGCGATTTCCATAGAACCTGAGGGAGAAGAGGAGAGACACAAAGTGAATGAAGGAGTCAGAGGCAGAGGAGGTGCTACGATCAGGAGAGGACAGTTCATATTTCAGCTCACCTGTGGTCCTTGGGGTCACAGTAGATTGCGTCTGTAAACATGTCCACTGCCTGACTGTACTGGCCTTGTTCGAACATCTGTATGCCCTGCGCTGAATAATACACACACTTATTGATGCAGTGTCTGCAAATATTTTTCTCTAACAGGAAACTAATCCCATAATCCTAATAAATCTGTTGACAATGTTGCTGTGTGAACTGACATACATCTCAAAACGCCTTCCATGTCTGTGGAACGAGATTAAATGTTTGTTAATTTGAGAACTGACCTTCAGCGTGTTACATTGGCAGCAAAAACACCTGAAGTAGATTTTCCATGATTTTATAAGCCTCTACTTACCTAAAGTTTGAAACAAGCTGTATCTAACATGTCATAAGTAACTAAGTACATTTACTCTAGTACTATACATTTATTAATTTAAATTTTTACATTTAAATTTTGAGGCACTTTTAGTCTACACTACAATTCAGATGGACATATTGTACTTTTAGTCCACTACATACTACTTGCAGATTTTAACATTACAAGTTACTTTTTGCAGAAGTTTGAAGTGGGATTCTTATTAAAATGGAAATCAACTAAAAAATGTTGATGTATTAATTATAAATTTACCAACTGGCAGTACATAAAGTAATTTAAATCAGCTCCACCTTTAGCTGTGCTGTTTAGAAACACACATCTTTGTCCTTGTTTTTTTAATACTAGTGGTACTTCTGTTTGTAGTGGAGTATTATTTTAGGCAAGTACTTCTTATTATTTTACTACCACCTGTGGTATCTAACGGGTAAATTCACCTGTCAAAGACTCCCCCCTCCTCCTCATTTCTTGCGTATTCCCCACCTGAAACAACAATAGACAGTTTTGTTACTACAGTGCATCTAATGCAGATTTCACTGAATTCTACACATTCAGCAAATGTAGTCTGGGCAGTCTGGCATCATTAGTACGAAGATTAACACCTGGTTTTAACCATCGGTTAGAATTAGGATCAAGTCATGGTGGCTAACATCAGGAGCTATGAGATACATTATGTGAATTAGAGTTCTCACGAGTATAGAAAGGCAAGCGTGCATGTCTAATACCTGGCCACTCTTCGCCTCGTTCTCCTTGTTTTCTCTGGAGATCTGTACTGCTCTGTTTTTCCGGCCTTTCAGTTTGATGTGATTTGCAGCGTTGGCCACAAACGCACTGCTGACATCCCACTCTGGCTCCTGAACCACAGAGCAGCAAAACAAAACACTCAGTGCAACAGGCTCAAAAGGTGATAACAAAGATCAACATAGGTCAGTGATTGTTCAGATCCGGATCCTGTCTGGGGGGAAACTGAACCTAGCTAAACAAGTACCTTCAAGATTAATACAGTAATAGATGAAACTGAAATCAAAACTCTAGTCCAGTGATATGGACTTTGCCGCTGTATTTGTCATCATAATGAAAAGAAAACTTTGGCCGCTATTTACCTTAATTACAGGGCTGCCAAATCATCAACTCACTCGCTGGCATAAATATTTGGTCCCCAGGTACGGTTTCTGTATTCATCTTATTTTGAAGGAATGGATGAAATTCACAGGCGCACATGAACCCACCTCCTCTGAGGTCTTTTGGGGCAGCAGGCAGTTGCTCTTGTTTTCTGTCATCACAAGGACAGGGACTGATTGAAAGCTGCATTTGTTTCTCGTACGAACCGCAGTCCATTGTGCCTCCTCATTCAGTTCCTCCTCACTGTCACTCTCTGACACAGCCCCGGTCATTTCTTCCTGATTTAATTTAGACATTTCGGAAATAAGCTTAAAAATAGTTATAAATTAATAAAAGCATAGCTGTTGTGTTTATATAAGCAGTTAAACATATGCACATACAGATGTATATGTACATGTACACATGCATGCAGGGACAATACTGTACATAAGCTCATAAAGACGACATCTCACCTGCTCTGAAACATCCTCTATCTTCTCTTCTCTCTCCAGTTTCTTCCGTTCTTTCTGTCTCTGAAACGAGAGCGTGGACACGGTGGATGTGGGAGGGTTTGAAGACATGTATGGACACAGGCGGATGTGAGAAGTGACAAAAAGAGTTTCTGAACAGTTATGAAGAAGGTGTGGAACAGAAACAAGGAAGGAGGTGAACACAGCTGTGAAAAAGGTGTGAAGACAAGTGGGACACGAGGTGGCACGAGTAAATAAGGGTGTGGAATCACACGCATTAAAGTGTGGGATATAGAAGATACGATCGTTTCAGTTAGATGAATAATAATAATGAGAATTTTTTTCAGAGCAATTTACAGAGGATGACTGTGACAAGGCCACAACGAGAAAGTGAAAGCTTTTGCTTTCACTAGCACTTTACTCACTTTCTTTTTAGCTCTCCTCCTCTCTGCTTTTTTCTTCACTCTCTCGTCACCTTCTAAACCCTCCTCACTGTTCAGCATGGTCTGCTCAAAACACAATAACACAAAAACACACTATTGAGGTATCTGAAAGATTCTGATTTTTTTGAGGAACTGTATCTATAGATTACAGTAATAATCCTGAGAGAGAAATTAAAAACTGGAGAAAAGTTGGCAACTTTTGAAAGGATCTCTATGAAGCCAGAGATTCTGCACTAACATCTAGTGGCCATTTAGAAAACTACATCACAGAGCAGGCTCAGCACAGCCTTCACCTTTATGTGCCTACAGATCAGAAAACTGATCAGTGTGTTGACAATGTTTGTTTCTTTTCTACTAATGCACCTTTTTTCCTTTTACACCCAAGTACAGTATAGTACTATAACTTTACACATGTATAATTTACATCCTATAAAAATCCTTCAGCCTACCTGAGATGAACACTTCATGTCATTTCTTATGTCGGTCAGATCATGAGCTCCATCCTGGCACTCCATCTCCTCCTCACCTGGTCCATCTGGCGACACAGAAATATTTATTGTTTTGCTTTATTTGCTGTAAAGGATGAGACCCAGTGTGACACAGGTAGCTACACAATCATACTATTGGGATGACAGTGAAATTAATCTCTAAACAGTGTTTGTCTAGTGTATGTGTGCACATGTACTCAATACTGGTGGCAGATTTTTGACTGGATGATGCAAAGAAAACGAGTCATCTTTTCTTTTTTTCAGGTCTGATGTTTCCCCCTGTGCAGCAGCGACAAAGGCAAACACTCAATATGTGCAAGTGATGTTTTAATGCCGTTTCTCATCGAGCATCAGGAACAGTTGGTGTTTTTAAAGACTGATGATAAATGCGCAAAGAAGCGTCTCCTATAAGTCAACATGAATAGTGTTAGTGATAAACACCAACATTAAATTTACACTTTGTAGAAAAAAAACACAAATGACAAATAAGGTTGTTTTTGTAATCTGCTCTATGCTGCCAGCAGTTACTCCGTTTCATAGAAATTAGTGGAAGGAGAACAGATGGTAAGTGGATTAAAGTATGTGACAAAACCTACTTTATCTTGTTTGTCTAACATGCTAACTACACCTGTCTGCCATCACCTGGCAGCAGGATGTGATGAATTGACATATTGTATATTTGAGGTTTCAGGTCCATTCCTTCCTTGAATGAATACACAGTCTGTGCCACAATGAACACACAGTGGAATTTGTTGGTTAGGAAACTATTTTTCCCCTTGGCATAGACAATAGATAATTTGATTCATTATTGTAGTAAATATTTTAGTTGCCATTTTGAAGTTTAAAAAAAGCCAAACTATTTCAGCTAAGAAATCTAATCTGGATGATTCATAGCTTTTAGCGCATGTTAAAGAACGACTTCCAACTTGCTTCCTTTATGGCTCTAGTTGTTAGTACCTTTATATTATTATATTAACCGTATTAAACTTCTCCTGCCTGCCCTATATTAAAATATCCCTTTGTTTCTAGCTGAAACATTCAGATGATGTCTGGAGTTCTGGAGGAGCAGGTTGACCAAGACTACAACCTCTGCAGCACCAGCTGGAAGAAATTAAGCAGCGCGTAGTGACAGCTAGCTACCCTGTACATGCGTTTATATGTTCTTCATCTGTGAAACTCAACAGTCTGTTGTTAATGATTCTAAAATGTAAATGTTTTCTGATAGAATTTGACATATCAGTGTCTTTGAGACAGACTAAAACAGGGCAAAAGTTATTTTAGCATATATTCAGGTTTAGTATATTAAACCTGCAAGAAAAATACGTAATGGAGTTACGTGATTTCTGCTCCGTTTTCAAACGTTTCTCAGAAACAGGCTGGGAGTGTTACACACTGTGTAACCTGCGGACCAAAAAAATGCACTGCTTTTGTTTTCTTTTAATTTTTTGTGTCAAATAGAAGGAATCTGTTGGTGCTGCATAAAAATCAAAGCATATATTAGGTCTAGTTTCCTAATCAACAACCACTGTTTGTGTTAATCGTGCTGCTAAAGGACAGTCCGGGTACTCACATTTAAGGAAGATTTGAAGGTATTGTCTCAGTCATTTCCTGACAACTGTGAACTATTTGTTGTCCAGATAAAGAACAGGTTCTAAATAACATTTTTAGTTATTGATGTTTAACTGGTTTTCTGACACAGAATCTGTCTGCAGGCTGCGCTCTTATCAGGCAGCTGCACAAAACACTATGAAACTTGCTGTTCTCGTCAAGTGGAAACTTTTTGGTCTCGACGCCACAGATATAATTTCCAGCCAAGACATCAGTGGCATGAACCCATATTTTTAGCTAAACTATTTCATTCTGCTGTCATGAAATTATGTGTCAAATGCTGAAGAGCAGGTAGCAAAAGGGCTAAAATATTTGTTCTTTAATTTACGTACAAACAAGAGAATAAGGGTCCAAAACAGGTTTTCTTGATTTTGTCTCCATCTTTGATGCTGAATACACATTGCCAGGGGGCTCTGAGTAATTTAATAATTTTTATGTTTTTTATGTTCAGCTGTGGTGGTTCTACAATAGGAGGTACTGGTGCACAATTAAATGACAGACGACTCAGTATTAGGCAACTTTCAGCAAATATTTAGGTGATCGTTTTTTCTGACTAATGTGACCAGCATGCAATTCTGAATTTTACCAGAACAGATTAGCACAAAGTTGAAGGATATTATTCTACAATCTCTTCTCATTTTGCAAAAATCTGTGTCAAATCAAAGATTCTATGTTATCTTGTGCATCTATGTAACAGACTAATTAAGTGGGAATTATTTGAAATATTTTAAATTCTAAGAACACAAGACAGAAAAGAGCAAAAACTCAAACTCAAAAAGTCAAACTGTGACTCTGGAATTTTGCACCAATAGAAGAATAAAAAAGAAAACATATGCATGGTGCCAGATCTAAAAATGAATTGTTTCCTGATACCAAAACAAGATCATGGTCACGATGAGAAAGTTATTTTTATACAACATGTAGCTTTACCACATGCTGAGTGCAACAGGTGGAAGCTCTTTCATTAGGAGACTACAGAATAATTATAAAATGAAAAGAGAAACAGGTTTGTTGTTGATGTTCAGGACAAATGATATGTAATAAGTACTTTGAGGCTCTTTTCCCTCAAACACAAGGTGCTGACAGATAAAAGGAAGAAAACTGTCTAGGAACAGACTGATCCGTTCATGAAACCTTTGTAATGAGCAGAAACTGAAGTTGGCAAGACCAGAGGAATAACCAGAAAGGGAGGGAGGGAGGATGTTTGTGAGCGAAGAACATTCTTTTTATGTTGGACCTGCACTTTAGCCAATGCCAAATTATATGTTTGTAAGTGAAACACAATCTAATCTCCACAACATAAAATAACTATACTACAGTACAGGACGCTGCCTACAGACTACAGAGGTGGTCACTCGCTTGAACAGATGAAGACGGCTAAACTAATTATAACCAATTTCTAGCTTTATCAGGCAAAACAATTACAGAATAAGTATTTGCACCAACAGCACAGAATACTGGAATTAGCCTGATAATCACACTGGGTTAGAGTTTGTTTAGGTATTATCATTGCTATCATTAGGCTAATGTTATTAGTAGTTTTGTTGTTGGACATTTAGTTAAAGTTTAAGGACATCTACGCAGCCCATGTTCCACTTGTTGATTGACACTCTGGTCTGAATTGGAGCTTTAGTTTTTATTTTTAATTTGCGCTAATTCTCAAAGTATTTGGCTTCACATCAAAATAAGCAAGTTGCCATTTTAATATGAAAATTTGGAAGAAACTGCCACAACTAAGAAGTACATAAGATGTTTATATGCTAATATTTTAAGGCTGGACATTTAGAGGCATGGATGTGCCGTTTGTTTCAGCATATACAGTAGTTTTCATAATGCAAACATTCGGGTGTTACCCAGACAGACAAGACAACACACGCCAAAAAAGTTGCCGGCTTCCACATGTATGTTTCTCAGGAAATGGGTGCAGATTGTGGAGACAATTTCCAGGGAAGCACCAGGCAGGATCGCAATTGCCAATATCCAACTATAGGTGTATAAGAATTCTTGAGTAATTACCTGAGTAACAACACTGCAGGTGTTTTAGCTGGAAATGAACACAGCTTTGGGATGAGCGAGGATTTTCTGATCAAGTTAAAACACTGAGTTTTTGCCTCAGTTTGAGTCACCAGCAGAGAATCCACATCTGTTTGCAATTCACTCACATCTAGAATTCACTTTGTGCTCAGTCTGTGAATAAGAAGACATCAACAACACCATCAACAACGGGAAACTAGCATGCATAACTCAACTTCCCTGGAGAAAATAACACACACAATAGCACAAACATCCACTTTACTGCATCTAGAAATATGCCACATGCACATCTGATTACAATTACATTTCATATTATTTGGATTTTAATACATACCGACCCACAGCCAACAGAATTCATCTGGGGACAAATCAAACGTGTTGGTTTTAATACGCCACATTTACAGCACGCCGAACGTTAACGTACTGCGATCATACGCTGAAAGAAACATCTCAGATGAACATGCATCTTCACATGACTCTGTGAGGTCTGACTGGTTTCCACTGACTTATGTTCAAAATATTTACTTAGAAGATTAAAACACAAACACCAAAGCTGCCAGGCAGGGTGGCCTTGACAGTTTCCTCCCCTTGTTCAAACACACACCCATGGGAAAACACATCTGTCTCTTGTGCATCAGGGTTTTCAGTTTGTGTCTTTTTGTATAATGTACACGCAGAACAAATGAGAGGAATCTGTCTGGGAAACGGAGAAGTTTACTTCTACTTTATTCAGAACACAGTGGAAAATGTTAAACTGGGACAAGAGACAACCCTACAACAGTAATACAATGTACACCATGCTGACTCCTCCTGTGTCCACCACTACATTAAAACCACCAAGTGCATTTAATGTTGTGGCTGATATACAAGGATCCTTTTATTTTATTATTCAAATACTTTCAGTCAGTACAAACAAAGACCAGTCACAAGTAGGACACACAACAGTCATGCAACGCTCACCACTCTGAATTTGTCTAACAGAACTACTGTTCTCACATACGGTTTACTGCTAGTATTGAAACTCTGCACTTCCTGAAACTGTTTCATCAGACTTCCTGGATAGTGCCACCTGAACTGCTCAAAGGGTTTTAGTGTGAACAGTTAAACATATGTTGACTTTGCCTTAAAAACCAACAAACAAATGAGAGCAAATGGGAGGAGAGCAAATAATGCTGATACTGTGCAGCGTTTTCCCTGTAAGTAATTTAGTCAGGCTGGCATCTTTCCACAGGTAAGGCTAACTAAACAAAAGTAATTATCATATAGCCTACGATAATATCTTCACTGTTAAGTCAAAAATGTGCAAGCCGACATTATCGACTAAATCTCTTACTTTGCAAAATAAAATAAAATAAAATAAACGCTTTGAGAGTCCACACATTCACTGTGTCAAGTAGCTTCGTAGGATAGACGACTGCATGCATGGTCACCTCACCACGAGTGAAGCTGGCATGCCTGCCTAAAAATGCATGACTAATTAAAAATGAAAGAACAAACAGCACCAGGAGACAGAATACAGACATAATCTGCTACATACATTACATTTACTTGCTAGACACAGATCAGCCAATCGCACTGAGCTGGTTTGACTTTGAATAGATGAGACGACAATTAGTTTCACCAAATGCTGAACTAACAATGACATAGAATATGAAGAATATGAAAAGATTTGGGGGTCTGTCCACGACAGACTTAAAGGTGCCAATACAAAAAAAACACTCAGCAAACTTTAGCAGAATCATTCTGCAAAAGAAAAACAACAGATGGCAAAACATAAAATTTATTACATTTATTTTTATTTATTTATTTTTTAAGTTATTACATTGCAAATGACACGGTGCCAACTCAACAACTCTTGAATACTTTAGACTCAACATACATACTGCTTGGCTATAAATGTTATAATCCTACAACTCTGCCTGAATTATATGGTTGATGTTACCAAACTCTGGTGGATAAACTACACAAAGTTTTACACTTTACCTGCATTGTTTACTCATCATTATCAACTAAATGTTAGACAATATCCAGAAATATTTTGTCAATAGTGCACAAAACCTAATCAGACCATGACTGTGCTGGGATGTTTTCCACATTTGAGCAGTGTGTGCAGGTGGCAAAAAAAAAGAAACATGAACTAATTAATGAATGGTTGTAAATGGAAGAAAAATATCCTGTTAATTTAAGTAAAATGTACAAATAGTTAAAACTATAAAAATTCACAAATTCCTTTGCTCTAAATTTCTATCACAAAGTGCATTCAGCAAGAGGTAATTTGATTTTCATTCATTCAAACTACACAATAGTATTAACATTCAAACTGTATCATCTGCCGCTTTATGATGGTCTTTTTTTTTCCAATTTTATATATATACCCTTAACTGCTTGTCCTTGTAAGGTCGCGGGAGTGCTGGAGCCAATCACAGCTGTCATTGGGCGAGAGGTGGGGTACACCCTGCACAGGTCGCCAGTCTATCACAGGACTGACAGAGGCAAACAACCATTCACATCTACGGTCAATTTATAGTCACCAATTAAAAACATGCATGTCTTTGGATCATCATGCACTTAAACCTGACTAATGGGAATCAGTGTACACATCCAATCTGATTTCTCCATCTGACTTATTATGGAAGCGTTGTTCACACAATGTAACTGTATAGTGACAAAACTTTTTTTTTACTGTGTTCATGTAGCTGCAGAGTGACAGACAGAAGAGAGGGGAAAGGGGGGGGGGGAGACACAGCTGACACTCGGTGTGAACCGTCTGAATAAAAGAAATTCACTGTGCAATGGGATTTACTTTGAGTTTAATGAGGCATTTTTGTTAGTTTCATTTTCAGTCTGACGATGGACTTCAAGGCTTCATTGCTCAACAATGATCTCTCCCTCATTTAGCTGTCTGCAGTCTTTGTTATGCACACACACACACGTTCTCTGGGAGAAATCTATACTGCTGAGGAGGCTTCCTTTTCAGGTACTAAATCATCATTGGCAACTGACACTGCTCTCACTTTCAGACACTGGGCTTGTGTTGTGCACACTGAATAACTTTTCTCATGTAAACATGTACACCTCTATTATCGTGGAAGGTATATGACACACCTCTAATCAAGAATCAACTTTCATACTAAAAGTCATAAGGTTGTATGAAGCATAAAGTTGAGATGTGATTGGAAGATTGAAGAAAAAAAAAAACTCCAGTACATTTAAATAGACCTTGAGTCAATATTAGTCAAATGAGTGGTCAAAGCATCACATCATTTTATAAAAGATGCAGTTCAAAGCTCCAAATGAGGACCTTGGGCCAAGATTTCTTGGTTAAACTACTTAAGTCAAGAATTTAGTGCTCAGTAATCAATGCTAAGTTCTCTCAAACAAACGCGTAACGTGCATCTGTAATCATTGATTGATTTCCTCCGCACAGGTTTTTCCATTGTTAAAGGACACAAGTGCATATTCAGACATGAAGAGATAAGACGACTTGAGCACAATGTACTAGAGCAAGACAGTCCAAGGACAAGGGGGCATGATGAATAAGGCAGGAAACTCACACTGATGTGAAATAAACCTAATTTAGAAGAAATAAATGAAAGGAAGAGGAGATTGTGTTTAGGATGTAGGCGTTTGCTCAGCCAGAAACTGAATTGAGTCCAGCTGCAAAAGCCACAGTGCAGACAGCAAAGGTCAAAACCTTACTGTTTGTAAAGATGTTACTCGTATAATTTAATTCCTTAATCACTTCAGTTGAGTAATGTTGCTGCTGACTTGTAACTTTCTCAGAGGAAGCAAACAACTTTTAGGGCACAAAGCCAAATGAAGCATAAAGCTTGTGCCAAATGTAGTTTTTTATGTTATTATGCCAAGCTTCCTGTACCTCACCCCACAAACCACAAATCTACTCACTAAAACTATTAGTCATCGAAAACAAACCATATGTTTCCGCAGGATTGATGAATGACTGTGTCAACAGATGACTCCAGCAGGACTGTGTGCAGAGAGGACTGTTAGTTTGCTTCCAGTTGCCTCCAGGTAAATGGAGAAATCAATATACAAAATATTTAGTTTTAATATTATATGTGGCACTAACTAACTGACATGTCCAAAATCGAGTTCATGCAATATTAACTTTAGTAACGCTTTATTTTTCTGGAGCAGAAATTCTAATTTATTTCCAAGTAATCGAAGACGCTTCCTTAAAAAAAAACATTTGGTTTATAACCATTCAGCTTAAGTGAAGATCAGATCAGTTGCAAAACTAAATTTCATCTATTTTTCATGTAGTTGGCACCAAACTAATTGGCTCTTTCCAAAATACCCTCAAGAAATTAATTAGGAAGTAACAGGCTTGTAAAAGAAAGCATGAACTCACCTTTTGTTTAGCTGACATATCATTCATACTCTATTCAAATGAACACTCAATTTATTTTTAATCAAGGTTTGTCATTTGAGAGACAAAGCTGCATTGTAGACAAACCAGTTTCTGTACATTCTTGTGGTTTTAGGGCACACCTCGTTTGCCAGTCAAATGTTTTTGGTTGGGTGTATGACCAACTGCCAGCTGAGTCTAAACATATAAACACCAGCACAAATTAAATCTGATCAAATACATATGTATGAAAACGCTGACAAAAGTCCATTAAAGAAAGGTGAAAGCTAACGAAGCCTCTGAGGTGGTCTTCAGTCTTCAAATGTGTGTCCTTAGGGGTTATGGTTGGAGAAAAGGGCTGCTGGGGTTTTATTTTGCTTGGCACACACTTTTATCCAAAGTGCTGAGTGTCTTGCTCAAGGACACACCTGGTATGGGGGATGAGTTAGAAGTCTGGGGGTTAATGTTGATGCCACATTCATGTCCAGTGAGATGGATGGGTGGAGGTAGGAAAATATTAAGGAGGTAGGAAAGACATAATTAATATAGCACTGTGTTGATTTATTTGGGTTCAGACAGGCTTTAGCTGACATATAACACACTTGACAAACTCCCAGTCACAATTATGTCTTGGATGTTGAAGTGAAACTGGTCATTTCCATAATTCCTATATGATGTGTATAGCAATGCAATAGCAGTGTTCTCTTTATTCCTAATTTTACATTTGTTAACCCTCCTGCAATTATTCAATCTGAATTGGTTGAATCATAGCCGACATTCAAATCACTTAAGTTCTGTACCTCACAAATACTTATCTTTCTTAGAGTTAGACTACTAAATCCCCATATGACTTGGGGTTGGAACTAGTAATAATAATAATTATTATTAATAACTAAATGCAACTTTACCCAAACACACTCTTAAGAACAATGCACAATGTAATCAGATCTATTTGTTTCCTCATCCCTCTTGGTCATGCAAAACACTACTTCCAAAATTTACAAAAGTACATTTTGTTGGGCCAAAAGCCTCATTTAATGAGTTCACAGCTAATGCTAAAGCTCGCTCAGGCTACAACATCTATTATTACCTTACACACATACAGCCTGAGCAAGAGGAATTAACCTTTCACTGCAGAATACTTTATATCTTGTGGGTTTTTTTTTTTTTTTAAAGGTTCACACAAATTTATACCAAACAAAACTAACAAAAGTTAAATAGGCCCATAGAAATATATTACTCATGTATGCAGACAAGTTACGTATTTACTATGTAGTTGTGAGCAGAAAATAAGTTCATACAGCACATGATTTAATTCAGACTTAGTGTTAGCTAGCACCTGCTTAGCTTACTTTATGTTCGCTAGCTAACTGTTTTGTTCTAAACCTGTGACAAACGATGCTGAGGTTAAATATTAGATTTATTGTTCTATGAGGTTATTAGTGCTATCACAATCTAGAGGAATGTGGTTATAACATAAAATTAAAAAAAAAAGTTGACTAAAGAAGTCAACTGGACCCAACAACCCGTGTCCCCAACTTGTCTGACGACGTAGAAGTTAGCGGCTGAGCGGCAGATGTAACGTTACTCACCGCCTCCGATGCCCAGCAGCCGGCAGATATCTCTGGTGAACTTCATCAGCTTTTACCGGCCACACACCAAATAAAAGTTAAACTCTCACGACCTACAAGACGATATATTTTCACTCTTCATTTATTGCTGACACCTCGTGGGTGAAGCTACCGGTTTATGTGAAACATATCCCGGGAATCCTCCTCCTCCTCTGCCGCCGCCGTCTGTCCAGTCACCGCTGTCGATCGTCTGGCCGTTAGTACGTATTCAACTTCCGGCAGCTAGTTTCAACAATAAAACGGTGACAGACAGAATTTAAAAACGGCTTCCGGAGATGACTTTCAAAATAAAGACACTAAAAGGTTTGAAATAAGCCTTGTGGTCATTTAACGATAAGAGAAACTCATCTCACCACAGGCGCAATTATACTTTTACATTATGATGCTGCTATGACGACCCGACCTCGGATAAGAGGATGAAAATGGATGGATGGATGGATGGATGATGATGCTGCTTATGATGACATTATGTTTCCCCAGGAGCTTTAGTGAGAGGAGTGAAAAGTTAAAAAAGAATGAATTAAATCCACATAGAAATGGTGGAAATGTGATACGAAAAACCAATGCAACAGAAAAATAAATCTGACGTATATACAGTGACACCTATACACATGGATAAATATATTATGATTATAATACACATGTACCCACACATCCATCCATCTATATAGCTTACATACAGTATGTACTGTATACACTCAGGTACGCACACCAATACAACAGTGGTGTATAAAGTACTCAAATTATTTACTTAAGTAAAAGTAGCATAGGAATTCTCTTCTTTTACAAGACAAAGTCCTGCACTTATTCTGTTGCTTAAGTAAAAGTACAGCAGTATTAGCATAAAAAATGCTGAAGTACTAAAAGTAAAACTCTTTGTGCAAAATAGCTCCAATGCACAAATGTGTAAACATTACTAATGTTGCAGAATCATCATCTTCAAAGTAACTAAAACAACACAAAAAATATAAATGAATGCTGTGAAGTTAAGAGTACAAAACTTGTTTCAGTAACAAAATTTAAACAGTCAAGTTAAGTGCTTTAAAACTGCATTTAAGTGCAGTATTTGTGTAAATAGAAGTTATTGTGTGGCAGAATGAAGTGAATGAAAAGTCAGTCAGGTGCAGAGAGTAGCAGGGTATTGAGGAGTCAATAGCTGTTACTTAGGTGAGAACTTAAGAATGGTTTGCTATCAAGAGTTTCAGGATCTCACTGTTTTCTCTACACTTTAGTATAAACTTTGCAATAATTGTTTTTTTCCGACAGAAATGCAAAATGCTTATAAATGTGGAACAAATTAAACCAGTCTAAGCAAGACGTTGTGGTATTTCCTGGCATGTTGACTCGGTTAGAACTGGAATGCTGGGATCTCCGGTTGAGATCAAATGAATATTTGTGGCCTGGTAGCTCAATGGGATAAGCATCAGACTGGGATGTAGTAGGAGGCTCCTTGTAAGTCGCTTTGGATAAAAGCGTCTGTATGACATACATCACATACAAATGTGTGACAACCTCAGAGAACTCATCACTTTCCCATTATTTCAGTGCAGGAATGATTGTACACAGTTCTGCAGACGTGTTACCTGCACATTTTGTTTGTTGGCAACAGTATAATTTAATTTGCTGCTACAACTAGACTGGACAATAAATTGTAAATGTGTATACACATGTATCTGAGCTAAAGAAATGTTCAATAAAAGAAATCAGTGTAAAAGTGAGTGAGACATATCCTACCCTAGTATCATATCATACAGTGAACACACTGTAGCCTGCTAAACTCTAGTTGTTGGCGTTAATTTAGTAGATTTGTCTTTTATTATTGTTTGGCTGATTCACAAGTTGTTTCAAGGAATACAGCAATATGAATATGAATGAAGTAATAAATTAAAGACTTTTATTTAGTTTCAATGTTTTGGTTTTAATGACCTTTTCCGCTCAGGAACATAAAACAGATCAGTTATTAATATGAAGATGGAGATGATGCGCTGGCCTTTAATCTGCTGGCAGAAACATTCATCCAATCCCGTTGACTGTAATACTGATAGGCGGCTCGATCCACCAATCAGAAACCGCTGTCTCACAGGTCTGGACCTATCGTATATCGCGTAAGCTGTGGGGGCGGGGACATAACGGTAGCTTCTGGCTGGCTCAGCAGCCATTGATGCTCTTTATTTCTAAGGGGACAAACAGATTCATTCGTCCGTATCTGCGGTTTTCTGCGGACTGCAGCCATGGTGTCTCACTCCCTCGCCTTGCCGATGATCTGCTTCACCACGTTATGGGGCTTGGTAGGGGTGGTGGCCCCGTTTTTAGTGCCCAAAGGACCCAACCGAGGGTAGGTGATCGAGCTGCTGTTAATTGGCTGCAATTAACGGCTATTTCCGTTTTATTAGATTTTCATGCTCCAACATTTGCTCTCAGGTGTTAGTTATTTTAGATTATTGGTCGATGTAAGCGTTTGTCCGGTACTCAGCTGCATAGTGTCTCTATAAAGACACGCGCCTGGTTCTGCTCATGTGATGGAGGCCGTGCGCGTCATCTTACGTCCATCCCAACATCCATCCATCCATCCATCCATCCATCCGACCACGCAGCCTCCCTCCCATACTCATACTATACCTCTGTCATTAAGGTTTAAGGGTCACGTCAGAGGGAAGCATGAACATTTCTTACCTGGCTGTACAAACTATCAGTCTTATCAAAATCAGTCAATTTATTTAATCAAAAGTGCTGTAACACACTAAAACGAGTTGTCTGACTCGGCTCTACTTTCATCTCTCTACGTTTGTCATTTCCTTTTCCATGCACTGTGCACACGCATTTTTCTGTTTTATTTGGACATCACACTAAACTAGTAGTGGTCAAGATGAATGTGAATTCCAGTCTGTTGTGGCTCAGTACTAGGCTGAAATTATTAGTTAATCAATTTGATTAATAAATGAAAACAATTTGCTCATCAAAAAACTAAATAAAATGATGAATGAAAAGTGAAAATTATTAGTTGCAGCCCAAATTCAGCCCAATTAATTCTAACTTTATGATTTGAGTTTATGATGATGTTCAGTTTTGTGTAGACACTGTCAGAAATGTGGAAATTCAGTTATATTTATCACATTTTGACAGTGATTTACTGTTTCTAATCTTGTGTTGTCCTATGTACAAAAATACAGAGAACACAAGATTAGAAACAGATTGTACAGGCGTATTTAATAAAGTGAACACTGAGTGAATAGGTTTTGTGATAGACAAGTGTTATGAAACTGGTTAATTTGGCAAATTCAAAGACAAATACCCCAGAAATCATGGTTATGTCATATACATGCAACATTTCTTTATATTGAATGCGTTTCTATAAAGCAGGCTCCACCTGATCCACAACTGGAACGTGTGTTTGACAATAATCAAAGATCACTTTTAAAAGAGGGGAGGGGAACATAAAGGATCAGGCTGCAAAGGCAGCTTCACACATTCACAATAAATGTAATCACATCATGAGTGAGCAACCAGTTGTCAATTTCAAATGTGGAAACATCTGTTCATTCATCCAGCCACAGGAGACTACTAACTACTAAATATCTCAATAGTTGTATCATTCGCAAAACAAAGAGTGTGATATATATGATCAAATGTCCTTGCAGTTAAGTTTAAGTTGAGCATCCAGTCAAACAGGATTAATAAACAAGAAAACTATTTAATTAATACTTTATTGATCCCCTTGGGGAATTTTTGGATTTATAAGTTAAAACAGGAAATTTTCAGGAATTCAATTCTCCACTGATCTATCCTGTATAATTTTAACTAGCGTTTTCTACCATACTCATTAACCGTTTTATGCTTTCTACTATACAAATTAACTTTTATTGTGAATAGATTTTTTTTTTAACCATTATTCAGCTTTACTCTGTTACATACTTTTATTTTGACATCTCAGTTATAAAGTCAGCGTGGAGACCAGCCACCTGTGTATAATCATATTTCTCTCTGCCTCTTTACAAAGTATACATATAAACATCCTTACACATTATAAAATGTGGCACATTTCTACTTTAAATTATGTGGGACATGTACTGTTTACTACACCAGCTATATATCCTTATGTATTATCAGAATAAAATCCATGTGTATTGTCAGGGCAGGAAGATAATATTCATGTTTGGGCAGGTATGTGACCGTCTCTTTTCTCCGACAGTGTGATTGTGACCAGTCTGATCCTCACAGCGATCTGCTGCTACCTGTTGTGAGTAGAAACTCTGCTCTTCTGTGATTTTGCACGTTGACCCTGCTGCTCAGATTGCACCACCATAAAAAAAAATCTATATAGCGCGTTTCCACACCAGACATTATGAATTAACATTGACTAGTCAGTGTAGTTTTGTATTAAAAGCTTCCAGTAAGGCTGTTGTGTATTATGGTCAGCGTTATTACACACTGTGCTAGAGTTGATTTCTACGTGTCTTTATGTCTGTAACTATGTGAGATAGCAATGAGAAGAAAAGATTAAAGAAGTAGAGAAATTAGCTTTATACAACAAGAGAGAACAAAACACAGGTAAGTTACTCCAGTAATTAACACCAGTTGTGAATAATCTGCAAGAATTCAAACAGGACATGTCTGAAGAACTCCGACTACAAAGTGCATGTTTTGAGATGAATGACGCATCATCTAAATGCACTGAAGCGAGGTGTTTACGGTCCTGAGACTACAGCAGCCTTTAAAGTTCCAGACCAAGATGTATAGCAAAGCTAAAGTCTAAAACTAGTAGCTCTACAGCTTCTGTTGAAACAACATGAGAAGAGACAGATCTGAACAGTAGATGCAGGAGAAATTAGAATTATGAAGCACCAGAGAATCTCAAATCACCCTGACAAAACCGAATTCACACCGAGGTCTACTGCAACATGAAACCAAAGATACTATGTCCTACACTCTAAAGAAGCACAGACTGCTACAAGAAAAAAGGAATATTTCTACCACCAGATGGCACCCCAGGTCCTGTAAATGGAAATAGTCCTTCCACAAAAAAAAAAAAAAAAAAGAGTGTCATGAAACTACTACTACTTTGTGTGTTGTAGTATATTGTTATTAAAGACCATTAAATGAGTCTGTGTTATAATGAAAAAAGGAAAGGAGAGAAAAAACCAAAAAGAGTCTCATTAAGTTTAAGATGTCCAAGTAGAAAAATCATACATATTTTATTTAAATATTAGATTACATTACATTAACACACAACACCACCCACCTTGTGACCTTGTGCAGCACTTAAACTGGTTTTATTCCTGAAATCATGGTTGTTTGCGTTTCTGTTCCAACAAAAGAGAGGAGTTCAGAAAAGGCACACAGACATAAAGAAGAAACATAAATTAAAAAATACAGTTGCCTTGTCTAACCCACAGTGTAGCAGCTTCCCATAGTGTGTAACTTTACCCTTTAGCTTGTAAGCATCCACAAATTAGCATACGACAGCTAACAACCAGATGTTTAGCCATTAAGAATCCAACACTGAATCAGCAAAGCACTTTAAATTACACCATTTTAAAAGACACTTGAAAAAACAAAGTGTCACAGTCTCATCATGACACTTGCTACCAGCTGCTGGAATCACACAATTAAATTTAACCACACATGAGAAAGTAACGGAACAAACTTACAATTTGCTGCACAAACAATTTCTCAGGAGCAACATGAGTGAAGTTCCAAACCAAACTCTACCTGAAGAGCACATGGTACAGGTGACCTGGGGTCCTTTATAGGTTTAAACCAGTTAGGTGCCTAACAATTTGCCTGACTTAAAAATCTTGGAAATAAAGAAAAGCTTTACACATATTTTTTGTTATTTTTGCTCATTAAAATACACAAACAGTATGTTACCGTACTGTTGTATTCATGATCATTACTGTCAAGGTCCAGACTGTGGACATAATTGCTGCTTTGGGGACTAAAATAATGTTCACATTCACTAGAGCTTCAGATAACTACTTTGAGAGTTTATTAAAATTGGACATGTTGAAAGTTGGCTGGGTCTCTTGTATCCTTTGTTGTTGTGTTTTTGGATTAGTCTCAAAGCAGTTTTCATGTGTTGTGCTCGTCTGCTGTCTTTACAGTAATGGTGGCGATTACAGTAATAATATCTATTGGTGCACTGCCCACATCTATGGCAATGAAACCTTAAGACATAAATTATAGATTGTGTCTTTATTTTTCTCCTTCTCTCTCCTCGCTCAGTTGGTTGATAGCCATTCTGGCCCAGACTAACCCTCTGTTCGGCCCCCAGCTGAAGAATGAGACTATATGGTATCTGCGCTACTTCTGGGAGTGAACAACGTAAGTTTTATCTGAACAACACTGAATCTGTACAACCTCACACACTTGACACAGTTGAGTCTAAACAGGCTTAACCTGAGTGCTGTGGCCTGCTCAGCCGTCCGGCCATCGTCAGTGTTAGTCTAGATCCAAAACTAGAAATAGTAACTAAATATCTGGTAAATGTTTAAAGAGCGACTGCAGTGTCCTAGATATTGAAAATGTTACACGATGCATTCACTGTTAATCATTTTTCACAAATGAATTGAATCCAACTGAGATCTCCAGAAAAACTGAAGCGATTAGCGTAAGGATTATTATTCAATTCCTCAATCCTCCAAAACATGATAATGTTCACCTGATAGTGATGAATGTCCAAATACTATAACTGCACATTAATAGATCACAACTTACTGTATATGTTCATATTACCTTTTCTTAACATGGTTTTAGAAGTCTGTGCTAACTAAACCAGCTTTTCTAGTTCTAGAATTATGGTGAATTAAGAAACACACACCACAGGTTTACCACATATAAATTAAATTCTTAATCTTCTATAGAGAGCTTATGGCACATTTCATTGTGTGTATGGATACATATACTGTATGTGATCCCCTATAAGACGAGCATCTGACTAAATGAAAGGTTATTGCTGTTCCACTTCTGTTTGACATTATTCACAAAGAAACAAGGAAGCGAAAGGAAACTAAATACAGAGAAGAAACAGTGAGAATTGAATGGAAATGAGAACCATTGTACTTCTGTATTTTGCTTTTCTGCTGGCTGCTTCTGCTCCTTTAAGCTGCGTACTGAAATTGCCTTTTTGCAAATCAAAAACCACTCAATTTTTCTCTCTCAGAACGCTGCGGGGAAAAAAATATCCCTGCCACTAAACTGCCTATGGTGACAGAAGTGGCATTCAGACGTAAATATTTATCAACTCCATGAAAAAAATGAGCTTGGTGAAACACAAGGAGGGTCACTCTTATGATTTTTTCAAAGACATTATTGCTCCAAAGCCACTGACGCTTTGTTGAGTTGTTTGTTCACGATACAGAAAATGTAGGATAATTATGCTTTTATCTTTTTCCTTATCTCTCCAGGTCTGGGTGATGCTTCTCTTCATTCCTGTCCCCACGGTTTTTGCTGGACTTCCAACACATAACTCATAAATCATGTAAAACACCCACACACATCCAATCTGCAAAATTGATGGAATATTTCAGATGTTGCAGCATTTTGTAACAGAAAAGTCAGCGTCAGATTTCTTTGCAGCCTTGAGGACTCCTTAAGAATAATGTACAGTATGTGGATTTTAAATGTTAGAGTTTAACAAGTCACACGTTGTGGGTTTTAAAACGAGGATGATAATCTCAAATACATCTTGTGACTCCAGTGCACTGCACGCAGTTTGTATTTGTGACTTTTTATGTCAGGACTTTGATGAAACCATAAAATCATCTGTTAGGAGTAGATGTTAATCTTCCACCTCTGAAGTGTGCAATCCTTAAATACTTTAGTTTACTCTGTGTTGTGCTGCTTCCATCAGGGAACATGACTTTCTAAGTGTTTGTATTTATTTTGGCCTGTGGACACTGATGTAAGCTCATTGTAATTACCTCAGTGTCCAGACGGCCTTGTTATATAACTGTTATTATCTGTGATGTAATGTGTGTGTGAGTGTGAGCATGTGTCGGTGTGTGTGAAGAGTTCATTACTTTGAGTGCTTGGACCGCGGCCATGAGAATCTCCCCGAAACTGCAAAAGTGAAGAGCAATTCCCTCCACTTTAAGGCCACTTCAGCATGAAACTCCCTCCCACATTCCCCTCACGCGCAACACCGTGGAGGTCCTCGTTGCCATGGTGATCTCATCGCCCAATTCAGTCCCTCTCCACTCGACCCCTTTTGATGAAGCCCATTCTCGCCTGCATGTGTGCAGATGTACTGTAGGTTGGACTGTAAGGACGTGTTTGTTTGCTGCTGATAGATGTGCTGTTCAAATCTTTAAATTTCAAAAAACAAAAAAAAGTCTTTTCTCTTTTAAACAACAGTTTCACCAAATTCCTCATTCAAACTTTGCCTAATCAGTACTTTGGCTGAGTTACTACTCACACCTTTTCAGCAGCAGAGAAGCAGAGAAATTAGCTGCTTTTAAAAGCCATTAAAGAGTATATAACAGCACATTTTCACAAGCTGTTATCTGTTAGAAACCTCCGTTGTATCAGAGGTGGATGCCTCTGACTGGCTGAATATTTTAATCGAATGCCAGCAATGTCCCATTTGAGAAAAGAGGGCGTTAGTGTGTGTTTACATTAACACCAACTGGAAAAATCAGTTGCCAGAGTCCCAGAGGTCGAGGTTATCTCTGCTGACTGCGGTCTGCTCTCTCAGCGCAGGATAAATCTAGCGTTTGTTGCCTAGTGTGGATACAGGTGGCAGCCAGGTCAACTCAGCCACTGAACAGCAACGTGGTCTTGTCCTTCATTGCAGTCTGAATGTACAGTTAACTGATTCTAAAATGTTCTTTATGTCTAGTAGAGTGGGAGAGGACATTACAAGCGCTTTTAAAGTTTGCAGTCATTCTCGGGTACGTGTGCACTTCCCCTTCTCCACTGGCCAGGTTTACCTAACTAGCCTCAAACCAGCTGCCTGTTTTATCATTATTAGAAAGGCAACTTATTAAAAGTTGACACTCCAGCCTCCTAATGCTTTCAAAGTCTCAGCCTCCAGCCACCAACACAGCTACACGTCCCTCCTCCACTTTCCTGAAAACTCCTTTCTTCTTCCCTCCCTCCTTCCTTTCCACTCCCCCTCCCCATCCTTCTCTCTAAAACCACTTTGCTTCAGCCAAAAAGAATCTAAATCAATATACAGCTACTTTTTAGAAAGACCAAATTGCGTTGTATCTTTTCCTCCAGCCCTCTTCGGTAGCTGTGTTGGTGGCATGCGTCTAAATGTGGACACACGAGAGCACATACAACTGTGTGCTGTACGGTCTGTTACATAATTGGGGACCCACATCAAAAAGGGTGTGATCACATCCGATCATAGAAAACAAAAAAGCCTTTCCCTGCCAGGAAAGCTGACTTTGTTGCATGCTGGTATTTAGTTTCTCTCCGTCCAATTCCAAGTGAAGCCGAGCTTGTAAATAAAAGTCACATGGACTCACAAGTAGCTCAGTTATCGGAGAGAGTTTTGGTAACACGACAACCTGCCAGGTTAGAGATGTTGGTGTTGGTAGAGAGCCAGAACAAATCTGAAACCAGGTCCTGTAAATGTGGTCTTTAGGTCTCTATCAGTGGAGAGCACATGAAGAAAAAGCTGAATGTGAGCATTAGTCCATATTGTGGTTTGCTCTCACTTCATTCTGTTCTGTCAGGCTTTCCAACCATTAACTGCCGGCCATTAGATGTACCCACAGACCCTTGGGTTTTGGGTTTGTTTCCTTTAGTTGGCTTGGATTTACATTCCCAGTGCAGCTCATAATAAATTGTACTACAATTATCACACAAAAGGAAAGAGTCACATTGTCCGTGTCAGTGAATCATCGGACAGCAAATGGCGTTATTCTCACTGGATCAAACGAACTGAACTGAAGCGGCGAACACTCCAGACTTTACAGAAACAACTCCAATCATGCTGAGTGTGAATGCGTCCTCCAACATGTCAGATTCTTGGTTGTCTCCTCTCTTCTTGTGAATCTGTTCAGTTTTCATAACTGGCTGCTGATTATCTGTTAAATATTCCTGGTAAGATTGATGAAGATTTTTTTTAGCGCGTTAAGAGTCACCATGGTAACAAAAATCTACTAAATCACAGATATAATTGTTGGGGGAGATGAGATCCCATATGTGAGCTTGTATTAGTGTGACGTAAATGCTTCTATGTGAGCAATATTGTATGTGAAACACCCAATTAAACATATACATGTGTGTCCTGCTGCTGTGGCATTATTCACCTTCTGTACACAAAGTTATGAACGTAGATATACACACCTCTACACTTCTGTTTCAGTGGAAACACTACAAGCCCAAAACCGTTTGACCAGAGGATATAAACTTGTCCGCATGAGTCAGCATTTGACAAATACCTAAAGTTAACTCTTTACATTTATACTAGTTCAGTCTTATCTCACAGGGAGACACACACTGCCGCGCATCAAAAACGTACCTCAGATCATTATTCTGTGGTCAGTATCAGCAGAATTCATATGATTTATTTTTTACCTTCCAGCTGCATCACTGCAAATGTTGCCTCTGGCTGTGAATGGGAGCAGCCCCTGGGTAAGGACTGAGTCAGTTTGATCAAGTTACCCTGGCAATGAAGGACAAGGTTGACTCCCTCGTGCACGATTCTCACAATGGCACAGAACACTTTGCAATGAAAACCTGAAACTAAGTCTGCATAAGGGATCAGTTCAGATTATTTTTGTCATTTACCTACTTGCTCCATTTTCACGTCAAGGAATGAGTTATAGGGAGCTTTTTGCGCACTACAGCGATTTCTTTTTGAAGAGCTTGAAGTATTGGAAAGTGAAAGTATAAAAGGTAAATATACATTTGTCTGCTCTGAAGTAAAATGTGCAATCCTAAAAGGATCTGGTCGTCCTTGCAAAAATCTTTTTAAGGCATACAAACTATCAAAGTTAAAATGACACCATCACAGATTTAAACAGAGAACTGTTAAAAAAAGGTGTGGTTGCAAAATACTTGCAACCAGTCACAGAGGACCAGAGTCAGAGATGCAGTTCTGGACCAGTTATGGTTTGACCTGTGCCACCTACAGGCAAGAAAAGAAGCAGCAACTATTCCGACCAATAGAGTTAGACAGGCGCCATCTACAGACTAAGAGGGTAACTAACAGCTGCTGACCATGGATGTATTGTGAGAACCAGATACTGGACTAAAACATCGCAGCCACTCACCTGACTCGGAACAGCTCGCCAGGTGCACAAGCCAAGAAGGTTTTTTGGTTTCATCACAAAGATAAATAAATACACTTTTCTAGGTTGTGGGACATGTTGACATGCATGGCTATCCACAACAAAGGAAGGGGGCGGAGAAAGACGAGGTTGGGTCAGGGTTCCCTTTGACTAATGAGCCAATTAACAATAAAAAAATCGAGAGGCACGCGCCAGGTCTGTGCCCCCATGTTGGCTACAGTGATGTACAGTAAATGGGAGGCGCTTTTTCACCACCTTCCACAATAAGCATGAATAAAAAATAAACAATAAGCACTGGTCCTTAAAGGACCAGTATGGCTCTTCACATGTTCTTATCAGATGGACTAATAACTTCTGAATCTCCCTTGGATTGTGGAGGCTGTGTGCAGCCATTTCTGTAACTTTCTAGCTCCGCCATTCACAACATTCATGGTCACTTCTAGCTGTGATTGGCCAGCTGTGCAGAGAAGGGAAAAGGATCCTGGAGTTTGAACATCTGTCACTAGCTCTCTCACTTTTTTTTTTTTGTATTTGTTCTACAACCAGGTGCAACAGTGTGAATGTCCAAGAAAATCTTTCTGAAAATGGGTGCAGGTTTTCACTCCTCATTTGAATGTGGCTGTTTGAAACAACTGTAAAACACTGTAAAATTAACAAGTTCTGCGCCTTAGACCTGCAGATTTTTTGTCTCAAAGCTGATGCTGATGATGTTTGACATTATGTAGTTTACACATTTAACCTGCTAAATGCAAAAGCTTTGTACAGTGAAACATAGTTTCTACTAAATAACAGAGTGACCAGTTCTCATAATGCTTTGTTCACACTGTGTCTTTTAAAAATCGACTCAAGGGTCAGCGGTTTGCAACCCAACTCCCGCCAGCCATATGTTTAAGTGTCCCTGGACAAGACACTGAGCCTCCAAGATGCCGTAAAAAGACCCCAGTCACTAAGGTTGCACAAGCCAGTGCACTGTGGGTGGGGATGGTTGTGTCAGGAAGGGCATCGGACATAAAACCCTGTGTGGACCATGATCTGCTGTGGCAACCCCCATGGGACAAGCCAAAAGACAATAATTATTATTATTATTATCATTTATATTTATATTTATGAAAACTCTACAATTACAGCTGAAAAAACAACACTAACTACATCTATCCTGTTGTAATACCATTTTAAATCATTGGTGGCAGCACTGAACACACTGCTGCTGAGAAGAACACTCAGTGAAGGAGGCAGTAATTATATGCAATTATTAATTTACACATGGAAGAAAACCCTCACTCCATAGGCTGTCAACTTTATTTTTTGTAGGTCAATGAGGAGTTTACTTTTCCTCTGGTGAGTTCATATTTTAAACAATGGTTCACTGATGAACGTTTGAGAATCAAGCATAGTGGAAAAGTCTGTTGACTGTTGACAGTCATAGATCAGGACTAGGCTTAGTTAGACACTTTAATATTTTGCCAACATCAATTTCTTTAAATTAACAGGAAATGAATTGTGATTTTAACCATAGCTGTTTTCTGCACATGTGCACTTATTAGTCTTTGTTGTTGGGATAATATGATGTACCTGCATGGTCAGGAGAATCTTTTTGTGATGGATTATGATTATGTTATATAAAATTACTCTTGTTTGATTAACATCTCAGAGAACAAACATTCATCTATAATTCACTGCTACAAATAAATGAGGGGTGGTGCAGCACTGCAGTCTCTCTACGGATCCAGACTAATGAGAAGAACCCGTTCAGTCTAGATGACATTTAGAAAAAGTAGAAAGATTTTGTGACCAACAGTGATTTATACCATCCCCTGGTCACACTTGACAAAGACAGATAATGGGAAGGAGGACACTGTTTTATTCAATCAGCTTCTCCTAAAGAATCGCACAGAGCCAGAACTTGCCAGCTATTGTCCTTTAAGCATGATGCATATCCAAGGCTTGGCCTACATTTCTGTTGAAACAGATGAATGCCAGACTAATGCATATTATTTAAGGGCATACACGCACGCAAGCAGCCTTCAGGCCTACACATATGGGCTGTGACTGACAGACACAGATAAACAGCAACACCCCACAGCTTATCCTCTGTAATATTCATAAAATGTGGCCTAATGTGCTCACATGCCATGACAACCTACTTTCCTCTTTATGCAAACAGCTATATGAGCTGGCCTAAATCGCACAGGCTGTGCTATAGATGGCGTGTCTTTTCATCAGAGCTGCAAGATTGTTGATGCATGTTTTTGAAACCTCTTTTTTTTTAATGCAAATTAATTAAAAATCAGCACAACAGTATTCAGGTCCTTCGCAGCGGCTCCAAATTGAGATCAGATGCAGTCTCTCTGCCTGGAGTAGACCTGTGGCAAATTGAATTGATGGGACTTGCCTGGTTTAGAATGACACAGACCTGCGGATGTAAGGCCACACAGTTCACTCTGCATGCCAGGAAGAAAAGAAAAGAAGTCAAAGTTACTCTCTGTAGACTTCCAGAATAACATTTTATGGATAGTAACGGCTCAGGACAAGGCTATAAAACCATTTCTAAAGTATTGAGTGTTCCCAGGAGGACAGTGGGCTCAGCTATTGTGAAACAGAGGAAGTCTGGAACCACAAGGACTCTTTGTAGGGTTGAGCATTCAACTAAACTGAGTAACCAGTTAAGAAGGACCTTGGTCAGAGTGGAGACCAGCAAGCCAGCGGTTACTTTAACAGAGCTTCAGGGGTCCTCTGCAGAGATGGGAGAACCCGACATGAAGGGCAAACATCTCAGTAACACTTCATCAATCTGCCCGTTATGATGCAGTGGTAAGACAGAAGCCGCAGCCTGTTTGGAGTTGGCCAAACAGCATTTAAAGGACTCTGAGAACACAAGGACAAAAGTTCTGTTGTCTGATGACAAAAACATTAGTCTTTGGGCAGAACTCCAAGCACTTTGATTTGTTAAGACTAGGAACTGCTCATCGTCTGGCTGATACTGTCACTATGATGAAGCTTAGTGGTGGCAGCGTCAAGCTATGGCGGTGCATCGAGGTGGGAGGAATAGGGAGACTAGTACGAATTGAAGGGAGCATGAATGCAGCCCTTGAAGAAAACTCCTCCTCCTGAGACTGGCTGGCTTTCAGCACAACAGCAACCTTTCAAAAATTCTAATATTTGTCAAAATGACTAAATCATGACAAAAATCAAAGTGGTGAGTGAAAATTTCTAAATGATAAATGATGTAGTTTACTGCAGTTGTACTTACAACATATGGTGTTATCTGATGCTTACTTGTCGTAATTGGCAGAAATTGGCAGATGATGGATACTTGGATGATGTTGCCTGTGTATGAATATACACTACTCACAAAAAGTTAGGGATATTTGGCTTTCGGGTGAAATTTATGGAAAACGTAAAAAGTTCATACTACAGTGATATTATATCATGAAAGTAGGGCATTTAAGTAGAAGCATGCAATGG
>JAUMHL010000001.1:2554113-2596842 GCA_032362345.1 Sandelia bainsii | reverse complement strand
TTGGACATGTGCATTCAAAAGTTTAGGGAAGGTCACATTAAGTTCACCTGTAAAGGTTATAGTGCATTTTAGGTTCACCCTGAAATTTCACCCGAAAGCCGAATATCCCTAACTCTTTGTGAGTAGTGTAAATATATTATATATAAATATATTTTGGTTAATATATATTTAAATTCTGAAAATCTGAGTTTTGCATACTGAGACACTGTTTTTGGTCTTTATAATAGAGTAAAACAGACTCATTCAGCAGCATCCTGGACATCATACTTCCCGTTGAAGGTCTAGGATAACATTTTTGTTGACTTTGTTAAATATTGTCGTATATTCAGTGAACAGTCCAGCATCAACAGACTCACTTTTATTCACCAGAAACTAAACCACCGAGCACTGCAGTGAGTGCAGTGAGTTCAGGGAGGTACGAGAACTTGCATAACAGCTGTATGGAGTTTGGAGGTGGTATGGAGCTGAAGTGCTTCCAGCGAGGCTCTGCTCTGAAGCAGTCCCAGGACCCTGCTCAGGTCAACGGGTTCACAGCCTCGGTCCTCCCGGTGTCCTTAAAGATGGGTCGTGCGACCCCGCCCCTCTGACGACGCCGTGTCGTAGATACAAACCATATCCGTTTTCACTGACTACAACATAGTCAAGTTGTCAGCTGTGGACAACCACTAAGCCGGAAATAATGTAGTTTGATTTTCAAAGTAAAAGCAGATGAGGGTTTTTTTTTTCGGGTGGAAGACTTTTTGCCGCTATCACAGCTCTGTTTTCATGTTTGTTGTTTGTCTATATTATATATTTATATAACTATATCATATAGACTACTTATATGTTTTCTAAGGTGTTGTAAGTAAAGTAAAAACTGAGGAAACTATGTAATAATTCCTACGTACATGTAAATCAGTTCTTTTGTAAATGAAAATATAAGAAGTTGCATTAAATATGTTATTCAAAGTGAATTCCGGAAACGCGTTCAAAAGCTGCCACTGTGCAGCGGCTTTTATTTTGAAACCCCCATCCAGAAGTTTGACGCTTAATGTTTCGGACATGGACAGTCGGTTTACGGGATTATTCATGAACTCAAGCCAACCCATCACCCCCCACCCGCCCTAAATCCGCCGATGAGAGCTGCAACTGTTTTTACAGCTGACACACTTCCCATTTCGATCAGGTCAGTCACTCACAGCCCGGTTCTCTGTCTTTACGCTGCGCCGGACCCTGAAATAAGTAGCAGCACCACTGCGTAAACAACAACAAAGAGCTCCCGTGGCCTGTGCAACACATCCAGCCGCGCGGATCCACGCCCTCCACCTTCCTCATTATGTCTGTGTCTCCTTCTCTGTCCTAAAAAAGTTGGTTTAAAGCGGGTGGAAGTGGAGAAAGTGGCCTCCGCTCTTGTTTAGCGAACCCTTCGGACTGCACCATATCGCACCACAGAGGGGGTCCGCTGTGCACGCGTGATAAACTTATTAATAAATAGGAACTGGCTGCATAGGAGACATGACTGTTTTTATGCTCACAACCCTCTCATCTCCAAAACGGTAGGCTTCTGCTCCAATGGAGAGGAGGCAGAGACATAAGGAGGAGGAGGAGGAGGAGGTGGAGGAGGCTAGGGGTGGGGGGGTGTAACAGTCCTACAACCATCTTTTCTGTCCTGTTTATCCGCCATATAGGCCAGCTCGGCACTACTGCAAACTAACTTCCTGCATGTGGCTGTAGGTTTAACGGGATTTCTGCGCCGAGCGGCCGCTGCTCTCGTCCGCGGCTCCTCTTCTCCTCCTCCTCGCCGTGGATGGTGCGCATTAATATCATCTGGAGAGGCCGAGGCCGACATTTTACCCCGGTCCGGAGGAGCCTCAACTCCGTGGGGACATCCGAGGACACGCGATAAGGTAAAGCCCGTCTCACAGCTTTGCGCCTACAGGCGAATTAAACGCGCATTTACATCGTTAGACGAGCGAGAAGTTATTGACAACCAGAGAAAACAGAAACAGAAACATGTTTGCAGGCTTTTAGCGGTCTTCTATTATAAAAATGGCTACTTTCACATGGATTTCCACACAGTAGCATGCATGGCACAGAACTACACTTGACATGGGATCTTTGAAATGCACCAGATCAGTTGGAAACGTGAGCTTTATTCCAGAAAACATGATATTTGTAATGTTATATATTTAAAAACTTAGTTAATACAGCTTCTTTACGCGATACATTACACATGCCCATATGTTTACACAATATTCCTGAGCTGGTGAGTAGATTTCCTTTCTTAAAGAATCAAAACTTTAGAGTTTTAAGGGAATAAACCTTCATATAAATGTATGACTTGGTTCGGCCTAACATTACCACAGAGGCACCTGCAGGTGGACAAACCGCAGCCAAACTTGTTCTGTGCTTTATTCTCTTCTACTTAAACGTTTAACAGAAAAGCAAGAGGTCACGATGACAGAAAACAGACAGTGTCCTCATGTAACTGAAGCCGTTAAACGCTGAAGCCACATCGTCAGGAATCGGTCGTATTAACAATTAATATTGGACATCCGGTGGCACTGCCAGCTGCGCCCCATTTTTATTGTTGTCTGTGCGCTGAAAGGATCCCTGTTGTCTCGGCTGGATACTCCGCGACGCGTGGTGCCTGCTCTTTGGTATGAATTCTCTCTCATTTTTAAAACAAAAAAAAATGCATGAAGTGTGAGTGTACAGTGTGAAATAGAGGAGATGGTCTGTGTGGAAGAGCGGCTCCACGGCTCTCGGTGCCATGCGGGACACACACTGCTGGCTGCCACCATGGCACCTTCCCTTCTCTGTGCTCTGCTATAATGTGTCCAGCTGTGCGGACGCACGGCACCGTCACGCTCCATCAGTTCTGTTGCTCTGGTCGGTTCGTCTGGGATTTGTTTCGCTGGCACAGAGTTGTGGACGCGCACCGGGATGGACTGAGAGCGAGGCGAGGGGCGGCAGACGGGGCCACTTTGGCTCTCCGTCGTTACGGGAAACGGAGCTCCAAGGACACGGGGAGGAGAGACAGGGGGCGCATCCAGGTCGTTCCAGATCTTTGTTCATTTATTTCTCTTTGCTGTGAGTCAAGTTTTTTGTTTAATTAGAGGAGAAAGGGAGATTTCCCAGGCGAGACGGAGCTTTGTCCGCCGCCCAGCTTTTTGGAGCTTTAATTTGGCAAATTGGCTTCCCAGACAGACCGACGGCCAGACCGTCTCTCCTCCCCTGTTCTCGCGTCTCCTCCTCGTTGTTTTCGGCCACACTCTCTGCCATCACCGCTTCCTAACAGACTTCGGCACAGATTCACTTTTCTCTCAACCCGGTTCTCGTCTCTCCGTGCGTAACCTCCATCCATCCGTAACAGATGTTCGCGATCATATTTGAGGGGTTTTTTTGTATAGAGGCCTCCAGCTGCTAAAGGTTCATTGTCTGGTCAGACTGCTCACGCTGTCGTTCTCCACATTTGCCTCATGGTGCACTGTCACAATGACTTTCTCCCACTCAGACGTGTTTGGCACATGTTTGGATGACAGAAATTGTGCGTTATAATCAGCTATAATTCTATAATACTTTTATTTTGAAATCCTCTACGTGAAAACAAGTTAAAAACTATGAAAGCAATGATACCATATGGAAGCAGAGACGCCTCTAAGCAGCAGATGAACAGAACACATCAGTCTACTAATGATACAGTATAAAAAGAACTTTACACTTTTCTGCAACATTTAATTCATCATAGTGACAAAAGTAGAACAAAAACACACTAATGTAGAGTCATAGTTCTACCTCAAACATTGCAGTACACTGAAAGTGGCTGAAAGTAGTAGGACTGAGCAAATTAGTTGATTAACCAATTGCTTGCTGGACAAAAAATAATCGGCAACTCCTGTATTTTAATGAACAATCTCATGAAATACTAAGCACCTCTTTATCCAGCTTCTCAGTTTCCAGTATTTCCTTTAAATTCTTCCTCTTATGTGATAGTAAAGTGAATATATTTAGATATTGTCCTGTTGGTTGGACACTATAAAATTAAAAAACAATGGATCTATTAAGATAAGAAGCATATTAATCAATCTGATAGTCATTGTTAGTGAAAGTAGTGTTCAGCAGTGTTTTGGTACAGTGCATTAAACCACTGATGCAGCTTCATTTGAACAACATGCCCTGTGTTACATAACAAGCTGTTGAAAGGATGTGGGGTCTTTTTATTTTTTTATTTAGCATTTTCTGTGCCCACACGGTGCTCAGGATAATTACATTACTAACAGAATAATGCGTAAAGAGTTAGTCGTAGATGACTGGAAGTGAGTGAAATAGTTATGAGGATCAAACTCTGACCACAGTGTGAATGTCAACACACAGAAACATGTTTGCTTTGTCAGTTGCTGTAGTGGTTATATATGCTACAGTTGTGCTGGCATTCGCTTTGCTTACGTAGTGTTGTTTACAAAGGACTAAATGAATCATTGGCTGAAAAAAAAGAAAAAGTAAAGCCGATTGTTTTCGTTGGTTATTGACCCACGGCGGTTTGAGACGAAAGCAATTTCCTTTTTTGTTTTCCCTGTTGCCTTACTGTGAACTCTGCTTTGTTAGAGAGCGTTTATGAGCACGGAGACCTTTGGACCGAGCCCTGTGTTGAACCAAGTCACTGTAAATGATTGCAGGGTTGTGTGAAGGCATGTCTGGCCCATATATGAGCTGGAGTGTGAACAAATATAAATAAGAATCTGTTTAGTGCATCAGTTTCACTGTGCAAATTTACCTTTTAAAAAGAGGAAATGCTTAGAAGAGCATTGTAATCCGACACAATAGACCGAAGGAAATGTTGAAGGGAAGAACTGAAGAGCTGAAATAGGATGAAAAGTGAGTCTCGTATAAGGATCTTTATTTTTAATTCTGAAGGAACAAAGGAAAAACACTCAAAATTGGAACTCGAGCAAGTTGCACTGTTGGTACATGCAAGCTACCAGCATAAAATGTACACAGCTTTAACCCTTATGCAAACTCCCACGGCTGCGTGTCTCAGCTCTCTGTGCTTCTTTTTGGATATTTATGATAAAGATGTGAATCCTTAGTACATTTGTAGCTTGCTGGGAGTCATCCCCCCGGTTTGTGATCTACTTCAAAACGCTGTACGTGTCTGGTAAGTGTTTGTGTACACTGTGTGTTGGTAGCTGGCTTGCCTCGTGTGCCAAATACCAGTTTTCCATTTGGTGTGCCAAGGCAGTGTTAGAACCGCCCAGCAAGTGCTCATTTCCTCATTCTTGTGTGCCACTGAGGTCAATCCACGGAGAACGGATTCTAGCATTGTTCTCGAATCGCTGAACCCGGGTCAGCGTGAGCTGGTTCTCTCCTGGTTTTCCACAGGTGCTAAACAGTAGGTCTGCATTGTTCCTGTGTGTGTGTGTGTGTGTGTGTGTGTTTATGTGTATGCGTGTTAGCGTTGCCGGGTGTTTCATCATGTCCCAGTCTGAAAGCAGCTCAGTCTGATCACTACTTTGCACTGTGTCTACCTCTCATCTCCTCTAAGGCTCAATTAGATGGTTGGTTTCACAGATATTAAATGATGTGCAGCTTCGCCGCAGGTAGACGTTATCTGATTGGTCCAATTTAACTATAGTGGGCGGAGTCAACGAAGCAGGAATTTAGAGAACACGGTAGCTACGTTAAAGGACTTTACCTACTGTCAGCTAATCCTGTGAAAAGACCAAACCCAGAATGAAATGATCCTGCTAACAAGTGCTGCTTTTGTATCCAAACCCTGGTGTGTGTTATTGCTCTGCACCATAGAGCCCCATTGTTATTGAAAACCCATTAAAGAACACATCAGTGACTCACTGGATGCATGTTCCCTCATTACCATGAACACACACACACACACTGTAGTTTATTTTCTCTCAATCCCACATACACCTCATCCTGTTGCCACAAATACTCACTAGAGCAACAAATGCGCATAAATCCATGACTGCAAATAGACCCAAATATATACACAAGTTCCTGCTTGTATCACATTTGCTAAAAAACCCACAGAGAGCTGCTGTTTAAGAATATTACAGCAGCATAGTTTTTTGGTCTTTTCGTGTGTCTTTGAAACAAAAGAAGGAACTCAGAAATATGGAAGGTAATGGCTTCTCCTTTTTGTTTGTTTGTTTGTTCATTCATGACTCTGGCAGTGACAACACAAGTCGATACACCTACAGTAAATTGAACTTGTCAGCTCACCTAGACTTGCTGACTTAGCACTTTTTTCCAGTTAGTTGAAAAGTCTTGAATAGCTTCCTCCTCTCCTCTCCCTTTGGCCTTTTGATTAGATTTCTACATTAGAGCGTTACTAAGCAAGAAAACTGTGGCTGTTTTACTTCTCCCAGTGGGTTTGAACTTGATGAAAAATGCTTAATTTGAGCTCTGCCCTGTTCTCATCACCTCGCTCGTCTTTCTAAACTCTCCCTTTTCCAGCTCATTTGTTGTTTCTGTGTTTCCTCTGTACAGATTGTTGAACCTTTAACAAATTAACATCAGTTTTTCCTTTGATAGCAACAACACATGGTATGGAAATGACAAATGCTAGTTGTTAATTATCCACATTCGAATCTACAAATGTTGCATGAACACTTTGCCACTCTGCACAATAAAATACAACCTTTTATCTCTCGCATGAAAGCGTTTGTATTTGCTATTTTGAGTTCTCGATGTTGGCAGGCCTTTCTCAGGAAGTGATATGTCCTACATTTCTGGCAGCAGGAGCAGCCACAGCATGTTTCTTCATGTTGAATAAATGGATGTGTTAATAGGAAAACTAGCCAGCTAATGTAAGCAACAATAGGCAGCATGTCAGAACAAACATTTAATATTGGACAAAAAAAGCCAAGTCACAGTCAGTAAGCAAACAAGAAACAGTTCTCTGTTAAAATGTCTTTTAAAAAGTGCATTTTTCTAGTGGACATGTGCACTTTGTTGTAAAACTGCTTCAAAATTGAACACAGATACATGTTACGTCTTCGTACATCTCTATGCTCTAATGATATGTTTGCTTTCACTGTGTCGTAGCTGTATAATTTGCGTCGTGGCCTCTGTTGAACCCTTGTCTGATTATCCTTCTCTGTCCCTCCTCTACATTTTCTCCCTCCAGGCTGGGAGGCTGAGAGCTGCGAAATGTGAAAAGAGCTCAGTCGCTTGACCCTCTCAGCCTTTTTCAGGTAAGTAACGTCCTCATATCCTCGTCCTCTGCTGTCGTCATCCTTTTCTGCCGTCTCTGTAATGAAATCTTCTCCTCCTCTCCTGTCTCCTCCTCGTTTGGTCTCAGTGCTCAGATCTGAACTTGGTTGCGTTTTTGCAGCAGAACTCACTTGAACCGACGCTGTGACCGTGACCTGACACCCACCTGCCTCGGGCATGCCTCAGGTAAAGCGGGGAGCACTTCTGAGACTACACTCATTCTCACGTCTGAATGATGCTCCTCATGGTCTCACTGGTGGATTAGTGTCTCATTCTGTGTGTGTGTGTTTCCTCCCTCTCAGCCGGGTATGAATGGGATGGAGCCTGCGTTTGGCGAGGCCTACGGCAGGCACAGGGGTCTGCTGAGCCCCTACCCTTTGGCCATGTCGCCACAAGGGGGCAGGACTGAGCACGACCAGGTGAGACAACAGGTGACGGAGAGAGCCACAAATTTAACGAAGATTTTATCAAATTAATAAAGCTAAATGTGACCTTTGCGTTACTGGGGAGATTACGTGGCTATTTATATGTATGATTGTTTTTTATTTTTAAATTAATTAATTGTATTTTTTATTTAAATTTAATTAATTTTATCTTTTATTTTTACATTTAAATCTTCATGTATTTATTTATTTTTTCATTTTCAAATTTGCATTCATTGCTCAGCCCTTGCTCATCTTGTAAAAGAGTTTTCATCATTTTTGGGAACGTTTTACAAAATTTCAGATTGCCCCCAAAATTCTGGACCCTTGAAAATCAATTTATAATAATTAATCAATTATATATTGATATGATTAATGTCTAATTTTGGATTTCTGATCAACACCTTTAAAGTCACAAGGGGGCCCACAGTAAATATATTCCTTAGCCCCTCCTATTTGGTTATTCCAGCCATGGCCCTCGGGAACAGTTAATTAGGTGCCAAAATTAAGTTAAGTGCATTGACCCGGTGTCTTCGGTATCAGTCCACGAGGGTCAGGATTGAAAGAAAAACTGTACAGAAAGCTTCACTGAGATGGGATTATTTCCTTTAGTGGAGGATGGGTTATTTTATTTTTTTGCTTTCCAGTGAATTTTAATCCCATCCGGAGCTCATATCTGTGCGTTGAGTTCCATCAGCTCAGTGCTGTGCGGTGTTGCAGCAGCAGTCATACTTTTAAGATGCACAAAAAAACCAGTGCAAGAGCAAGTACCTGCAGCTCTGTGAAACAAGATGTTCTCACTGTGAGTGACTGATCTTATCTGTGATGAGCTACGTGTGTATTTATTCTTCTTGTAGAGATACACGGGCGTTGAGAAAGAGCTGTCTCTGTGTTGATAATTCAGTTAATGATTAATAACTTCCTGCAACGATGAGTTTAGTAACCAAGCAGCAGGTGAATATTTACTTGCTGACCTCCTCCAGTAACATAAAGAGCAGTTCGTGCTGACATGTGACTAATGTTACAAAGCAGTTTATAATCTGTATTCCGCTAAAAATCTGCCATATTTAAATATTTTTGTCCCCCTTCAGAGCGTGCTCCTCATGTTGGGCTCCCCAGCATCACCAAGGAAACGGCCCTTTGAGTTGCTAAGCGACCTGGTGGACGACGGCGGCTTTGGCGAGGACCTGCACCCTGAGCGCTGGGATGTGTCTGCCCTGGATGAGATGGCTCGCTACACCAAGCTGGGCCTTGGGGTGGGAGGGGAGTTGCTGGCTTGCTCTGAGGAGGCCGTCCTGATGGGCCGCTGGGGGAGGAGCCGGGAGGAGCAGGAGGAGGAAGAGGAGGAGGAGAGGAGAAGGAGGAACAGACACGCAGCACCTCCTATCACCCAGGAAGTCCAGGCCACTGTTGCAGGGAGAGGGGAGGGGTGTATCTCGGTTGCCACGACAACAGAGAGGGAATTATGCGTTGCAGGAAATGTGGCAGGAGGAGGAGGACAGGTAGGGGGGATGTCAAGGGAGCGCATGGTGGAGGTCTATCAGGTGGCAGAGGAGGAAGAGGAAGTGGTGGCAGCAGCAGTGGCGGCGGCAGGTTTGGTTCTGGAGCACTGCAGCGAGGAGCACAACTACTCCCTCAGCAAGGGGGGCGAGCTGGGAACGGGGCCCGGCCACAACTCCCAGACAGAGGAGGTGAGAGTGGGGGAGGCACAGCAGGAGGTACGGGCCAGGGAGGAGAGCCAGGCTGAGACTGAGCTAGACCCGGAGGACGAGGATCAGGAAGAAGAAGAAGAAGAGGAGGAGGAGGAGGAGGAGGAGGAAGGAGAGGAGGGAATGGAGGAGACGGCGGTGGAAGCTGAACTGTCCAGCACCTCTGAAACTGAATGTGGTGAGTTCTGCTTTCACTGTGTCTATATCTGTGCGACAAAGTTAAACAGGGTGTGAAAGTTGAGATTGTTAAACAAGTGTTCCAGCAGAACTGGCTTTTTATGCAGCTTCAAACGCAAAACACGGCAGCTTTAGAGGACGGCGTTCAGCTGGTGGCTCAACAGATTTCTTTTTTTGTTTCTTGCCTCATTATTTCACCATCATTTCATTATCTCTCACACACAGATACTGAACATACACAGCAGCACTGAAGGAGCTAAAGCAGGCTGCTAGTTGGACAACTGCTTTGATAAATTAGCTTTTTTTGCCTGTTTTATGTTGCAGTAAACTTATTATTCTTGAGTTTTGGACTGTTCATACAAAAACAGGACATCCGAACCCACTTACAAACATTTTATAGATATTAGTTGGAGCTGTGTTGCACCGTGCGTGATCTGTTGCCCTGGTGCTGTAGCTTCGGCCTTTGCCCTCCTTTCCTACCGCGCTGTGATGGTGGCTTCCAGAAAACGCATTGCCTTCATGTTTGCGAGGGTGGGTCACAGCTGGAAGACGACTGTTAAACAAACAGAGAGTTAATTGTTTTCACAGCCTGCACGTGTCCGTGTCTCACTGGCGTCACAGGGACGTGGATACATATGCAGATATAACTTAATAAAACGTACTCGATGGTTAGTTACACACGCGTGATTTATCAGATCAGCTCTGTTGTAGTTTTAAGCTTTTCATGGAGTCATATTGAAAATGCAGAAAAAAAGCTTCTGCACCTTTCTGACTGCATCGCCCACGTTTGCACATGTTCATGTGAAGTTAAGGACAGTAGTTGCCACAGTGGGCTCAGTGGTTTTACTACCTGGGGGGTAGCTGCCCTTCCATGATTACATTCCTATGTTTTCAGACTCAATATACCTACATTTGGCTACTTTTTGGTGAATACAATAAATAAACAATTCAGCTTTTCTCCACTGGAATTATATTCTTGTTAGTGTGGTGGAGGAATGTGCAGAATCGTGGCCTAAATATTTATAAAAAACACCAGTTATGGCCCCGGGGAGTGAATATCTCCCTCCAGGCTGCACAATCCGCTGCATTTATTTTAGTAGTGAAGATGCTCACAAATGTTTAATATCACTCTAAATTCAGTCCTGCATAAAAATAGACCCAGCTCCAGAAAGTGATTGGATGATTTATTTTTCATACCTGTAACTGCAGTGTTTGGTTAGATAATCAAAAGAAAAATCCTGAATCCGCGCCAAAAACCAGCCGCTGATGATTTGGGCATTTACCAGCCATGGAGGCCATGGTGAAAGATGCAATCAAGTTGCATTGTGGGAAGTGTAGGATGCAACATTTGTGAAGAGTAACTTGAAATTGTCTTTGTTAATGTACAGATAGGTGGAAGGACTCAGGTGTCGGCTTCTTGTGTTGTAGTCTGATCCTAACTATTAGCAAAACCCCACAATAATGAATGATGAAGTTAACATCAGCATCAACTGACCCTTTAAATGTCAGACATGATTTCATGAAATCTCAGCGTGTATATTAGATTCCACACATGGAAAGTGACTTCTCTGCTGATTACCATCTATTTTCCCAGGCTCTTTCTGTGTCTGATCGTCCTGGTGTTAGATAAACAAATCTCAGGCGTCCTTTTGCAAGGTAATGGAGAGGTCGCTGGCTCGCTCTCTCAAAGACTCGCCTGGGTCGTATTTCGACTGTCGCGAGGCACCACTGTCGCTCTACATTGTTGTGGTAGTGTGTGCTTGTGAGTGTGTGTGTGTGTGTGCGTGCCCTTTAGAGCTATCCTTATATTAGCCTGTGGCAAAGGGCTGTGTGATGCATTTGTGTGAATGTTGAGTTTAGGAGACTGAAGAGTCTACCTGTGTGAGAGAGAAACAGTGAGCCATGGAGTGAAAGGCCGAGTCGAGGGGAGGGTGCAGACAACGACGCTGTCTGCAGACGGGACCAGATGACAACATGTTACATAAGCCATCTGTGTGTGTTTGTTTGTAGTGCGTGGACTGACCACCCCTGGCTAATGGCTAGGATAGGACTTCATGCTTATTAACTTTGACACTGATTTAGTCCTGCACGAAATGACAGTTTTTTTCATTATGTCAGCATGTTTTTTTTGTATTTTTTTGAACCCAGCTCTGGTGGATTTGAAGAAGCGTCTCTTCTGTCCTCCTTCCGCTGGAGCTTTTGCATGTTGTATTATTTATGATGGCATTATTTATGGCTGTGCGCGCCTGAGGCTAATCTTCTCTGACGTCTGTGCGCTCATGTAGGTGTCTGCCTGTGAAACGGCATACATACATGCGCTTGTAGCTGGATGGTGGCTTTGTTATTAGCACACACAGCATGTGTTTGTGGATTAGGGTTCACAGCGTGCTTTCATACCAGGAAAACACAACTCTTATCATAACGTCAATACCTGTCCGTTATGATTAGAGTTAATCTGTCACATTAGGATCCAGGATGTTTCCCCTTCTGTTAAATATCTTATGTTTGGCTGTCAGTGTTGTCCACCCTCATAGTAATGGATGAGATTCAGTTTCATTTCCAACAGAATAATAAACAGGCCTGTATTTGGACCATTGCATCACTGGTTGATTACGTTTAGCTCCAAACCGCAATTGATTCTTACGCAACATCTGAATCAAATTACCTTCAGTGTTTATTGTTTCTTAATTAGAAATGGAGATTAATGAAGTATTTCATCCTCCAAATGCAAAATTTCTAACAAAGTAGTGAGAAACTGCTAATTATGGCATTTTAACTGAGTTTCAAAACTCTTTGTTGAGCAGTTACATCAGAATATCTCTGCTGCAGCCGCTGTGAGGGCGATAAGAGACATTATGCCTACAATCAGTTTAATGCCTTATCTCAGCAGTTGTGTCGCTTACATGTGAAGTCACATGTAATTCAACGCAGCGCGCTTCACAGTGACATGAAAGCAGACGATAAGATCAGACGAGATCAGGGAAACGGAGCAGAGGAGAAGCTATCGTTTGTAAAAATCTGACCGTAAGACTTTTTCCGAGAACAGGAAAGTCACAAGGTCGGGTCACAGACTTGCAAAATATTGAGATGTGCATCTGCTGTTGGTCCAAAGTTAGGACAGCTAGCTTCTAGCTTCACTTATTACTAAGGCTGATTTGTGCCCCAATGTTTCAAAGTTTTCCCTGCAAACTCGGCTGTTGCCTGAGGAGACGTGTGTTTTCCCTTCTGATTATGTAGAATCTGTAGTATTTAAAAAAAAAAAAAAAAAAAAAAAATTTAAAAACCTGCAGCTTTGTGATTTTAAATTAATTCGGTTAAATATTTGATTTGAAAACGACAAATTGTCTTGTTTTTTATATGAATCTTTAAATGAATTACCTGTGGTTATAAAAGTATGATTTCTTGGACACACTACTGCATTCGCATCAGCGCACAAATGAAAAATGTGTGCTTGTGTTTGTTCGAACCTCCAGAGGTGGAGGCAGAGCCGGCGAGGCAGCCAGGCGAGCGTCCCTCGAAGCGCTGCTGTTTCTGGGAGTACAGGCGCGCTCGCGAGTCGTCCGCGAAGAAGAAGCTGGGCGGAGACGTCCACTGGTCTCTGTCCTGGAGCTCCAGCACGCTACCCAGCACACTGTACCGCAGAGAGGGTGAGAACATCAACTTTAATGCTGATGTTTGGAAAGAAACAACAACTTTAAAACATGTGCTAAATTATTAATACTGCTCAGTCAGAGTATGAATGTCATTCAGTTGATAGATTGATCGATTGGTAATCACACATAGAGCTGAATCTGGTGTGAAAATCCACTGGCTGAGAGTCTTTTAGCTGCAGGAGTTATTAAAACCAGATTCACACTACAGCTCAGAGTGCCCCATTTCTTCTTTTCTCATGTGACACAAGTCGTTTCAGGACCCTCAGGCGTGTGCCCTACATACGACTTTTATGTTAAAATCAGAAATTTTCATCATTTCCATGAGAAGCAAATCTTACGTCAGGCAGAGCTGTGGCTGTACTGCTATTAAATCCAGTACAAATGATCGAATCCGACGCAACAAAACCAAACCACTGCCTCCAAACTTTAGCAAGACTTAACATATGTTTGTATTCATTAACAATTTCTAAGAGCATTTCGTCGACATTGAAATATATGAGGCCATTTTTGCAGCTGCATTCATCAAATGGAAAAATCAAGATGTGTTTTTGTTTATACACAATTCTTGGCGACGGTTTAGATTTGGGATCTTGACAAGAATTTTAAGACTGAGTTCCTGTAGGTGGATTTGAGTGTTTGGCTGCGCAGCGTACATTTTGACAGGCCACACTGGTGGGTTTATAGATGCTGAAAAAGTTGAACCAAAAAGAGCTGGAAGACTTGTGCAGACAGGTATTCAGTTCATTCTTTCATCCTGTTGTTTAGGCAAAAAAGGGCGCCGCAAAGCTCGCAAGACAGACGCCAGCGACCTGACTCCGAACCCCCAGAAGCTCCACAACATCGGAGAGCAACTTCAGAAGCTCAACGCCGCCATCGACGGCATGGGTCCAGTCAACGACCTGCCCGCCGTGGCTCGAGCCCGGTCCCGCAAGGAGAAGAACAAGTTAGCCTCCAGGTACCTGGCTTCACTCGCTGCCCTCCTGCTCTGACTCGCTGCACCGAGTCAAAGCCCTGGAGGATTTCTGTATTGATTGCAGGGCTCTGTGGTTTGGTATCCGAGGTCTTCAGCCTTATCAACAGTCGTCAGTTTTCAACTATGTTGTGCATTTAAATGGTTGACCTTGTAATGCTATTTCTGGAGGACATGAAGAGAGAAAACATATGATCTCTGTGGAATTTAAGTTCAGTTGATAGAGAATATGAAAATATACCGAAACAGATCTTTTTTCCATTGTAGTTTTTATTTTGATGTGTCAGAAAGCATTTGATTCCAGTGGATCTCGGTGTACCATACAGAGGATGACCTTTAAAAACCAGTCCCCTGAGAAAGCTGTCATAATAAACCTTTACACATTTTAAACATTAAAAAATGTCCTTGAGAATTTTAAACAGTTCACAACACAAAGGATTTTGAAAATGCAGTTTATTCTTGAGTGGATTTAATGCGTTTACCTTGGAATTTAGCATGATGGAATAAGTGAAGGGAGGATGGATGGAAGGAAGGAAGGAAGCAGAGGGAGAAACAGGAGACGAGATAGAGGAAAGCAGAATGAAAGGCTGAATAGAAGGAAATCAGGGCAGGAGTTAGGAGTTATGATGAGGAGGTTCATGTAGAGTTCATTTGTGGAAGGAGGGAGGGGGAGAATTTGTAGGAAAGGACATTATTACAGGCAGTTTAAAGAGGAGGGGGCCTCTGGGATCATGTTATTATTCCAAACATATATTAAGCACAGCATAAACACACTATCGAATAGAAAGAGAGGGTGGAAAAGGATGGAATTCAGGAGAAAAACTGAAAGACAAAGAAGTGGTGAGAGGAGAGGAGGAAGTTTACATGTGTCACTGTGCACTCAGCTCTGTAAAGTCACTGAGTTCATGTCTTAATTTAATATGCAGGAATTTGGTCTGTGAAGATTCACTTCTTTTGTACCGTCGTACTTGTGGCTGACTGAGACCAGGTCACAGTCAGATTATCACGACCGCCTCCAGAGCTTCCGTCTCATTTGTTTCCCAGTCGTGTCAAAAACAATCTGCCTGCAGTGTTTCGGGCGGCGTGGAGGAAGCACACTTGCCCTGTTCTTAGCAGCGGCGCCTCCGGCTTGGTTGTATGCTAACACAGTTAGCGATGGAAAGACTGTGTCCTCACCACAGACCCAGTAATTAGTCTTACTGCAACAGTGTGTAATTTTGGACAATACTGGGAGTAACATGAGGAGGTTGATATCAGTTTCATCTGTGTGTTCAATACAAAGGCTGATTCAAGAAATGTTTATCCTATTTCACTGTGAATTCCTACTTAACACTGGAAACAGTTTGGCAAAAACAGTCTTGACTGAAGGTCCACTTTTAGCCTGTTCTCAAGCTTTCAACTGTTTCCGAAGTTTCTTATTCAACGCAGTTGAAGGTGGAGGAATCTCTTAGCCTAGCAGATTTAAGTACCTCAAACAGGTAATTTGAGGAAATTACTCGTCATACAGTGGAAATACCATTCATCTCTCTGTGTAGTTCAGTAAATGCAACCACAATCATGGTGAAGGCTGCTGACTTGACAGTTGTCCAGAAGACGATCATTGACACCCTCCACAGGGAGGGCGAGTCACAGAAGGTCGTTGCGTTGCTGAAAGGGTTTGCAGGGTGATCTATTCGTGGAGAGTTGACTGGAAGGAAAAGGTGCACAAGCAACAAGGATCTGCTACAACTTTTCAATTCCAAGTGTGTGTGTATGGTAGAAATATTTGTATTGAATTGCGTTAACTGATTGTCCTGGGATTGAGTGTGCACCTAACCTTTTCATAGAAACACATTTTTGTTGTGTTTGCTTGTTGAGAGCCCACAGCTGGATTGTCAAGTACTATGGGTGTAACGGTTCTGAAACCGAGACTGTAACCGCAGCAAACATTTCCCTGATGCCCACAAATCTGATACAGTATCCTGTAAATCTGATATTTGTTGTGGTAAGGGGACCTATCATTTTCCTTTGTGTGTTAAGAAAGTAACGTTGTGTCCGGCAGAGCGAGCTGTCACCATGTCCAGTGGCAGTGCAGAGTGTGGGTGATCCGTGAGGCGTTCAAGGACACTGTGGATTTGAAGAATCGTTACACCCGTGTCAAATAACTTCTTATAAAATTTCTTCACCACAACAATGTAACACAGCCGTCTATTCTTCTCTTGGAGAGACGGTTCCATCTCATCATGTCATCTGTTGCTGGAATTGACCTCAGAAACAGGGATCTTAAAGACGATCCACTGCAGCTATTTTCCAAACACATCCACATACCAGAGGCTTTCAGTTGGGTGATGGCAGGTTTCCTCTCAGTCCATACTCCGTGTATCACAGTGGACAATCATGCCTTCTTTAAGGGGATACTTTAGGAAGAGTTTAAAGATTATGCGTTAACGATGTGTTCAGCAGTTTGTGGGTACGTAGGGAAACGGTTTCACCAATTCAGAAACCTGTGGTACGTGTTGGAACATTCTCTGTACTTTGTCAGCCTCGTCTCCACATTGACGAGGAACAGAAACTGTTGTATAGTCATCTACGTCGTCCGCAAACCAGCGGGGACTGTGGTACCAGAAGAAAAAACCTGGCTGAGGTGTAATCCAACATTTCAGTTTGCAGAGGAACACATGAGGAGGATTCTGTCCATTACTGGGTCTGCAAGTATTTAGTGTTCTAAAGTTTCATTTAGCTGACTCACAGCTGCAGGAATATGAAATCCGCTGTACGCTGCAGATATTAATGCCAAACACCAAATACTCCGACTGTATCCTTTCAGAATTGTGGTGTCAAATGGTACTCGGAGGAGCGGTGAGGGCTGTTTTTTTACTCCGTGTCCCTCACAGTTTGGAAATGCATCCTCCACTCGTAGCGCTCCAGCTGCTCTCGGTGTGAGCCAGCTGACTCAGTGACAGGATCATGTACGGGAATACCAGAGCAGAGTTTCCTGTTCCAGAGAATGACAGTGATTTCTTTTCCTCTGTTTCCAGAGCCTGCCGGCTGAAGAAGAAGGCCCAGCATGAAGCCAACAAGATCAAACTGTGGGGGCTCAACCAGGAGTATGGTCAGTACCTCAGCCTGGACACACACCTCACCCCTGTGTTGATGGTTTCATTTCATTTCATTTACAACAAGAACATCCGATCATCAGGTCAGCCATTCCTACAGCGTTGTCCCATCTGCCCTGAAAGAATCAGTCATTCAAGACTTTAAACATGATGTTTGAATGAAAACAATCAGGTTTTAAAATAAATTGCGTTGTTTACAAAAGCAGCCTAATGCAGAGGGGGGATTATATATCAGGAGCAATGTCTTATGCAACCATCACGATGGCTAAACAGAAAACCTTCACATCTCACCACCCCTGCTAAACAACTTCTTGGACAACCCTGATGAATAATAACACAGTGACACAGTGTCTGATTTCTACATAAAATGTTTATTGGCATGATTCAGATTAATAGATTTTCTGTATTTGCTCCCCGGAGACATTTTCTGTTGTTGCGATGTTTTTATAGTTTTGCAGCACGTTTCTGTGTTTGGTTGTGTTTTTTGATGCATTTCATTTGCTGTGCCTGTGGCATCAGCTTCAATAAATGATTTATTTATATAGCACAACTTATACAATAAAGTCATCTAAAGTGCCTCTTGAACATAATGATCATAATCTAAACAAACCTGAGCCATTTAGGGCTTTAGAAATGAATTAAAGAACCTTGGAATTATTTCTAAAAGCTCCAGGGAGCCAATGCAGTGAGGCTGGAGTGGTGAAGCTTCCTCTATTTGCTTGTGTTTCCGTAAGTTGAAGTATGTGGAGCTCTCAGCTCTCGCTGTAGAAGCAGCAGCATCAGCCGTCCATTTATGTCTAAAACGGTGCGTCATTGTAGTCATCACTTCAGAATTGTGATGTAAAGTAATACATGGTGCTCAGTGTAGTTTTACTTATCCGAGTTACTTAAAGCTTAAAAACGATGCTACCAGTTCCTGTTTAACTTATCCATCTTTAGACCAGTCAATTTTTGTTTAAGCCATTTTCTACAAAGCTGTTTTTACAACTCGTACAGTCTTTCATTTTTTATTTCCCATATTATGTTTTGCTGTTTCCTGCAAAACAAATGTAAGATGTAAGATTATTCTTAGTGATTTAGTTTTCAGATGATTCGAAACAAGTTTTCACAATTCAGATTCAGTTCTCCGCAGCAAACCTCCAGTTAATTCTCCTAGTGCTGCATGTTCAGCTACTGAAACGGTCGTATTTAAGTATAAGTATATTTGTTGAGCTTTTCCAGTGGAGAAAATCCCGTTTACGCAGCGACAGCAGTTGCAGTCGCAGAGGATGAAACTATAACAAAGGCTAATGTCCTTATTTCAGCTGTGGTCCTACAGCAACAACACCGCTGCAGGGTGGTAAAGTTGACATGGTCTCACCTCTCTCTATAATAAGGAGAAAATAACAAATAAATACACATCAAGCTGCAGATGACTGAGAAACCATTGTTCAAAGCCAATTTGAAGGTGCCCTGTTTAGGAAACCAGGTTCCTGCAGAAAGCCGGTATTAACCAGCTCAGCAATGAGCACATGAACACGCTGAAATGTGAGAAGGGTGACTTCACCTTACTCCTGATAATCACCACCTCTGCTCTGCCAAATCTCGCAGCCCCGTCCTGCGTGCCGCCTCCTCTTAATCTGCTCTCGTCCAACCTTTTTGAATTCATCCCGCTTCCTTTTGTAATTATTTTTATTTTGAATCATCCCATTTTTGTTTAAATTCCAGTCATTCCTGATCCCAGTTGGATCTGTCATGGCTTTATTTGGGGCTCCTGCAAATTCTAGTCCTCCCGGCATGAAGCCAAAACACACATGGCTTAACGTCACACATCCTCTCATTTCCTTTTTCTCTGTCCTCTCCTCCTGTGACTCTTTTGTCTTTGTTTTTAATTCTTTACCTTTTACTTGCCCTCTCTCTCTCTCGTATCACTGTAATTTGCATGTATACAAAACACGCTTTTTATGCTTAGCAGCGGACTCTATAGGAAACTTCAAACAAGTGGGGCTTTGGCACCGCTCCAGTGTCGGGAAGCCTCCTGACTCCAGTTACAGTGTGTGTGAGAGAGTTCAGGAGAAAAAAAAAGAGATGGTCAGATGCTCTCGTAGACGTTCGCCCACACACACACACACACACACACACACTCCCCGCTGAGGCGAGACAGCAGAGGAATCAGATCCACACTGGAACAATGTTCCGGGGGAGGGGGGTTCAGGTAACATGACCCCACAGGAGGAGGCAGAGATAAACCTCCAAATAATTCTTAAGGCAACTTTTTTTCTGTAATTGTTTAGCCAGATAAGCAGTGATGTTTTTCAGGAACTCTCACTCTAATCATCGCATGTTCACACCCAGTCTGGTCTGCTGGCCACTGGCCCGCTCCACTGGAGCAGCAGTAATGGTGATAATTAGGAGGGAAAGTACTGCTTTCACTTTCACCTACCTAAATTGGTCACACGCCCACTAGTCTAACCTTCAGGTCACCGTTGTTCTTATTTCACTTTCACTACTTTAAGTTTCAACTTCACTTGTGTTTACGTTCCCTTTTTTTGCTTTTTGACACAGACGTCTTCTCCGTCCACGGAAATTTGGAAATGTGGTCTTAATTCTTAAGAAACAAATTACTACAGTGTGTGAGGCTGGAGCTGAAACCAGTGCGTGTCGGAAAAAGTAGTAGTATTAACATATTTTGGGGGGTTTTTTGTTTTGTTTTGGCAGCTTTCTTGTGCAGCTGCTTTGTGTTAAGAAGTCATTAAACACTGATCTGCTTAACAAGCTTTGACTGTTTTGTTTAATGAACGACAAAAAAAAGACTGACAAGAAAAAATTTTGAACATTTTTCAAATTGACGTATTTAAAACACTGTGTTGCCTTTGTTGGAATTACACAGATACCAGAAAATTTCAACTCTGCGTGTAGTTTGTACAGACGTGCACAAAATCTTTGGTACCTTTCTGTTAAGGAAAGAAAAACCCACAATGGTCACTGAAATAACTTGAAACTGACAAAAGTAATAAGGGTACCAACAATTTTGTCCACGTCTGTAGCAGCCACACTGCTGTGGCAGGTGATGTCCTCACCTGTCTGACCTGTGCTGCTGATTTCTATTGCAGAACCACAGATGTGCAGTTTATTTATTTTGCTCTTCGTTGCTAGAAAACCTGCTGGGCGCTCTGCTGCGGATTAAGGAGGTGATCAGGCGGCGGGTGGAGAGCAGCGAGGAAGAGGACGCGGATGAACGAGGGATGACCCAGCGCCTGGAGGACATCCTCCGAGAGTCCAGTGGTTAGAAATGCATCAACAGACACACACACCCGCACACTTAATACCATAAATATTTCATTTGGTTTAATAAAATTATGCAGTTTTCTTTTAACGCCTCGCTGTTACGTGATGCTTTCCCCAGTGTACATCTGGAAAATAACGGCTATCCATGTTAGCATAAGCTATGATCACTGAGCCAGTTTGAATGATCTCAGTGAAAATAAGAGCTGTAGTAAAAAAACAAAACAACACTGAATAGAATGAGCCAACTAAAACAACTAAATTTTAATGTGGTGGTAAAATTATTTAAAAAAGATTCAAAGAAGGTGCTGCCAGCACAAGAGCAGCGTTGCGGTGATTACAGCATGTTTAAATGCCTGTATCTCAGCAGTTTGATCAATTGTGGGACATTCCGCCACATTAACTCTCACATTTTGTTTTGTTTTTCTCATAAGATGCTGTTTACAATCATCACATCACACAGTTTATCTCCATGATACCTTCAGGTCCTTTAGTTGCCGGGCGGACCAAAGACTTTGTGCAGAGGATTTTGGCGGCCAGCGCCGGTGGTCCAAACCAGCGCAAAGAGCCCCCGCAGGGAGGAGATGAGGTAGCGGGGTAAACCCACCCTGTGTCTCTCCTCCTCCTCCTCCTCTACTCCTCCTTTCTCCCTCTTCCACAGTGTCCCCCACCCATCCCACCCAACTCCACCAACCTGACCTGACCAGACTTCTTTTCACCGCCTCCACTGTCACAGTGTAAAAGTAAGAGCAGAGAGGTGAAGCGCAGGTGAAGAGGCTGGGGACAGAAGAAGAATAAGAAGAGGAGGAGGAGGAGGAAGGAGTAGCCTAAACAAAATGGGAGTAAATTGCCACCCTGCTCCCTGCTCTCTCCAAACAGCAGCCGACTTCACCGCTCCGTCTCTGCAGGCTGCACCATAACCACCACCAGGCCGGAGCTGCTGCTGACGTCTCTGTGTTCTGTCTGTCTCTCTGTGTGTGTTTGTGTGTGTGTGTGTGAGCGTTTGACATGTAATATACTGTGTGAGCGTGTATAGTGTTCCTCTCTCCCTCTCTGTGTGGTATTTGTATCCCATTGTGCCTATAAATAGACATTGCACTGTTTTGTAGATGGTCGTAGTTGTCGGCAGGGGACTGGTAGTGAGCTGAGGGCGAGGGGGCATTTGAGGATAGAGGAAGTGCTAAAGTAAGGAAGTGGGAGGAGCCCAGGCCTGAAAAACAAAGAAATGTGTGTGTGTGTGTGTGTTTGTTTTTTTCTTTCTCGGCTGGGCTCCTGTAAAAGCACCACATACCATTCCTGATGACAGACCAGCTGTTAATGGTAACAATAGACTTTTTTCTTTTTTTTTTTGTGTTATGGAAAAATCCTTTGGAGCTTTAACCCCCCCCCCCCCAAACACCCTTTTCACCCTGTGAAACGTAAGCAAAGTTAGAAATGAAAGAGAAAACTGCACCTTAATTCCAACTGACCAAAGATAACTGCTGAACCACTCGGACACCAAAACCTCTCACTGTTTCAGATGCTGCCTACCGTTAACACATCTTTTTGTTTGAGGAAGTGAGAGATAAAGTGACTGAAATATTTTGGTTGTTGTCATGTTTACGCGCACGTATCCTAAGGATGACATTACTTAATGCACTGTAATCCTCTTTCGCCTAAATGCACTACTATCGGGTCATCGTTTGGTCAGCGTTTTAGCCTGGTGCTCCTTTAGCTTATCTGCAGTGGTTTTATTTTTTTACCCACAAAAGGGAAGTGTCCTCAATGCCTTCCCCAAGCCCTCTCCTCAGCCCCTGACCTTATTATGTAGCGCACCTTCCTGAATTGCAATGACAAATAGAGAAAACACTTGTAGATCTAGAAAGCAAAGAAGTTTTTATTGTTATCATTATTATTATTATTATTATTATTATTATTAATATTATTTTCTTGTTATTTGACAATGCCACAGCCCACAAAGTGGGAGTCAGTCTTGAGAGTTTTGAAATCTGCCTTTCTTCTGTGGTCTTTGCTGAAGCTGTAGACCAACCTGTCCAATGTCTCTAAATGTTGTTGGACACAAAAAAAAAGTCAATGACCCTTTGAATTGCACTGTGGTAAGAGCAACTAAGCACCTTCGAGCTTCGGGCTTCAGATCCTTCAAACAAGAAACAAAGACTCTTGACACCTTTTTCTAAAGACATATTGGTTGAGAGACTCAAACCAATAAGCGCTCGGCGCTTCGTGACCGACTGGTGGTCTCGATTTGTTCCAGTATGGTGCTACTGTATGATGATAAAATAAAAAGCAATGCAAACCTGAGCACCTGCATCAGGCAGTAACTGCTGACTGGGTTTTGGCCTGCGAGCACGTATGGTTGTAATGGGCAGTTTGTTTGCATAATGACGCCTTTCTGAAGTGCCTGGAGCCTAAAGCCACAGGGACCTGTGTTATTATGCCTGATCTTAAACCCTGTTACTAGGTAAAGCGTAACACGACTACTGCTCCAAGCTTGGCCTCACTTGACTTTGCTTAGAAGAAAAAAAACTGTAGGCTTGTGTCGGGTACTGTCACACATTCAGCCAACTAAGGCAACGTAAACATTTTTCTGTCAGATTAAAACCTTAACATGGGAATGTAGCTGGCACCGGTTTCATCTCTGGGAAATATGAGGTAGAGGAGTGGCTGTTAGCTGAGCGAATCCCTTTGTTTTTCAACCTGCGTTCCAAAGCTGCTGTTCCCCTCCTATGGAAACTTCATTTCCTGTCTCAACCAACAGTGAATCAGTTACACTCTTCACCTCCTGGAGGTCTCACTCTGGGTGATTTTCAAAGCTGTGGATGCATGTGTACAAGGCCGTTAAGTGTTGTTCCTGTTTCAGTTTCTGTAGCCTTTTATTTATCTGAAACGTTGCTCGTGTTCACAGGAGTATTGAACTGTACTGTAAACAAAGATTCCTGTTCAGGTGGTGGTCCGGTTCAGGTCCGTGGCCTGTGGCTGCTGAACAGAGCTCTTACGCTCTGATGCAAAGACCGATAGTTTGCGAGATTAAATGCAGCAGCAGGAGGCTCTGATGTCACTCGGACTCCTTCCACCTCACCACCGAAAGCTGCTCCGTCGCTCCTGTTTTATTTTTCAGTTAAGAAATGAGAGGTGAACCAGGACAAAGACACTGAGGCCAGTAGAGAAAAAAACTCTGCCTGTTTGGTTAAAGGTGCACTTTGCACTCATTCTCCTGCTGAGAAGTGCATTCCTCTCTCCTCCCTCTTTCTCTCAAGGCTGCCAGCAGAGTCACAGGATCTCCTGTTGGCAGTGTGCAGCTTCCTTCACATGCCCTTGTGCAACAACAAACAAAAAAAGAGAGACAATGGCAACAACTGTGCAAGTTATAAATGTTGTACAATCCCTAAGTCACGTGAGAGGAGCATGCGGTTGTTGGGTTTATTGGAGATACCACTGTACATTGTACAGTATACAACAAAAGTGACTACACCTCTGCTTATTATCACCGAATGTTAAAGCTACAGTTTGTTTTTTTTGTTTTTGTTTTACTAGAAATACGTTGTAAAACTTACCATAATGTGGACGGCACTGCCAGCAGTGCTGATATTCGCTGCTAAAGGTTTTTGAGTGAGGCTCACCCTTCTAACCAATCAGAGAATTTCAATTACTTCTGCTTTATTAGTGCATTTTGGAGCACCTGCACTTAGTGTAATTTCATAACCATCGCCTGAAGCATTGGGCAGAGCGAGACCGGAGGGTGGAGCTGAGTGCTAGCTTAAGTTGCCTATTGTAGCTTTAGGTAATTACAAATTAATACAGTTTTGTTTTTAGCTAAAGCCCAAGAAAAATGAAAACGTGAAAAACTTCAGACTACATAGAAGGTTAATATTTATCATTTTTTATTACTTTTTTCGTAATATTTTGTATTTCCACCTTTATTTTTAATTACACATTTAATAGTTCTGGGCATGGTTGATACCAGCACAAATCTGTGGAGAGGTGTTTTGTCTTCCCAGATGGTTTTGTTTCAGCTGCTCCTTACTGGATGGGTTTTGTTGCACTACTTTCTGCTCTGAAATACAGAGTAAATTATAAATTGTTGTCATTTTTTTGACGCACACCGCACCCTCTGACATCAGTGGTATGTTTCAGGTTATGTTCCGTAGCCTGAGCTCTCCAACCTTTACTGGAGAACCAACAGTCTGGTTGCTTACTTGATGCAGTGTCTGTGCAGGAAATCACAGGTGCAGTCACGTTTGTTGCACTGAGTTCGTCCTGTGGCGCTGTATTTTCATTGTGATCTATATAACATGTTTGTTTTTAATTATAGAGAAGACTATAGAGCCTGACTTTCAACATGAAATATTACAGCTACTCTAAGATGGTGCCATTTTTAATCATTTAACATATTAGGGATACTGCACAGGGGTGAGCTCAGTTTTGTTGTATACTGTAAATGCTAAAACCTGAAGAGAAACTGTTGTAACACACTGAATTCCTGCCACAGATCCAAACAACAAACTAGACACAACGGCAGATTGTACGCCACAAGTGAGCTCGTGTCGTGAAATATCCCTTTAACTGTACAGCTTTCATGGGGAGTGGCCTATCTTGGCAAGGCCACCTGTCTCTGTTCACATTCCTGAATCAGTTTCCCAGAAAGTTTCTGTGTAAGTGTTCTCGGCAGCAGGAGGCAGATACAATATGTGAGGGGTTGGGGTTGGGGGGGTTTTTGAATGACCCAAAGATATTTTCTGTTTGGTCGCATTTCTGTAGCTGTTTTTTATCACGGACACGACAGTGTGAGTTTCAGGGTCAAACACAGAACAGGATTTAAACAAAAATACACAGCTGATACTCTCAGCCTGCAGTTTTAGCCAAACTCTGACCTAATTTGAACAGTGACTTTGCAAGAACTGGCAGATTGTTATCAGAGTTACTTCCTCATTGGGTGTCGCCATCTGCCAGAGACAGAGAGAATTTAACAGCCCTGAAGATTCTTCTGAGAAAGTTTTGGGGAGGAAAGAGTTTTTCTGTCCTTGCGGTGAAAGCTGGAGCCACCTCAGTGACAAAATAAATAAAGATTTAGCTCAGTTCATCTAACATCAAGTAGTGCTGCTGATGACGCATCATCTTGTCTGTTCTGCCCACTTCAGTGGATGACTTCCTCTTATCTGGTGGACCTACTTTCTTTAATAACTGACTTTATTGGTCCGATATATGGAGCCAAAGAACCTCCAGTGTCCACTGGGCCACGTTGTGTTGTGGCTCTGCAGCACGCCAGTGTCTTTTCTCCTTCACCTATTCTCACCGGGTCTATTTTGCTTGATTATCTCTCGGCTTTGAAGCATGAAATTCACTTCTGAGTGTATCTCAGTGTTTGTTGACATTAATTTAAAGCTGTAGTACGTAACATTTTTGGATGTATTATTTTGGAGAAATTTGGATAATGTGGAGAGGTGCTGTCGAAGGCCTCCCTGATGCAGACTCCACAGTCCACAGATATGCTCTTCTAAAGGTTATTGAGCGAGACTCTCCCTTCAAACCAATCAGAGGACGTCTGTATTTGCTTGACTGGTAAAGTTTTTCGCTTCTTATTTTTTTGTAATTTCATAATGACTAATCCCTGAAGAGCTGAACAGATTGTAGCAGAGAGTAATGGAGCAGGGACTGGTAGAGCTGCCTGGAGTGTGGATTTCGAGTCTTATTCTAATGCTAACTTCACTCCCAAAAGTTGCATATTGTAGCTTTAATATTAGAAGATACCAAGTTTGGGGGGGGGGGGGGAACAATTGTAAATTCCCCTTCTGCCAATATGGACCATTTAAGAGATACAGATACAAAATGAAGGCTGTGTATAGTAATTAAAACAAATACATCCATAATTGGCTAAGTGTATTCAGTAAGTGTTTAACACAGCAAAACAACTACAGTTGATATTGGAAATATGGCTGCAGAAGAACGTATCCGTCTTCAACAAGGACATGACAGAAAATCAGCAATTTTGATAGTTGAATATGTCATTTAACAAGTAGAAACACCACAACACACGATTTCTCCATTTCAGATCAGTGCAAATTGATTATCTGTGGATTTTGGATCACAACATGTGATGGACATTTTCAATATTTTCAGAGTTTTGATATAAATGCATGTGCAGCCCTCAGTGGTTGATTTGAGGTTTAACAGCTGCTTGTTTTTGCCCAGAGGCATTTCTCTCTATTTGTTGGCACAGTTTATGTGAGATATCTAAACCTGGGCAGACAAATGGAAAAGTTTGCTTCCCTCCGTCACCACCTTTCCTGTGACTTCAGAGGGATTTTGGACTAGGAGCTGAGGGGTGGTTGTCCTGCAGGTTGAATAGACCCATCAGTAAGCCTACACTGGTGGGACGCTGTCGACCTCCAGGTGCCCGTCCCCGCTCTGCTCCAGCGCTCACATTGTCGGAGACACTCGGGGCCTCTCTGCTTTCAAAGGCAGCGAGCCCTCGGGCAGAGCAGGCCAGGGGGGACGGCACTTAGCCAGGCTCTCTGAGAAGTTCATCTGAAACTTTTGTTTTTTATCCCCTCCATCCCCTCCACCACCTCCGCCTCCTGTCACACTCTGACAGCTGTGGAGGAGGGCGTGAGTCGCTGCTGCCTGCTGTCGAGCCTTGTGTCTCGAGGCCTCTTCTGCTTTGTCGCTGACCTGGAAACCTCCATCTGGGAAGGAGCCAGATGGGAGAAGGTGTCAGTTTAGACCTGTGGATTTGTGCCTCTCATCTCTTATCGATATATTCGAGTCTCCAAGCTGAGCATCTGTTTTTATCAAAAACTGTTCTCTGGCGATCTTTCAAAAATCCTGAGTCAAGTTCTTAAATTAGCACAGACAATTTTCTGCCAAAGTTAAAACTGTTTAGGTTATTTCACATAAGGCTGGTTTGAAGTAAGTTCAGGTAATCTTAAAAACCAAAAGATGACTGGAAACATGTTTGTCATTAGGCAAAGAAAGACTATGTATGTATCACCTTTCACGCACAAAGTGTTTTACAACTACACTGAAATACATTGGAAATAATCACAACATATTAAAATAATGTTAAAAACTTTTAAAGTAAAACATAAAACCACAGACAAATCATAAGCAATTTGAGTAATTATTATTAAGTGAAACATCTTGTTTAAAGGAACAGTTTGAGATTTTTGCTTTCTTGATGAGAACTAGGCGACAGGATTGACACAACTCTCACGTTTGTTTCTGTGTGGTAAATGTACAGCCACAAGCTTAGCTTAGCATAAAGACTGGAAACAAGGGGAAACGGCTAGCCTGCTGTGTCCAAAAGTAACAAAATCCACCTAGCAGCACGTATAAAGCTCACAGATTAATATGCTATATGATGTTTGTGGAAACTATTTCTTAGCTTTTTTCTTTTATAACTACAGTGACTGAAACATATCCAGCACGTTGCATCTTTACAGTATAGTCATGTAACTTTTCTTAGTTTGCAGGGAAACGGTGGGCGGTAAGATGACAAACAAATGACCTTCTGGATTTTTGAAATATCGCCACCGATTTGAAACGCAGATGCTCAGCTCTGTGTCGTAAATGTAATAATGATACATGAGAAAGAGCTGAACTGCATCTCGTGGCTTTAGCCAAAACCAAGTCAGTCGTTTCTGTCGAGATCAAACGCCGATGGTGGATGTGAGCAGGAAGAGGACAGAAACATTATGTCTTATTAGAAATAAATATGGGGAGATAGACTGAACAATCACGTCCCCCGCTGGTTCTTTAATGTGTCTGAAAACGTGCTGAGCGATGTGAGGAAAGAGACTAGCAAACATTCCACGATGCCATGTCATATACTGTACAGCAACCCTGACTTTTCTGTTCTCCTCCCTGTTCCTCCTCCTCCTCCGTCTGTCTTTCAGTTATCACAATACTACAGTAATACCTTGGACCTGTTAACACATCTTTATGTACAACTCCTTTGTCAGTAAGTAACCTTTAAAAAAAATAGTACAAAAATGAAACAAAAAAAAGTACAAGAAGTGCCGTACAAATAGAAGCCTAATATTTTTTGTTTTGTTTTTGTGTGAGTGTACTGTACACCTGTATAATGTATATTTTAATATTTATATGCAGCTGTTGTATTAAAGTATATTTTTAAAATAAACTTGCTGTGTTCTTTTTAATGTAAAGTGTGACAGTTGAGAAAAGACTGTCACATTTTCTGTGACAAAATATGCAGGTGAAGCTGAAATCAGCGTTTTTGTAGACATCCCGTGACCAAAAATAAAAAAAGTACATTTGACTTGTTAATTGTTGTTTGCACCTTCTCAGGTGTTAACTGTTGAGCAGTGTGGCGTCGGTGCCTCTCAGTAGTGATGGGTCGTTCGCGAACGAGCTGGCTCTAAGAGCCGATGCGTTGTAGAGAGCCGGAAGAGCGGACTCCCTTCTGGGAGAGCCGAATCTTCAGCCTCTCTGCTCAGCTCTGCTGAGAATGCATGCAGGCAAGGGCGGGACTTTATTTTGATGGGCACACTATGCGGCCGATCACATGCAAAGACGGACTAGGCTCATACAGTTATGTGAAAGAAGGAAGGGGGCAGACCTTTTGGGTACAGGCCAGGTACACGGAGCAATGGAGAGACTTAAATGCAAGTGCGTTGGGAAAAAGTGAAGAAATGAGAATGATTTCTGAATGCCAACCTGCAGTAAAGACTTTTATATAAAGTGCCATAATGTTAAGACTTTGGTCTTTATTTATTTGATTAGTTTGCTGTGGTTCTGTGTTCAGTTGTTCGGTTAAGGGTTTAAAGAAAATGTTAAATAGTAAATGTATTTTTTGGTAATGTATAAAAATGCATAAAAATAAGGCATTTATGAAAACGCTGAATAAAAAAGTTGCTAACCAACACACAAACCATTCATAATTGCTAAATTAGGCTAAAATAGAGGGCTCAGAGCGATGCTAAATGAAGAGCCATTTTGGAGCCGTAAGAGCCGGCTCTTCTAAGGGAGCCGAGCTAAAAGAGACGAACTTCCCATCACTACCTCTCGGGTGTTGCTTTTTTTTTCTTCTGTTCTGTTCACCAAGCTGTGGGGAACCACCAGTTTGTAAATGCTACACAGCACCACCAGCAGGTCACACAGGGTTACAGCATCAGTGTATGAAAAGAGCTTTTACATAACTTCCTGAAGGAATGAATGCAATCACTGCCCTTTGTTCGTCTTGGCATGTAGTGGCAGTGATTGTTTCACAGGCTGGCAGTGACGCCCACAGCAGGAACCAACTCATACCCGTCTGTGTGGACTGGTGCCAACTGCTGTTCAGTCTCCTTCAGTTGTTTTGGGCATTTGAGCCCTCAGTGTTGTCTCTCAGAAAAAAAAAGCCATTACCTTCAGGACGTTGGCCACAGTCATAATCTTGAAGCCTCCAAGTCACAAATGCTGACAGAGGACTTATGAACCCATTGAGTTGCAGAGAGACAACTTTTTGTCCACCAAACTAAACCTGAAACTTCTTTTTAAGGATTGTTCAATTTTCAGCAACTAGAACACACTTTACACTGCCAAAATGCACAAAAGTTGGTCTGAAGGAATTTCGGGCATATTTCTGATAATGAACATTGTTTTATGAGTAATCTAATTTATTAGAATAATATCAAAATATGTGGATGTATTTTGCTTTTTGGAGTCTCAAAATATTAGATTAACAATGCAAAATGTTCAGTGTTAGTACTTTCTTAACCAAACATTGTTCACTTTGTACACCTACAGACACACATTGAATAGCTCTGTAAGTTTAATTATCACTTAAACTACTTCTGAAGGTGTGACCGAGTTTTACCTGTTAAAAGAGATGGGAGCACAAAATGGGGTGTTTGATAAAGGGTTAATTCACTACTCTGTAGAAGCCCATTTGGCAGCAATTACAGCTTCATGTCTACATGGGTAAATCTCCACAAGCTCCTCACACCTGGATTAGGCAGTTTATCCTGTTCTTCCCGACAGATCCAGTCTGTCTCGGTCAGATTAGATGGAATGATCTGCTATCTTCAGGTCTCTCCGGAGATGTTTTATTCCTCTGGTCGCTGTCATGCTGATGGGTTAACCATCGCCCTAATCTCAGGTCTCATGCACTCTGGAGAAGGTTTTCTTCAAAGGCCTTTTTGTATTTGGCAGCATCCATCAGACCAGTGAATCTTTTTCCTCTGAGACACTCACAGCATTGAAATATTACATATTAAAAATTCAACTTGTCTTTGCTATATTTAATTGTTAAATCTGGGCAAAAGAAACCAAACGTATACGATTAGAGGTTAGAAATGTTGGTCAGCTGACTGTTTAACTTCCTGCTCTGCTAAACAGGCAGCGTGTTTATTCTTGACCCTGAAAACAGCAGCTGAGAGAGAGATCTCACCATAAGATGCGTTTAGTAACTTCACAACATAACCTTCACAAAAGAGTTTTAATCTCATTAATGGAATCAGTCAATTAATTGGGATGTGGATCTCCTGTAAGACAGGGCTGAGGGTTTAAACAGCCACAACACAGGAGAGTCAAAACAGATTTCATTACAAATGGATCCTTTATTGGATTTGAATTCTTTCTATACACAATTATGTTAAAGGTACGTACATTACAAAAAACACATCAAGTGTCCCCTTCAAGAAAGTTATTTTTTTAATCATTGCACGATACCCAGCTCTGGAAAGATTGGTCCTTTGTCAGAAGACGCAACATCAGAGGAGCAGCAGAAATCCTAAAAACCCATCAGGATGAATCAGAAAGAGGTTTTAAGCTTAACGAGTCCAGATTCACAAGTAGAGAACATTTTGAAGAACAGATGCGGAGAAGAAGTTCACAAACTCGCACTGACGGTTTAACAAGAGTGTCAGAACTCGTCTGCGTGAGGACAAATAGAAAAGAAAGGAGAACAAATGTCTTTAAAACATATTTAACACAACTGGAATCACATTGTTAAACTGTAGAAAGCTCTCAAAGCTCCCTCCTCTCATTCACGTCAGCATCACAGTACAGGTTACATTTCCTTTTATAACAATGGAGTCATCATTTGCTTTGATGAATCATGCCAACCCCCCGCAACCAAAATTTAATTACAAATCACCTCCCACTGTGGGACTGAAACATTATTCAACTTCTTTCAGCAGGTGCTACTCGGACACGTATTTGCATCGTCATGGTTGTTGCACAGCTGGATCAGTGTGTCAGCACAAAATACAAAACACAGGCTTCATTTACAGCTGAAATACAGTAGAAAAAAAACTAAACAGACCCATTTTCTCAGGGTACGGCTTAATCCATTTTATAGGAGTTAGTTTTGAACACATAATAAGATGACCCAGCATCCATCTTGGTCTGTGGAAAAAACCCTTTTCTGAAGTTATTGCATTTAGAAATCAGACGAATTCTGCTCCAGGGTGGGTCAGCGTCCTCGTTCAAACGCTCAGCATATCTCTCCACTCCTTTAAGCTAAAAAGCCTCTTGGCTCTGTCTTTGCGCTGATAAGAATCTGTGCAGGACGGAGGGTCTTGGCAGGACAGCAGTGGCATTCAAGTATCAAAGCGCCATCTGAGGCGCGAGCTGTGCCGCTGACGTCATCAGCCGGCAGGATTATTTTCGAGAAAATCGCCCCACCGGGGACGGATGGAGGTGTAGATGAAACACTTATCTCTGAGGGCAGAAACGTGCTGCTGCACTCACGATGATAGCCCGGCGTGATATCGCCTCACACTGAAGTGCGACACTTAATCAGTTTTATGAGTGTGAACTGCTGCTAGATGGTGATATTTAAAAAATAAATGTAGTTTCATCAGTAGAATTTAGGCTGAGACAAATATCAGCTCCCTGCTAAGTGACAACTTCTTCTGCTCTGATTTCTTTGTTTGCAGGTGAGAAAATCACGTTTAAATTTGTCACCAGGGTCAGACATAAACGTCACATGTAGATATTAGAGGAAAGGAAACTGTTCTTTGAGACACATAAAAGTAGTAAAATGTACAGTTGTTGGTCACACTATTCATAAAGTGTCCAACCAACAGTTTTTCCTTGCAGCCATGATAACAGAGCAAACATGTCAAGTTTAGCTTCAGGATTGTACCAAAGGGAAAAGGTCTCGTCATGTTGTCAGCTCTACTTTCTCCACTAAGCTGTACTGTAATCTGAACGCTAACATGACTACATACCTGTAGAGTAGCTGTGTCTCCGTTCTGTATCTGCATCTAGATGTGGTCTAGTAAGGCAACAGCGTGAAAAGAATCTCAGGATAGTCTTGGCCGTGATGGATCAACGCATTGGATCCTTTGTCGCCTGGGTAAAAAGAAGGCTGCATTTCCTGAGTGCATTTGAAGGGGCCTTCGAAACGAGGCAGCCTTGACGCAACGCCGGTCTACAAATACAGCCTTCAAAGGAAGCAGCCCCTGAACTGAGACACAGCCACTATCAATATTTAATATCACCAAGCTAACATGCTAACACGTACTGCCGTGTTCATTTAATACTGGAGTAACTGAAATTATCAATGTCCTTCTTATAAATAATCTTAATTGGGGCCAAAAAACTCAATCATACTGTACCTATCGTATGTCTCACATTACACAGGACCACAGTGGTACCAGTACAGTCTGCATTCAACAAACTGTGCATCCTTGTGCAGCCTCTGCGTGTGTTAACAAGCTAAGTCAGCATTAACCTCACAGTACAGCTCAGGCTCAAAATTATATATAAATATATATATATTATACAGAGATGCTTTTTCTTTTCATATGTGTCTCCAGGTAACATTTCCTGACAGGAAGTTGTCTTCAATGAGCTCATATTCTTATGCTAAACAACCTCTGGCTTCTCACTCAGCAGTAAAGGTGTTTACAGTGACACTGAATCTAGGTCAACTGTCCAGGCTGTCATGAAACTAGAAACTAGATCTTAAGAAACATTTGAAGCAACGGAGTGGTTTCATCCTGTGGTGCAGAGGTGATTCGTTTCATCCAAACTGGTCTTGAAGAGAAGAAAATGAGCACAGAGAACATGTTGCCAGTCTGAGATGGGTTCTGTGTTTAAAGCTGCATGACCAAAGAATATACACAGCGGTCTGATTTCCAGGTTCATTAAACTGTCTCTGTGATGCTTTTCCATGCACTTAAGACTTAGGTCTTCCCATATATTTTCATTAGACACGTCACGCTCTCGGCTGGTGAATAATTCCCAGGTTTTGGTTTTGTGGTTCAGTTAGAGCAAATAAAAAGAAAAGAACCTCTCAGGGCAGGAGAGCCTCTCCCTCCTCAGCCCAGAGAAGGTTCAGAGCCTCCGCTTGCCTCTGCTCCCGCTGGTGGATCCTCCGCAGGCGCAGGATGTAGAGCAGGATGGCCAGCACCACAACCAGGATGCAGAGTGAGAACAGGTGGTGGTTGTAGACGAAGGAGGAGCGCAGCCAGCTGGGGTGGTTCTGCCGCAAGGTTTCCTGCTGCAGGTCCCTGGAGGAACACGCGAGACAGGAAAATACCTGAACAGCTGGGACATGTTTCATACTTGACCACAGAGAGACTGGAGATAAAAACAACAACAACACAAACTGTGTTCTGTTTACGTGGAACCTTCCTGCCTCATCATTTTTTAGAAAAAAACAGATTTATTCCCTTGTTTTTGACTATTCTTGTTGGTGCTCAGAGGCAAAATGACTTGAGGACTGAGAGTAACAACACAACACGTTTTCTTTCATTATGTCACATTTTGCATATTCCCATGAGAACACGAGCATATTTAGATCTGTGAAACATTTACTCAAGTCAAAACATTATATATTTGACAATAAGTTAGTTTGTGTGTGTTGCAGTGTCAGATTTACCTGAGAGGCAGGAAACGGGTTTTGAACAGGATGGCACCCAGAGTCCACTGGACCTCTTTGTCGTAAACCAGCTGGGCTGTTTTCAGACTGCGGTAGTTGGTGGGGAAACGAAAACCAGAGTGCAACACCTCAAACATCCAGGCCGACTTGAAGCACTGATACCTGGGTTTAAAAAAAAAAAAAAAAAAAAAAAAAAAAAAAAAGCAGCACGTTTGGTCAAAGACGATTAAATTAGCAGGTTTTTACTGTGTCTGTTCCTTTAAAGGGACAGTGTCTGTATCTGTTACATACTGTAGCTACGTCTCCAGCTGTGTCAGAGAAAAGAACGTCACGTTTCTGTAAGTTTGATGTTTGCTCTATGCAGACAAGAGTGTTACAGCTACTTTTTTAAACCTTTTTAAATCTGTGGCTTTATTATTGAGGTTTTAAATTTAATATTTTAAACTTGCTAAATGTTAGAATGAGTTAAAAGAGGCACTGGTTACTTTGGAGAGGGGATATAATTAAATTATTAATTTGAATTTTTTGAAGCTTGAATCTAAAGATCTGAACTATATACTTGGGTGTTATTGATGGATATGTTGGTTCATCCTGATGATTTCTCTAGAAAATTAACATGTAGGGAGAACTAAGAACCAGCACTTACTGGGGAGCTTTCTTATATTTAGGAATATGCTTATTTTGAAGTGAAAGAAATAATAAATTCAGAAATGAAAAGTTCTAAAGCTTTGTTATTCCACATCCACTGGAGGCTTGATGTCTATTTTTGGTGACAGGCGGAACAAGCTGACAAACCCACATCATGTCAGTAAAAGTTGATACTGACGTGTTTACGTGTGCAGGACTAAACAGCTTTTGCTACCTTCCGTTATTTTGATGATGCAGGTTTGCAGGTGTGACGATGACTGAACAGCTCCACCTTGTGGAGAAGCTACAACATGTTTTCCATCAAAACTTATAGGGTTTATTACAGCGCTGGGTTTTCAATAAAGAGACAAACTATGTAGAACAATCATCAACTGTTCCTAAACAGTATCTGGACAAAGGCCTGTTTTCAGAAGAACAGAAACTGTAGTGACGACGACCAAGACAGAAAGAAACCAGCACGACCGACAGTATGCTTCACACAGCTATGATGAAGGATGCTGGAGATGAACACAGATAAACCTACTTGAGTCTGCTGATGTCGGCCTGCTCGGAGAAAAGCTTGCTGTCCAGACGCTGTTTCAGTGTCGACCACTTGGTGGAACAGTAATCCTGGTAAACAAACCAAAACAAGCACCAGTAAACAAAAAAAGAGTCAATTCATAACTCAGTCCAGCTACTTATGAAGCTTGGTGTGTTCGTGGTTACCATAGCAGCTCGGGAATATTTGTCACTGTTGTACTGGCCTCCTATCCTCAGCACATCCTCCATACAGTAATAAAACTCGGAGAAGCCGTAGAATTCACTGTTACTGTAGTTGATAGGAGCCTGAGAAACACAATCAAAGGATATCTTTAATAAATATTACTGTAAATGTAAACCAGCAGTACCCGCTCCAGGATATAAACCCTTCATCTACCCTAAAAGCCAACTTGTTGCTAACTAGCACGGTGGTTACACAGTTCACTCTCAATCTGAAGTCGCACCTGGTACACACCCCCGGGCGACATGGTGCCGTTGTGGAGGCCTATGAAGGGTCGTACAGCATCTTGACACCGAGTCCAGACGCCCTGACCCCTCAGGTATAACGTGTGGTTGTCCCGCATCACTGTGTCTGACAGACCGAGTGGCAGACAGGGGTCCAGGTATGGTTTGTCCTCGCTCATGCCCGTCTGTGCGGTTAGAAATCTGAACAAAGACACACACACAAAAAGAAGTTTTAGGTGCAACAAGAAGGACGAGGTTCAGCTTAACTACAAAACAAAATTAACTAATATTAATAGAATTATGTACTGTATTTCAGTTATACAATAGTTACAAGAAGACACTGAATCACCATAATCATTTGGATATTACTACAGCTGCTATAAACAACAGACTGTCAGTACTGACTGGCTTGTAAACTGTATGTATGTTGCTGCAATAAAGGAAATTACGTCATACCCAGCATGCACTGTGACCCCAAAAAATAGCACATGTGCGTCTAACCTGTTCTTGGAGAAGGTGTTGTTGAACAGCTGGTCCTCGTAGCGCTGCCTGGCCATGTTTCCCCCGAAGCCGAGGAAGGTGGTGACGTAGACGCGGTACACGTGTTGCGTGTGCTCGACGTCGCAGCCCAGGTTAAACTCTGCGAGCAGACTCTTCCCCGCCTCCTCCTACAGAACAGACGCCAAGACATTATGTTGCTGCAGATCAGAGCAGCTGACCAACATTAAGACAGATGTGTTTTAATGTCGGTGGGAACAGAAAATTAATCTGCAAACATGCCGCATACTTGATGCAATGATAGAAGACATTTATCAGTAGATTGAGAATGAAAACACATGCCACTAACACTGTTGCTCCTGCAGAGCATGTGTGACTGCACCTTCTTACCTCCTGTGGTGAGTTAAAGGTGATGGCGCTGGGCACCTCATAGGCGATCTGCAGTGACGCTCCACCCATATCCATGATGCCCACTGTGCGCCGCCGGCTGATCGGCTGCTGGTTCTGCGACCCTGTTGTGACTTCAACTGTGGCGTCCTCTGAGACACAAAGATTTAACAATTGTCCAACTGTCTGTCAAATGTTAAGGAACAATACACTAAATATACACAATATACAACTATTATTCATTTTTTCTACTTATTTCACATCTGAAGAAAGTGATGTCATAAGATCCACACATCACAGAAAACAACCAGGTCAGATGTGTCTCATTACAGCTTCACACTCACCATCCTCAGCGTGATCAAAGCGGCCCAACACAAAGTTGATGCCAATCCAGGCATACACTCCTTCAGGGTTGGGCAGTGGCAGAATCGTGTTGAGGAGAAATAAAAACAGCCAGGGAGGAGTTAGAAATCACAGGTTTAAGGATATTTTCTGCCACAGTTAACACTGCACTCTTTTAATTTAACAAATATATGAATTAGTAGCTTCACATTAAACAGGCATGTCCCTTCACCTTCCTGTTTCCCAGAGATGACCTCTGCATGCGAACGAGAAAACAGGAAGTCAAACTCCAGGGGAACATCAGTGACCAGGTCCTCCAAGATGGCCACCTGCAGGCTACAAACAGAGACAGAGACAGAGTTGGACTGAAAAACAGAAACAACAGACGATACTGTATAGAGTGAGACTGAAACTGAAAAAGAAAGTTTTTGATGCCGATGTACTTAAGTGCTTTTGCTGCTGTTAGGCACTGAACATCTAAACTTAGGATGTTGGTGCCTACTTGAAAGCTGCAATGAACATATGACACATGGAGAACAAAGAGAAAATCTAATGTAGCAGTTGCATACGTATAAAATAGTAGAAAGTGGAAATATTTTATTACAACTTCAGTGTTTAACCACAGACAGAATAAACCAGCAGAAAGACGTGCTCGCCCGTGTACACTCACAGTATTAAAAACAAACCATCCCTCCTACCTCTCTGGCAGCAGCCTCATTCCAGCAGTACAGAGGATGTAGAGCGGCGTCTCTTTGTGTTTGTTGCTCGGGACATGAGCAGCAGCGAAGCTGAGGAGAGGATGGAGGTAGTCGCTGGCCTGCGTAGGCGTCTTCACCAGAGTAGAGATACCTGGGGGGGTAACGCGTACACATGTTAGCAAATCTGAGCAAGAGTCAACCTGTCACACAACTGTTTTCACACAACAAAAAACAACAGAATCATTAAATGGGTCAATAAAAGTCATTAAAAAGCCTAAAACTGTACATTTCATGTCACATCATTATCTGCCTTGATCTCATCATATCCATGCATGCGTTGATGTTCTGGTCCTTTCCATGGACAGAAGCACTAAACTTGTGTCTTGTGCTCAACAAAAAAATGTTTTCTCAAATGAAAATTTGAGATTTATTTCAGATTTCCACTGCAATTAATATTAATCATATTGAAATTTTAGCACAACTGTTGTTATTATTATTATTATTTTGTGACTGACACTGATATTTGACAGTAAATAAAATAACAATGAAGACCGATTCTTTTTTAAACAAACCTTTTTGATAAAAATAAGCTTATTAAAGTACTGAAAAAGAGAGTTGTCACTATGGTTAGATAAGTTATAGCAAACAAACATTTCCTTATTGCACTTATTAGCTCAGCTTTAAAAGTAAATGAATAATGAAAAACACATTTACTTCATCATGATTGTAACATCTCTCTGACCAGCAGTATATAACTGTGCGGCCTGAACGGTGATTCATGAAAAACGAGTTCTTCCATAAATGTTTTTACCGTATGTGATGTGCCAGGGTCCAAAGTGCCAGGTAGACTTTAACTACTGCTCCTGGAGAAAGTATCTAATCTCACTACTCACGGGGACTGAACGGCCCTCACCACTGATTAACTGATTAATCAGAGACACCAGTCTTGAGCAGCAGCTTAAGTTTAACAGCAAGAGAAAAACGGCCACAGGGTGATTTCTCATTGTAAACATATTTCCTTCTCCTACTTTGTATTGTGTGTGCATGTTCTGTCCTGTCTCTTCCCCTTGTCCTGGCTGTGAGTCAAAGGGACAAACAATGATAAGTAAAGATCTTCATGCTGGCACCAAAATGCTCAGTGTCAGTCAGTCTGTGTCTCAATGGCACCATTCACGTTTTTAACCAAATCACTGTGGAATTTTGTTATTTTCGTTTTGAATTTTGCAGCATTTGCGTCATAAATATAATTATAGTATAATGTTGGTTTAAAGTTGAAATTAAATTAAGTTCTGGACAGCTGCTACTTTTTGTTTGGCTGATTCTTCTCCTTTCCCAGAATGCACTGGAAAGAAAGAGCATGCACAAACGAACTACAGTTGCCCCTGGAGGACAGGAGAAGGATTCATTTGTCAATGTATAATGTAGATGAAGGTTCTCAGCAGCACAAATTCTCTTCTGACGTCTAACAAAGAAAACTAAGAAAACAACGAGACGCACGCAGCTTCAGCTGAGCTCAGATTCCTCACCAGGTTTGATCTTCTTCACAACCGGTTTGTGGTTGTGGTCCCTCATCTGTCTGATGTCCAGCAGGCTGTGGGGGTTCCCGTTGTGGGGGGGCCAGTAGTACACGAAGACCCGAGAGCCGCTGCTGCCACAGTCCACCACAATCCCATAATTCAGAGCAGGGTTGAGGACATCAGTGGCCTCCATAGACTCTGCGATGGAGAGGTATCTGGAGGAGAACCAATGGAAACATCATGACATGGAGAAATAACTCCTACACAGTAATCAATACTTGTACTGTGCTTCAGTAAAGCAGAACTACAGTATGAGGATATTAAAATATCTGAGGAATGTGTTAGAAAAACAGATCCACCTGCACTGATGACATAAATGTATACAGTTTGTGTACAGAATGTAAAAATGTGGATGGATCTTCATTGTTCTTTATCAAAATGATCACTGTGTACAATATTCAAACATTTTTATTTAGTCAATCATAGATGTTCTTGAAAAACATCGTGGGCAGCTCTATGACAGTGAGCAGCACATGTTTCTTGTAATTCACAATGGTGATGCCCACACGAAATTCATCACCAAGACGCACAAAAGCAAACAGCAGATATGAAACACCTGAAACGGCAGCAGGTCTGAGAGTTGTATCTCAGTCTTTGTACAAGATAATGAGAAGCATCCACAGCATTCACGCTGCTTCATCTTGTCTATACTAAATGTATTAAAATGCAAACAAAGACATACTCAAATACAGCTGCAACTAAACTACAAAGTGCAAGCTCATATAAACGACCTCTGTGTCTTTATTTGTCCTTGGTTTCTGAAGAAAACAGCTGCAGTCATTCTCACAAACACTAATAACTAGACTCATAAAGCTGGTTTATCAACCTGATCTGTTTGCCAAGAGTTTTCCAGTGCAGCTGCGACTATACCTGGTTTATGTAAGAATGTGTTTGTAATGATTAGCCGCTCATACGAAAGGAAGAGAATTTGTTTTATTCAAGCTGGAAAAAAATATAGTTAACATGACTGAATTATATCATGTTTTTTATAAATAAGAAATATTTACTGACTGATTCCAGGACCTCTTCCCATCATGGCTTTCATCTGTGATTACGATATGCACTTAGAGCACAATCGCCACACGTCACTTCACCATCCGGTGACAATGTTTGCTCGCAATTACATGAGCCTACAACACAATAAACATAGTGCACGACCGAGCCAAAAGACAGTGTCAAGTCACACTGCTGACAAGGACAGATTCAGGCAAGTCATAAAAAATTTATCATAGACACTGCTGTGAAGTAAATATCCCACTAAATTTATATTTTTAGCTGGTTAATTAGTTTAGTTTAGTAATTTCTCCAGTCAGGATTGGGGGCTTTGAACCAGTAAAGAAGATGTCAGAGAATAACTGGTGGTTAACGTTGTTTATATTTAATTCAATAACAGTTTCATAATTAAATAATATGTAAATGAGAGAAACTATGTGAGCTTCATGACGACCACACATATACTGTAATCTAAACTGGCAGTTTGGTCGAGGCTAAATGGAGCTTAAAGGTCACGTGTGTGACTGATTCACCAGCTGATTCCTTCATGTGTTCACCCACTTGTTGACTCGAGCCTTGGGGTCTCGCTGGGAACCCCATAGCTGCCTCTGGTACGTCCCCAGGAGAAGAAGTGCAGAGGTCATGAAGAGTATCAGCAGCAGCAGCCTCTGCCTGGGAGCACAGCCCAGTGGGAGTGGGGACACGCTGCAGTACCAAGAGGCTGGCAGGCAGGACAATGTGATCCTGTAGTGGAAAAACTACAATCAGAACTGTGGACCACGAGTTACGCAAAGTTTCCAGTGCACGTCAAAGTTTCAAAGTCTGGGCTTGTCAAACTGAACGAGGTTGTTATTAGTTTATCACCTTGCCATAAGTCCACGTCGGCAACAGTACAAGATACCACAGTCGTCACCTCATGGTGCCAGCAGAGTATGATCCTGTCCAGAGATGTGACTTCTCTGCTGCCTGAAGGAAAGAGTATGGAGAGGAGGCTCAGTACTACTTTAAGTACTACTTACAGCTTATTTTGAAGTTTCAGTGGAAAAGAACACAAAAGACTATGTTAAGCTAATGCTCAAGGAGCCACACAACAAACGAATTACTTTACAAACCAACTGTGAGAGAAATCATTCTGAAAAGAATAATCAGCTGGATGGTTGCAGAGTCCTGGCTGCAGTTGTTTCTTTTGGCCCAGTGTCATCTGTGAATTCACCACTGCACCATAAATTCAAGCATTACTAACACATGTCTCTGTATAAAATGACCGTAATGTATTTTCTACCATGTCCCATGTTCCTTATGCTTGTCCATGATATGCTCACATTATCCTATGACAGGTATATGTGTGCTAAGCCAGTGTCCCGCGAGAATAATGCTTATTTTAGTAGCCTATTAGCTCCGCTAATTTCATGCAGGCCATTGGAAAGACAGTAACTGGCTTATCTCTCAGTTATATAAGATAAAATTGTTGCATAAAAACAGACAGCCGAACTGTTAAACGGAACAAACAACACACAATAAATACATTTTATATATGATTCACGCAAGCTAACGTTAAAGCTTTCAGTGTAATGTTAACAACTGCTCGGCAACAAACCGGCTAACGGTAACTTACGTTTAACGTTACCGTGTGTCCATATGCTATCGCTCTCTGACATAAGTTTACCTAAAGGAGCCTCTCCGCCGCCATGACAATCCTGCCGGTCGGTGAAATGCGTTGTTTCTTCGACAGAAAAGATCATAAAATGTTCTGCTCTCTCACAGGAGGCTCTTTAAAAAAAAAAAAAAAAGAAGAAGAAGACGTCGAAACAGCAGAAGAGGAAATGAGCTAAAAGCCAACAGTCTTCCGGTCGTTCCGTTAATTACGTCATCCTCACGTAACTGAGCTGGGCGTGAACGTTTGCTGCGTTCATGTGCTGTAGGAAAAATCTGTTACCTCCACTAATCTTGCATCTTGGGAGGTCTGGGCTTCCCTGCTTAGGCTGCTGCCCCAGCGACCCAACCCCGGATAAGCGGTTGATAATGGATTGATGGAATTTTACTTTGTTTTTCAGTTGTATAAATGTACTTTTTGTGTGTCTCTTAATCTTTATACTACATTGTATTTTCAGCATAGATATATTTTAATTTCATATATTAAGATTGTTTTAAAAAACATTGCTGTTCTCCATTGATTCAAGATTCAAGATTCAAAAGATTCAAAACACTTTATTAATCCCAGAGGGAAATTATTTTGGCATGTTACAGCAGCTCTCCGTTCAAACAGAAA
>JAUMHL010000001.1:2500005-2553530 GCA_032362345.1 Sandelia bainsii | reverse complement strand
CAGGTTGTGATCAGACTTGCCCAGGGGCGGGAGGGCAGTGGAGCTGTATGCTTCTTTTACATTAGCATACATTAGGTCCAGTGTCTTCTCTTGTTGTTCACAAAAAATAAATAGATCCCTTTCTTTGTAAAAATGATATGTCAGCTATCCTAGATTGGAAAAATAGTTTACTTTAATGAGAAGAATAACACCTGTATGTAATAGGAACTGTGATATTGCTTGGCAGAGTCTGTGTATTGGCAGCTGTGTAAAAATCAGCAATCAATAAGGAAGAAAAATAATTTTAAATATGTTCTACACTTATGGTTTGGTGTGATATTTTCCATTTTAATACTTCGCTAATTATGCATCCCATGATCTACCTCTCAGGGTGGATTTTGTACCTGGCAGAACAAAATGCAGTCATGTTTTACTTTTTTGTTTATATTTTCAGAATTTTATCTATGTACAATTGTGATGTTTGGTCATTTGGATCAGAAATATTTACAATTTGGGGATCAGTGTTGAGACAACATACACCAGCTTGTGGTGACATTAGAACACGTTGTAAATTATTTGCCAACATCTAGACGTTGTGATTGTCTGGCCTTTTCTTTTTAAGCCTGAACGTTACCTTACGTGTGCGCCATTTGAATGTGGCATCCTAATTTCTGAAACTTTGGGTGTGTTTAGATCAGTTTTAAAATACTTTGAATTTACTTTACATAAGGAGTCATGAGCAGATGAATAGAACCAGCAGGTCTGCCGTGGACCGGTCTCTTTGTGAAATTAAAAGCCACAAAACGATCCCAAACAACCGCAAAGAAACAAAAGTACAGACATACCACAAAAGAAGGCACTGAAAAAAGAGGCGCAAAATGACTACAAAGATATACCACAAAACATAAAAATTAATACAAGTATACGCAAAACAGTTAAAATAGATACTTCTGACTGTTTTTAATCATATATCTTGTCTTCGTTGTTCAGATTGAAGTATAAACTGTAGCTATAGTTTGTAAACAGGTTTTACAGTAGTAATACTTTCAGATAATGAAGTTCTATTTTTGACTGTTACATTACGCATTTCTAAAGTATTTTATAATCCATTGTTAAAATTCCAACTTGGGACGTCCTGATTATTTATTTTAAAACACTCCCCGTTCATCGTGCATGTGACTTCCTGATGTTACAAGGTACATCCATGGTAACGCCCACTGACAACTCGTTCTGTCACCTCATTGACCAATTAAAGGGCGTGCGGGTGATTGACAGTCAGTGCGTCCAATCGAGTTTAGCTTCTGTCCTGACTCACTGACAAACCAAGCCGCCAGTTCTGCCGGTTCCCGGACTCTGCGCAAGCTCCCTGTCTGCCGCGCAGAGGCAGCGACCCGCCAAGACTTCTTACGCTGGCCGGCCCGGTTGGGATATTAATTAAGTTCCCGGGAAGTCTGTTGACAAGACGCCCGTGTCGTCGATTTGAACACACTTGACGGACCTGTTGATTTGAATGGAAGTGGACGGTTTCGTGTCCCGGCGAACCTCCGTGGACACACCGGGCGTCGACAGCCGGGTCACAGGCGCTGCAGCCGGTGCAGAGATTCGATGGCTGGGTGGCAGGCTCCTGGACGCCACGGGGACATTTGTCGGGTCTCTTTCACCGAGAATGGCAGGGGAGCAGGACTTTGCCCCGGTGTTGCATCGAGCAACTTCGGAGAGCTCGACCTCTGTCGAGCCAGAGATGGACTATGAAGGACTGCCTCAGGGAGCAGCAACCAGCACACACATGCTGGCAGGAGCCGTGGCTGGAATCATGGAGCACTGCCTCATGTACCCTATCGACTGTGTCAAGGTATCGGAGCAAAGAAATACCAAAGAGAGCTTAGTTTGAAACGTGGTCAGGCCCGGTTTATGCCACAACAAACGCAGCCACCGGTGGCATAAATGTTGAGCTGATGTAGGCCTGAAAACAAGGCTCAGCTCGATCAGGCTAACTGTTAGCTAGCTAGCTAAGAGGGGGTAACCTTGCTAACAGAGGTCAGTTAACTAACTGACGTTTTACTGTTACCTAAACAGGAAACAAGGCACCTTAATGTGGCTAAAACGAATATCTAAACACTGCAGAGTGCGGTTACCTCAGTTCAGATGCCGGTTTGGCTCATATATGCTTAAAAACAAACTGTTAGGTTTGAGCTAGCACGCTGCATACACTCGCCTACTAGCTGAAGCAGCAATTGTCGTTCTTTGCTATTGTGCACCCGTTATCGGACAACTCTTTTAACTTACTTTTCTCGCCTTTTCCCTCTCATACGGAGCGATAAAACCTTTAAATAGGCACTTTTAAAGTTATATACAGTCTGTTGTAACTTCACTCGACTTGTTTTCACAGTTTTAATCCAACTGGATAAAGCCACATATAACGTAGGTTTCACTGGGAGACTGTTATTGCTGTGTTATTTAACCCATTATTCGCCACCAGACAAATTATCTAAAACAAATACGAATAAATTGGTTTGAAGTTAGTTTACCTCATTACAACACTGGAGACTTAATGTGGGGAAAACGAAACACACCTTTTCTTATCCAGGAGGTGTGGTAGTGTGTGAATTTACTGTAAACTAGATGACATTACTACACAGCTATGATTACCCAACCACATCAGTCCACGCGAGCGTAAAAACTATCGACACAGATTAGATTCATTAATCACCAAGTTAACTTTATCTATTTTACTACACATCTGATTTAAAGAGATTTTTCATAAAACAAATTGATGTGTCTTTAGGGGCCCTTTGAAACAGGTTCCTGAAATTGGACCTTAATCTCTTTGTGCTCATGACTTTCTCACTGTGTTCACGTTACACACTACATACTAATTCTAACAAGTATGTGGTGCCATCAAAAGTGCACTCTGTAATGTCAGTGTGCACACTGGGTTCCCTGTATTAAGAGCGATTGATTGATTGATTTTTGTACAACAGATCTCTGGAAAAATAGTTTGGCTTATGCCTGTTGATTTAGGTTTATTATTTCCTGTTGTACAAAACTGAAATAAACATAAATGTCCTGTCTGCCACTTGTTAAAATAATTTACTGAGCAGAAAAGCATGATGGTACACACTGTACGGTGTTGGTTTACCTTATGTAAGGTACACAACTTCTCTGTCAAACGAGGGGCTATTTATTGAACCTAAACGAGCTGAACAAACAGCAGTCTGGACCTGCATTCAGCTACTTGATCCCAAATCATGCTCAACACCAGAATCAGATGCTTTTGAACCGACACTAATTCCATTTTTCGCCAGTGACGCATGACCCTAAAAGTTCTGATTGGTCTTTCTCCACTATCGGGAAGTCTGTTGCTGTTGTTGTTTCCTCGTGTTATATCATGAGATGGAGAACAAACAGTGCTCAGTGGTTTCCTGGAGCAGCAGTCAATCAAACAAAGCTCTTGTTCACTACAAATTGTTTGATGGAATTCCTTCCAGTTCATGGCATTTTTGGAAAACAGCTTTGAACCTGATCAACCCCTTTGTTTATAAGAGAGGTTTTCATTGCAGAGTCGCATTAGCACCACAGATTTGTCTTGTCAAGATTCTCTGGTTTCTGAAAATATTGTTATAATAGTGTAATAGACAGTGTTAGTTTCTAATTCTTGTTCACGACCTGTGCGCCATATTTTCCTCAGTGTTTTAACTAGTAGCTTTGTGTAAATCATACCTTGTATATAAAGACATTTAATTACTATTAGTTTTATTATCATAGGCAAATATTCACACTTTGAATTGAACTGTGATGTTTGCTTTTCAAAATGCACCAGGTTGTATTATAAAGTATCATAACTATGAACAGTCTTAATGCCAGAGCATTGAGCAAATGATCCAGGACAAAACCTTGACCTAAAATTTTAGCTACATCTTCAACCTGTTTATAAAATCTCTGTCCAACAAAAACCTTGATGGTTGAGTTTTGTTTGCCAGTCATGGTGCATTAGGCAGCTGAATTTAAAAGGACATTTTGACTAAATAAATTAAAGGTGTGGTTGCAGCTGAATACTTTTCAATTTGTTTTCTTTCCTGTTTTGGTTGCAAATGTTTGTGGGTGAGAATGTTTCATCTCAAGGAAGTCCGTTGGTTTTACATTACAGTAATGCTTCACCGAGAACTTCCTCAATAGACTTCTTAATTTTCACAGCTTTAGTTTCCTGTTACCGTCACAGCCGTGTCGTCTTCTACTGTGTATAATGAATTAGTTCGTTCTTGTTTTGTCATTACTCGTCTTTAAAGAGATTAACAAGCATCTTTTCACTGAAGTTTTAGTTGAAACTTTCAACCCTGTTGCACCTTTGACCAAACCAGTGATGTTCTGATTGCACTCTCACCACAAAGTGAGAACTTCAGCTGCGTGTTAGTAAAATAAGACCTTGAGCTAGTTTTACATCCCTTATTAACTTCCATAACACTACGCTACAAGTAAAGGAGGAAAGGAGCTACTTGTTTCAGTATCAAGTAACACATACATTCAGCTTGACCTTCTTTATGTCCACTTAGCAATTAGTAACACATAACACCATGCATCACATGAGTGAGTGAGAAACTCCCTTTTGATATCCTTGTAAATGTTTTAGTGTGACTGAAATTCTTGGTTTGTACATCGTGGCGAGTCCAACTTTAAAATAGCACAAGGCTTCTTTAACTGCCCAGTACAGTCTGAACAGGGTACGTGTCAGGATACTCGGGTATTCAGCCGTGTTTAAATGTCTACAGACTAGTGACTGTCCAGTCTAATTGTGCACACTAAGGTTTCATCATGACAGCAACAAAAACCTTCAGTAGTGTTCTTTATTTTTTCTTTAATGCCTGTTTCTGTTAATGATTTTGTTAAGTGTGTGTTAAGCCTTGAGTCAAGCAGACTTGTCCATTTGGTTCACTAAAAACTAAAAAGAACCAGACTTGAATTCACTGCTCATGTTGGGGATGACTGAGCACATTTCATGTTGGTTGCCATTTCCAAAAAGGAGGGAGTGGGAATGTCAACGTAAGCCTCGGTGAGGCAGTCGAGTTCCCTCCTGGCCTGTAAATATTTCTCCCTGTGTAAGCAGGGGCAGTTCCCTTGTTACGTTGTGAAAATTTTTAGGATTGTGTAATGTTAGTCTGCAGCCGTTCATTACACTTTATTCTCAGAGCAACAGATTCACTAATTTTTCTTGTGTATTAGCAAACACGTGTGCTTATCTGTGACCAACACTGGTGGCAGGCCAAGATTTTATATGCACCACTTCCTGGATTCATGCGGTACTGTTCACTTCTTATTTGTGGTTTGTGGTCGGCAGTCATTTCCCTCTCAGTGAGACGATGAGGTACAGATAGATAAAGTAGATTAAACACTCCACTCAAACTCTATGATTAAGTGCAGGATTAGTAAGGCTGTCAGATTTCTTTTCTTTCTGATCCAACACTGAATTACAAAAAACTTTCATGAACTTATGAAGGTTTCCATTTGTAATAAAGCAAAATGAAAGCATGATAGAAATACATAATGGGGGATTGCATTGAGTTGCTGACGCTAATGGAAAGGAGGCTAACCTGGCTGCATGATGTAATGACTTTGGCTCTCTGTAGATCTGTCGTCTGTCTGTCTGTTATCAGGATAGTTTGTATCAGCAGCTGCGATGATGCTCTGTCCCAGTGAATTCTATTTACAAAGGTATCGGTCCACAAAGAAATATTTACAATGACTGTCAATTATCTAATATATTCATGTACCTTCTCTCACCTCAGACTCGTATGCAGAGCCTGCACCCTGAGCCAGGAGCACGCTACAGGAACGTTATGGACGCCCTGAGGCAGATAGTGCGGACTGAGGGTATTTGGCGGCCCATCAGAGGCGTGAACGTGCTGGCGGTCGGCGCGGGGCCTGCCCACGCTCTTTACTTCGCCTGCTACGAGAAGATCAAATTTACACTCAGTGACGCCATTCACCCTGGTGCTAACAGCCACTTTGCAAACGGTACGACGTATTTCAAATTTTACTTGTCATTCATGATTGTACTGTAACCTGTTGTTTTTGTTTTATCTATTGAATAGAAGACGACTAGAAAGAGCGATGAATAGATAAAAGAGAAAAAGCTAAAGATTTAAAAAACAAAACTGAATGCTAATGTGGCTGCAAACATGTTAAATACAAATTTTATCTGGGAATGTGCACATGCTTAGATCCTAAATGTCAGTGTAGTGATAATCTCCTCATGGTCGTGGATTTCACCTCCTCTTCTCTGTGTTCTGCAGGAGTGGCAGGCTGCATGGCCACAGTGCTGCACGACGCCATCATGAACCCAGCCGAAGGTAAAACCTCTTCTTTGCTTATGTGAGCTCACCTGACACATGCAGAACATCCTGCACAGTGAAGATTTACTGTGGGTCTATTTATAGACCTTCTCAACCTCCTTCAGAGACCGTTTTAGAATATCCTTCTGATGATGTATTTCTAGCATCAGGACACTTGGTGGAGCTGTAGACTCAGCTGTGCTACTGGAAGAGAACGTTACTTCAACAAACAAATCAGTCCACTCTGTTTTACAAATCATCACATTACACATTATAATATTTATAATTATAATACAGACTCCACATTCAAGCTAGTTTTAACATTAATAGAAAGACTGACTTACTTCCTTCATGGTGTCTTGCTGTCCGTGTAGTTCTTCTTTAAAGTTCTTCATCTGATTGTAGGATTACGTAAGATACATTCCTGTTGTTTCCGTCCTAATTTCCTTCCCCCGCCGACTCTCTTTCTTTCAGTTGTGAAACAGCGAATGCAAATGTTCAACTCACCTTACCGTGGCGTGTTGGACTGTGTGGGGTCCATGATGAGACGTGAGGGTCTGGCTGCTTTCTACCGCAGTTACACCACCCAGCTGACCATGAACGTGCCCTTCCAGGCGCTCCATTTTATGACGTACGAGTACCTCCAGGAGCTTCTCAACCCCCATAGACAGTACAACCCTTCCTCCCACGTTGTGTCTGGTGCATTAGCTGGAGCTGTGGCTGCCACTGCCACCACTCCCCTTGATGTCTGCAAGACCCTCCTCAACACGCAGGAGGCTCAGGCCATACATATGATCCAAGCTGAGACAGCAACAGCAGCTGGAGCGGTCGGAGCGGCCACCGCCTCGGCCCCTGGCAGCCGCCACATCTCTGGTCTGGGCAAAGCGGTTCGGATGGTGTACAGGATGGGAGGCGTGTCGGCCTTCTTCAAGGGCGTCCAAGCCCGGATCATTTACCAGATGCCCTCCACAGCCATTAGCTGGTCCGTCTACGAGTTCTTCAAATACATCATCACCAAGCGGCAGCATGAGAGACGGCTGCGTGGAGACCGTGACGGAGACAAATAAACACCTGGCAGTAGTATTTGTATCAGCAACGCAAAGGTTTTTCACACTGTGCCGATCTCTGGTATCGGTATTGATCCAGAAGTTTAGGTTCTATCATCTTTACTAAGATCACTTAAGCAGACTCTGATCTAGTTGGTAGCAGGTGACGACACACACAGCTGGTAGCAGATAACTCGTCTGGTTTGGGTTTGACGAAATGTCCATTAGTACCACCTATACGAAAAAGGCCTTGAAATGCCTGATAAGAAGCCCATATTCACCTAATCTGCCAGATTAAATCAGGTTCTGATATTATTTTTCATTTTTGCATTCAGCTTAACAAACTCCCTGTATGGGCCTAAAAAAGCAAAGAATTAGTGAGGGCAGTGAATAGTGAAAGTAAAGTTGATTCAGTCCCTTTGAGCAAAGAGAAGCTCACCTCCTCTTCACCACCTACATTTTGTTTTGATCCTGAATTCCAGCACAGTGGATAGAAAAAACTATGACTTGAGGTTTAACTTTAGGGTTTATACATTCACTTCCAAGTAACTGTGTAGACACTGCAGCGTTTGTTTTATTTCCTCTATATCATGGAAAACCCTGAAATACCCTTAAAGCCAGCTCATTGTTAAAATCCACTATTTTTGAGTACAGAGCCAAAACAAAAACATCTCTGTTCTAATACTTTGGCTGTGCAGTGTTAGTGGGGTTAACACCATTCGTCACTGCACATGTTGCACTTCTGTTTGAACACCATGTAACCACGTGCCAGGTGTCCTTGGGCAAGACACTAAACCCCAGGTTGCTTCCATTGGGCTGGTCAACGCCTTGTATGGTAGCCCCACTGCCATCAGTGTGTGTGTGTGTGTGTGTGTGTGTGTGTGTGATAATGGGTGAATGAGAGGCAAGTTATGAAGCTCTTTGTCTTTTAAGGTAGAAAAGTGCTGCAGACAACAGGTGGGTGCAACAATGCAAAACAACTGGAGGTGACATAATCAGTAATATTACATTAATCTGCATACTTGTGGTGGTAAACCTCAGAGAAAAGAGAAACGGATATTAAAGATAACTGATAGTCACACTCTATACTCCCTCAGTCACATGTGACACACACTAACTTCATCCAACATGATATTCATATTTTTTTTAAGTGATAATTAGCTTGCAATGAAATACTCAGGTATTCAACACTTGAGTCTAACTGGACTGTGGGTGTATGGCTTCGTGTATGTTCCATTATTAGTCCATTAGCTTAAAGCTGTACCTGTCCTGCAAAGTGTCACTGACCTGATTTAATCTCACCACAACCTCACTGTGCTGTCCACTGTAAAATGAGCACAGTCGGGTCATAGCACAGCGTCAGACCACAGGACACTTGTCAGCATCTTTGCACCAATGAGGTGCTTAGAAATCCAGCTGCAAATCATCTTGTGGTTGGAGCCTTTAAAGTGACTTATACGTTACTGATTGGCTTGTAGAGTGATGATGCTGCTAGATTTTAAATGAAACTTTTTTTCCCCAAAGCAACACATCCGTCTTGTGGACGATGTAGCATATTACACGCAAACAACAAAAATGATGCTACATCTTTTCAAGTGTTCTTGGAAAGTGAAGTTCTGGAACAAAAATCTACTAAAGAGGCACCTTAGACAATTCCCCCCCCCTCCTTTTTTTTTTTTTATGCTGCAAAGCATCCTAGCACTTAATATAAACTTCTTGATCGCTGTAAGGACAAAACGATAACTTTAACAAGTACAGAGAGTAAAGATACTACTTGTACACATGCCTTCAGTTAGCCGCCATACATCTGACGCACAACTACTACAAAGAGATCCTCAAATATAGAGATAATTTTGTGTTTTGAAGCCATAAAGCAGGAAAAGGTTGTACATAATATATATTTAAATAAAGACAAATATTGATAAACCCCAAATCCCTAACCAGCTAAGTTTTGGAGCAAACATCTCTGTTGAATTCTATAAATATGGAAAAGTTTTATGAAGACCGCTCTGTAAAAAAGCAGGTTTTTATAGGATACGCACAATTTCTCATCTGAATGGTAGCAAAAAGGAAAACCTGGATTCTTTTAAAGGCAGACAGACTGTGTGTGTGGGGAAAATGATAGATGGAGTATTTAAAACGATTGTATAAGAGTTCCTCATGTATCAACATTGGGAAACCAAAGACTGAGCAATAGAAGAAAACAGCAGAGGAACCGGTGGTTTGTCAGACGACAACACTAATGTGAAATGCTTGAACATTGTTTGAAAGCGACACCTGTATTTTGTGAATTGTAAATAAACTCGCTATGGCAGCTCCTCGCAGAAGCAGGGTCTTCTCTTGGTGCTGGCTCTCCAAGCGCTGAGAGAACTTACATTTGTCCAGTTGTCTTACTTTTCCTCGTCCTTGTTTCTTTCAGCAAGATGCAACAAAAAATAACTTTGTTTTCCAGCTGCGGTCGGACTTCAGACGGTTCTCACTATAACAGAGTCAACGGCAGATCATCGGGGGGGGGGGTTCATATCATAATTCACAATAAGTGAAGTGGTATGTGGACATATTCAGAACTGGCATGTGTTGGCTCTAGTTCTTTGTTAAATTCCCAGTTGACTTTATTACAGACGTAACTCATAAGTTAGCAGTTACCTTGTAACTTCTCTCCACTATAAACTTCTTACAGAGTAGGACACAAACTTAACACTTCATCTCAAACAGAGCTGCAAAAAATAGTCGAGTAATTTATTTTATTCAGTCTACAAAAAAATAACATACAGTTTCAAGCAAAAATCTTAAACTATCTGGTTTTATCTTCTAATGTATGACAATTTGCTGCTTTTCTTTTTGTTTTTTGACCGATTCACAATAACATTACGGACTAGTGATGAGCTTTTTTTGGGTATTAAACAGTCAGTACCATACTAAATCAATACTTTTCTGATACTTAAATATGATTTTGATTTGAGGATTATCTATATGTATATACATTTTTATCTTTTTATTTCTTCGGTTATAGGAGCCTTACAGTGCACTCAGAACACTTTTAGACCTCCTTCACTTTTTTCAGTTTTGTTCTGCTGTTCAGACCCTTTGCAACAAACCAGATGAGCCCAGATGAGCAGAGGGCTGCAGTGATGGTTGTTCGTCTGGACCTTTTCACCCATCTCCACACAGGATCTCTGGAGCTCTTGGTCATCTCTCTTCTTTGAGGTTCTTTGCTGTTCGAAGAGTCTTTGTGCCAAACTCCTTCCATTTGAGAATTATGGAGGCCACTGTGCTCTGGGGAACCCTCAGTGCAACAGATTTTTTGTAGTGTTCCCCAGATCTGAGCTTTTAATAATCCTGTCTCTGAGCTCTGCAGGTTGTTCCTTCGATCTCACGGTCAGTCTGTGAGGCCGTCTATAGAGAGGCGTGTCCCTTTCCAAATCATCTACAATGAATTTAAGTTACCAGTCACACACAGTCAAGGTGTAGAAACATCTCAGAGCACTGGGAGGCACCTGAGCTAAATTTGAACTGTTGTTGCAGAGGGTCTGATTACTTCTGCCAGTGGGATATTTCAGATTTACCCTTTTCATACATTTGCAAACATTTCTAAAATTCTTTTTTCATGTTCTCATTCTGTGGTTTAGATTTTAATGAGAAAAATTAATTTGAACGGTTGTAGTATCAGGCTGCAACATAACAAAATTGAAAAAAGGTGAAGATGAAGGGGGTCTGAATATTTCCTGAGTGCACTGTAGAGTTTTAATTTGTCAAATTGTGTCTGAACACAAGTGATTGTTCAACAACGTTACTTGAGGAAAACTATCTTAAAAAGTATTTCAACACATTTCTTTTTTATACTGTTTTAGAATTTTGGCCAATAACAGAAACTGTTGATGTTCATTAATGAACCGTATTAATACAGTATCAGACAATTCCAGTGTGCTAAACTGCAGCTGTCACAACCAGCCAGCAGGAGTCACTAACACACTGACAACACCCACAAACAGCACGTTTCGCATCTGGTATCTCAGCTTATCATGTTATAATAGTGATGATGGATAAAAACCTGAATAAACACAGAACCACTGTAGTAATTTAATGTTTTACTCATGATAAAATTGACAATTCTAAATTTCTTTCTATCTTATATCTTCTATCCAAACTGTCCAACTTTCCAATGAATTCGATTTTTTTTCCATCTTATTGTAAACTGAATATATTTATTTGAAACATGCACGTTTGACACGGTTTCTGAACTTCAAGGGTAAGTAGAACGTTTTAGACATTTTGTAGGTGGAAAGTAATTGTTTTATTAATCTATAATAAAAAGTAAATGTGTCCCTAAGTCTAAAAGAGAAGTAAGTGATATCTCAATCTTAAAGGAATACATTTGACTAAATAATAATGTTATTGTTTTGACATTAAAATTTTTATTTTGTAATAATAATTTGTCCAAATTTATCAACTGAAGCATTTCAGAATAATCAGTAAGTTAATATAAATTCTATAAAGCACAACATATGTACAATTGCAGAAAAACTGCTCTGTAATGGCAAAACAACAGGTTTAAATTGCAATATAGTTATTTTGTCTTCCATGTAGATAAAATGTCTACAGCAGGTATTTGTGAAGTGCATGGCTGAAAGCCGACAGACTGACGGAAAGCACCATCGCAGCAGATCCTGTTTCACTGCAGGCCCCGCGTTTGTTGTCATTCCCCACAGGCCTACAAGCTAAAATGTTGTCTTTTCATGTCTGCTGTCTCACTTTAACCTCTGCCATCCCTCCATCCTCCCCCTGTTGTTCCTTTTCAGCTCGGGTGCCCCGGAACGTAAAGCGATCCCTTAAGTCGGACAGGAAGGTCTCGGCAGGTGAGGTCAGGCCCTCGTCTGGAGGGCACTTGGCAGCAGGTCTGGTCAGAGCCAAGGTCAACATAGAGGAGACAGAGACCGAGCTCACATCCCCCTAATCCTTCAAATGATCCCCCCCCAGAGGACGGACAACATGTATGTATGTATGTTTAGCTGGAGAAACACAGAAGAAGAAGATTATTTTGATTTGATAAATGATGTGTTTGGTTTGAGTTTCTATTCTCTCCGTGACGCTCCACCTTCAGATCTACACAAATATAAAGAATACCGTTCTTCATACACCTGCAAAGATCAGCGTAAACAGCATTAATCATAATTTAGTCTCACACTGTGGCATGTCACAGCAGTAGTTCAGCCACGTGCAAGCTGCTTTATCAAGTGCCATGTTTTACAGTAGGACCAGTGGAGAGGAACCCAGAAAGCAACTCAGTGTGTTCCAGTGATATTAAACTCTGGTGTCAACATCCGCTGAAAATGAGAACCCAGTACACACTTTGGGGCACCTTTTTATTACATAAACTAAAACACACAGTTGATATGGCCTTTTCAGTACTTCATCATTACTGTGTTTTATCCACATTAGCAGGATGACACTGTTGATCTGTCTGTGGTTCATTGTTTGCTCTGTCCAGAACACTATATCAACAAACACCTGCTGGCCACATTTCCACATGTACATGCAGTGTGAATGTTCGTGATCCTCAGAGGGCAAAAAATATTGTTGATGTCCCCTGGTTGTTCCCTACTTGTCAGCATCAGGCCAAAACATTACTTAAACATTTACACATTTATCTTAGAAACTAATGGTTCAGTTACTCTGTGCTAATCTAGTTTAGTGTGTTAGTGTGCTGACATTTTCTTACTATCACTATGTTTCCCTCAAAAATGTTAACTTCAAAGTGCAATTAGATGAAAAGTCAAAGTTGTCAGCATCCATCCTCTGGGGACAGTGCATGTCTGTACAAAATCTCATGGCAATACTTCCCAGTAACTCGGGTGAACTGCCTGATTCACTTTGCCATTTCGGAGGTGTTCAGTTAGGAGGCTAACTAGTCTAAAGCCATGCTAGACGCTTCATGACACACAACTGTGCTTCGAGCTATAACAAACTTGCCAATTTGACATCTTAGTTTGTTAACATGGCAGTTAGAACTAAACAATTTGGATCCAATAGGGATCTTTGTCAGGTCACAATATATCAAAGGATTGTGGCAGGATGAAGCTCTAATCGTATCAAAACGTGTCATATCTGATTACATTTCTGCCGTGGAGTTGCACAGTGCAGGCATTACCTTTCACTTTAAATAGCCTTGCTTACACCTATGAGGTATAGGTGCATATACTTTCATTTTATAGGTAAGTAGAATGCAAATAAGTAGGCTAGCAACTAACGTTTGTATGTAGATGCTATCTGCATATGGGCTTTTCCTCATTTGTTTTTTCTACCTTATCGGTTTCTGGAAAATACTGTCACTCATTGATCTGTCTCATTGCTTGTCATGAGCTGCCCGAGCCCAGAGTGATAACGAACTCTGTGTGAGTGAGAGAAAAGCAGTGTGAAAAGAAGCGGTGCTGAGCTCGACCTCATTTTGACAACACTTGAGAAAATTATCCTGTTCCTGCTGCAGTCCAGCATTCAAAGTTACTATTCCAATTTATAGTTATAAAGAGGCAAATATATGAATATAGTGTGCGGCATTCAAAACCCAAACACTCGACTAACTTGATTATGTTAGCCCATTAATGAATATGATCAAATGCACCAATGTGAAATAAACATGAATGTACACTGCAAAAAAAGGAACACTTAAATCACACAAGGTCTTAAAGGACAACTTATCCAAGCTGAAATCTTTACTAATGTACATAATTTGTACAGAACAGTATATAACAATTTCAATGGAAACCAAAATCATCAACCCATGGAGGGTCGTATTCAAAATCACACTGGAAAGGTGAAAAAAAAAAAATGTATAGGCTTTACAAGTTGAGTGAATTTCATCACTCAACTTGTTACTCAGAGGTGTTTATGGCCACTGCGTACCTGTATGTAGTCCGGATGGTGTCGTGGGGGATCTCCTCCCAGACCTGGATCAGGGCATCAGTGAGCTCCTAGACAGTCTGTGGTGGAACTTGGTTGCATCAGATGCACTGATGCATAATGTCACACAGGTGCTCAGTTGGATTTAGGTAAGGGGAATGTCGCGCCCAGTCATTCACATCGGTGTCTTCATCATCCAGGACCTGCCTACACACTCTGGCCACCTGAGGCAGGGTATTGTTATGCATCAGTGTACCGTTGTCTATGACATGGAGGTCTCTATGGCCCTCGAAGGATATGCTTCCCCAAACCACCACTAACCCACCACCAAACTGGTCATATTTCAACATGTTACAGGCAGCATAACGTTCACTACGCCATCTCCATACTCTTTTATGTCTGTCGCGTGTGCACAGTGTGAACCTGCTCTCATCTGTGAAGAGAACAGGCACCAGTGGAGGACCTGCCACTTCTGGTGTTCTCTGGTGAGTGCCAATCGAGCTGCATGGTGCTGGGCTGTGAGTACAGGTCGTATTAGAGGACGTCAGGCCCTCATGCCAACCTCATGAAGACAGTTTGGTCAGAAACATGCATATCTGTAGCCTGCTGGAGGTCATTTTGTAGGACTCTCGCAGTGCTCCTCCTGTTCCTTCTTGAACAAAAGACCAGAAACCAGTCCCACTGCTGCGTTGTTGCCCTTGCCAGCTCTCCTGCAGTAACGGCCGTTCACCTGGTATTAGCTCCATGCTCTTGAGACTGTAAACAATCTCGTGACTGTGCCATCTTGGAGTAATTGGGCATCCTGTGCAACCTGACTGGGCTCCAGGTACTGCCTCATGCTACCAGTAGTGACGAGGACACCAGCAAAACACCAAGCTTGAGAAGAATCAGTCGGGAAGGATGAGGAGAGACTATCTGTCTGTGGCCACCACATGCAAAACCATTCCCTTTTTGGTGGTTGTCTGGCTTTTGCCTCTCCACTGCACCTGTTGTCACTTTAATTTGCACCAAAACAGGTGAAACTGATTCACAGTTTCTTGTGCTTCCTAAATGGAAGACATCCCTGAAGTATAACTGACTTGGTGTTTTACTGTAATGATTAAGTGTTCCCATTTTTCGAGCAGTGTATTAGCCCGTATTTACTAAGGCTTTTTATTGTTAACCACCCACTTGAGTGCCTTGAGTTAGTTCTGTGCCACACCCCGGCCATGGATAAAGCCCTAATTTTTCTCTCCTCCCTGTATGAGCCTGTGGGTGTAGTGAGCATGTTAAACTTATTATTAGTAAATAAATAGCTGACATGCATCTTTTTGTACCTTTAATTTTCCTTATAAAACCCTATCTTCTGTTGTTGGTAACACTGCTTTATCAGCTTTGATTTAAGAGCCTTGCGCAAGAGCACCTGGACGGAAAACCGAAGTGTTACTCATGTGCTTCTCCTGCGCAGATTTTCCCAGCTGGTGTAGGACTCAAATTAGTGAGTCTAATGATTTTTAGTGAGACACACACTACAATTTATGTGTGTTATTGCAAACCCAGACAGTTTAGGATAAATCTCTGTGGGTAGCATTGGATAAACATTGTATACTCATGTATCTTCCCAGAAACATAATGTTTTTGACCCAGAAAGCTGCACCAGTGAACGGATAAATGTGGATCACAGGATAAATATTTAGATATCTCGGGCTGATGAACGAGCCAAAGCCGTTCTCTTGGCTGGTCTTCCTCCCGTCTCCCACCCTAAGACACGGGAAACCAGTTAAAAAGACATTTCCAAACATCCATGTCCATTGCAAAATCTATTACGTTGACGTCAGTAAGCATTACATGTGAGCTGCCTGAGGAGACACTGTGCAGTCTCTAAAGAGCACTTTACACTAAAGCTTGTAGGTGTCAAATTTTCTCTTGTTGGATATCTTATTTAAGAGCCGTACTACCACAGGCTGCGATCCAGTAATATCAGCTCAGTGGAGCTTACAGTGATATTCAGCAGAGTTTTAATATCAGTGTAAAACTTAACACTCACAACTGATAGCTGATATTTTGGGACAAGGTCTTTAAACTTAACTTTATTAGTTCGTTCTGTGTTTATATGCACACGGTGTATAACAGCAAACCTTCAAGTCTGCAGCCACATTGGTCGACCTAGATCAGAAAGCAATAATCATCCAATGATCAATCAGTAATTCACCAATAATTTGATGGGATAAAGATTGTAGGCAATTTAATAATTATTAGATTTTAATATGATTAAGTTAATGTTAATCAGTTATTTGTTGCTGACTGTAGTAGCATTTGAATGGCCGTAGCTCAGGTGAGCAGATTGTCCACTAATTACAGGTCAAGTGCTGCAGGGCCTTAGAGCTCCACTGGCCCTGAAGGCCTCAGGTGTACCGTGCAGGCTGGTGCTCATTTGCCTGCAAATTTGTTGGGAGATGATAAGCATCCTGAAGGACCTGTCACACCAGAAAGTAGAAAAGTGAATTAATCTGCATGTCTTCAGAAGTTCTAGAAACTAAGCAACGTGGCTACTTGCACATCTTGTATTTAGTTGGAGTTTAGGGTTAGCTTGCAAGCTAACGGCCAACATGCTAATAACAAGAAGAACTCCCCAAGCTTCTGTCTAATTGTTCTGTACTGGGTCATTGTTCTCAATGTTGTGCATCATTTAATTCAATCGGTAGTTAATGAAGGGGTGTATTGTATATTGCAGTATATTGCTAACAGGACAGTACATTTACAGTGTAAAGAGTTATTTGTATCACTTTTATCTGTCTCACTATTGTTTGCAAACCATTCCTCTTCAGAGTATACTCAAACATAAAGGGGTAAAATAAAAGTGAAGCGTGCAATAAGGCTAATAATCTACAATTGTGTCCTTTATTCAAGATTCTCTCGTTCAAAATTCATCATAGTCAAATTTTACTTAGACAGACAAATTTTGAGACTAACTTGGCCCCTATGAGTGAACACAGTAACTGCAGTGATTTCACTGAAATGAATTGATATTGCTGTTGTAAGTGCTGTTGGCTCGGGGCCTCAGGTCTTGCTCTATGAGGTAATCTTGAGGAGGATCCCCGTGTCAGGTTTGTGCTGTTGCGTTTTCCTGAATTAATTGTGTTTTCTCTGAAAATCACCATACAGAAAATTTGGGTCCAGGCATTAGTCCAGCATAGAAAAAGAAATGCACGTACTGTGCTGCTGGAGAACTGGAGGAAAGGTCGGTTAATAGATTAACAGCAACTGTCAGTGCAGTAGCAGTAAAAGTACACGTTGTGAGGCCTCCACTGTAAAGCTGCTATAAGATGAAGTGTGTCTGTGTGTGAATGCAGCCTGTCTGGACCTGTCAGTACTCGGAGCCTGAGCGGCTCATTGATCGTCCGCTCATGGGCGGGGTGCTGCTCTTTAATGACCAATCATAAGAGCAACGTGAGTGGAGGCAGCACATACGAGCACCTTCTGCAACGACATGTGGGTGTTATGACAGAAGCACAGAGCGAGCCAAGAAACACTCCAAAACTGATAATGAAGCGCAGAGTGCGATGGAGACAAGAAACATTTACACATGATTTTTTGTTTTATTTGACTCAATAGGCCACTTTAATGTTTTTTTTGTCAAATGCCAAGCGTGATTAAACTAAAGTAACAAAGTCTTCCTGCTCGTACTCTTACAGTTTCATGGAATTATCTTAACATAGGCTGATTTCTGCAGAACTTCTACCATTTGTGTTAACACCGAAAATCATTTAGTTTGTGTGTTAGCAATGACCTGTGGTGTGGTAACTTCATGCACTGCAAACTGATAAGTTTTGGGAATATTCCACTGAAGGAAAAGTTGAATCAGAACTAATAATGATTTTTGTGACTCACTCTCTGATGTTTAGTTGGAAGCTTTTGATCCCTATTATGTTTTTTTTCTGGAAACAACCGGTAGAAGGTGATTTCTGTCATTTTCTTACCTAAAAGCACACTTAACAGTAACTGTTATCTGTGTTTGAAAAAGATGAGCAGGTGAATTCAAAGCATTTTTATCTAAATCCAACCTAAAAAGCCATTTATTACATTCTTTTCATGTAAGGTATTCATTATTTTCTATTGTTTCCTGCTGCTTTATTTGGCCATAATTGCAACCTGTGATATGAGCGAGGGAACAATTCCCCACGTAGTCACTTCCAACCACTTTAGGAGAATTTGGAGATTGTGCTACTTTGTGTCCATGTTTTAGTACAAACTGCCATTAATTTGACTCACAATATGTAAACAATCATTTTGCACAATCCTGAAATGGACTAAAGTCCAACAGGATGTGAATATGTGAGGAGGAGGACACAGGGACCTGCTTCCTCCAGTAATGAGAGAGGAAACAAGCTGTGTTTTGTTTGTGCTGCCTTTTCTAGAAGCTGATTAAAAAAAAAAAACACTCGATTGACTTTCAGGGCACAAATTTTAACATTTTTCTTCCAGTTTGTGGAAGAAAAATGTTGCTTGAGTTTCGTTTTTTCACAATGAAGCAGCCACGTTTCATACTACAGTTAATGTTTGCCCTGCAGGGCATGGATTCAGAGTAGTAATAATAAAATAACATTTCACTATGATTCATTTCACTGTCTCTCGTGTGTGTACTTATCTTTTCTCACAGAACATCAGCATGGCTGGATCTATCTTCAGGGTGTGTCATGCGTGCAAACCAGCAGCCAAGCGCGCCGGTTGATAACCACAAATGCTGCAAAGGCTATGAAAACGGCAGCTGTGACGGGTTTGTTAATGACTGAAGATTCAGCGTACGGTGAGAAATATTTGGAATTATTGATAAATATTTGTAAATGTCCCCAGAGTAGCAGTGTTAAACAGATTTCTTGAAACAAACTGAGGTTGTGAAATGAGCGTAATTTGTGTCTGATCCTATAGACACCGTGAAACCTCTGACACTGGAAGAAAAGTTGCATCTTTGTGGAAAACTGGCAGAAAATGCATCGGGCAAATGTTAAAATCTAAGAGATACATCAGATTTAAGAAATCAAACATATTAATACACACACGCCCAGCACGTTGTTTGACTAATGATGACTGACTGTGTGTTTGATCAGGCAGGAGAACAGCTGTAGGGAGTGTAAACAAATCAGAAAGCTAACAAACGGAACAAGTTTGTACAGTATGTGTGTGGGTAAGAGGACGTATGGTCTCTACACATCCTATTCTAACATGCATTTAGTAATATAGAGAAACATGAGAGAACTGTTGTAACACCTGTATTGCAGTGGTGGAATGTAACTACGTTTACTTTGAGATACTTATACTTTACTCTCCACTTTCTGCTTATGTTTTTTAATTCACTACAGTTCACAGGAAAAAAAAAACTGTTGTTTTTTTTACTTCAGTACATTAATTTCAAGTTTTTACTTAATAGTTTGTTTGTGATGAAGATTTTAAAGATGAATTCTTAATAAATGTAAAGATTTGTTGTAGATTAAACTGTCCAGTGCTTTATATAGAGAGGTTAAAATTTAGCTTCACTTCAACCAGATAAAACATAAAAGTCCTGCCTGCATCAATAAAAATCTAATGGTGTAAGAGTAAGTAATAATGATGAACTTTTCATACTTTGCTTAATATATTTTTACAATGTTGTATTACTGCTTTTACTTCATTAAAACATTTAATATTAATAATATATAATTATTCTACTGTTACACCATTGTTGAGAAATATATTCTTAATATAAACGGTATTGATACCAGTAATAGAAGTAAAATCTAAACGTAACTAAACATTTCTTGCAAGAATAGCAGCTTGTTGATGCTGTGAGGCAGTTTCAAAGTTATAGTTTGACTTATTATTTGAAATATAGTTTTCTTTGTGTTATTTTCTGGCCAATTTAGAATAAATCTTCCTGTCTCAACATCATAATGAAGTTAAATAGTGCAAAATTTTTATTAATATTATTATTGTTGTTGTTGTTGTTATTATTATTATTTTAGTGACCCAGCAGGTAGTTGTTTACCTGATAGACGCCTCTCTGTCTCGTCTTTATTTGCGTCCATCAGTCACTGTCCTGCGGCACCTAAGGGCGCGCAGCTTATCTGCTTTCTCTGTTTACCTCTCAATTAATCCCCATTAGTAAGGAAAAGGCATTCGGTCGCTCGGAGGGACTTTAACGTCGGATTAGCTGGTTAACAGCTCAGACTGACAGATATCAATCAAGCATAGAGACCGACAGTCTGGCCCTCAGAGGAGCCGATCCCGGCAGATAACAACAATATGTATTTATTTTGACTTGTTCTGTACCAGCTTTTCTTAAACCTATAGAAACACATTTTGCGTAAATTATCTGATAAACTTTTACAGAGTAAATAGTCAAAGTAACAACGCGTATTTTAAAATATTACAACAGAAGATAATTTATGTCACAATAATCTTTCCAAAAACTTATTAATCATATTGAGAACTACTGAAATCTTATCACTCATGAATTGCTCCACTACTACCCAGAAACCCGTATGTCTGAGCATAAACGAGGTCTTTGGGTTTCAGGGTGGGGGGGTCTCTGGTAACTGTAGCTCCTGCTGTTTGCTCTCGGTCTTAGCTGCTGTCTCACATTAGGACCTGAGTATGTGGGTGTAATTACACAAGAATGGGTTTGGAAAACAACTGTTCACATGCCGGAGGAACAATTACGCGCAGAGAAAAACAGCAATTGATGCTTCCATCACTAATTTTCACACAACTTTCATGGTGATTTATATTCTTGGGAATTACTCCAGCAAACGGTTTTCAGTTTTCTGTCCTATAGATGATATAAAACTGAGATGTCGGGCAAATTCTGGCCTGAAATTGAACCCAGCGTGTAATTTGTAGCCCTCGTTTGTGCGTAATGGCTAATTAACGACGCCAATTAAGTTTCACGGCCTTAAATAAAGAAGAGTTCTCCTCTCCTTATCACCCGCAGTCATTCCTTAACCATAGGTAACCTATTTATCTCTGACAATAAGTTTTTTACATTACTGATTAACAAAATGTCAGAAAATACTGAGAGGTGCCTGTTCTAGGACCAAAAGTGAAGCCTCCTGCTTTTTTGTATTGTTCAGTAACAGTCGAAATAAACATGTATTATTCATATATTATATTATATTGATGTAAAAAACTGAAAAACCCCCCCACAAACTCTCAAATTTGTGAAGTTGTAATAAAAGAAAAATTTAAATTTTGTGACTCTAAATATATTTATTTTCTGGACGACTTAATCATGTAATAATTTAGCATTTAAATAACCTTTAATCAAACTGAAGAAATTCCCCTCCTCACTTGGTTTGGGGCGAATAATCAGGGAGAACTTTTGCGCCTTCACAAACAAAAACCACTGAACCATTAAACCAGCAAAATATTCACAGGCCTAAAATGTAGAACTTCCATCAGTGCTGCGAAATAAAACAACTTTGACACATATGTTGATAAATCGCTGTAATACCCGAGTTTTTCTGTGGTGTTTGTTACATGTTCCTCTAAATATTTATTATAAGATCACTGCATGCAGGATTAGACTGTTACCTGTGAGAATAACATCGGTCTGGGGCTGAAATAACACCCTCACACTGAAATAATAGGCTGCAGGACACGGACCGCACTCCCTCCTCCTCGCCCGGCTCCCCCTTCAAATTCTCCCGTCCATTTCCCTCATCGGGGATAAATGGTGAAACTTGTAGCAATAATACCCCCTTCTTTCACACAAACGCCTCCCCGCTGCCATCACCTCCAGCCCGGCTGCCCCCGAAGCCTCGCGGCTGGGGATCTCGGAGAGCCTTTCTCCCTGAACAAAAAAAGCCTCCTGAAGGGGAACAAAAGTGACCACATTTTTCCTCCATGTCCCCTTCTCCGCGTAGAATAACCCGCTGCCTGTCCCTCAAATGGGAATATTAGGACGTCAATCTCACGGCCCCTGTGCGCTTTTGTCTTTGCTGAGTGCCCGGCTCTGCCTACCACACACCTTTTGTCCGACAATCCAATAAGAGCCATTATTCCCGCTCCTTAGCCCGGCTGCAGCTCGCTCTTCTGGGTATTTTAGGTGCTTAATCGCGTCCTTTAAAGGATCTCAAATGGAGAATAACTTCCTCCTTTCACGTCGCCTGGCACTGGGACAAAGAGTTCCTGTGGCCTGGCCTCCTCCAGCAGCTCTCCCCATAATATGGTTATGAGCAAAATTTGCCAGCGTGCATCTGATTCACTTAAGGGTACAGTGACCCCGCACGGAAGCAATAATATGGGCTGTTATTACTTTTCCTCTTTCTTCTCGTTATTTAGGGAAAAATGCAGAGATTTAAATCATTTCAAAACGATTCAGTCATTTCTAATACAGAATCACAACGCACCTTCTCTCATTTCTTGGATTTATTTGAATAGATGTGAAATATACTAAAACAATTCTCTGTTCAACCAACCAACAAAAAAACACTTTAAAGCAAATCAGTCTCTCCATAGCCTCAAATATACCATATTAAAAACAAACATCGAATCATCTTTTTGAGTTCAAATAAGGAGAAATGCGCAGAACTGTGTCGTCGTCCCCCCCCCCCCCCCCCCAGTCCTTCAGTCCTACCAGTGCCAAACTAGAGCACCAACAATTATTGGACCACAACTTGAAATTTCCCCCAAGCTGTAACCATTCAGATACAACTGTGACTCCAGCCTTTACTCACACTGATTACGGCTGAGAGGAATTTCATCTTAAGTGACAGGAGATTCTCACATCCATTATACAAGCAACACTGTTTTCTGATGCGTTCAGACCAAGTTAACACACACACTTCAAAAAAGGTTGTGGTTTGACCATGACTGAAAAAAAGCTCCATAAAAAAGGACACTAGTTCTGTTCTGTTGTGGCTACCAGGCCCGGATCCCCTGCAGGGAGCCCTGGCATGATGTGACCGCTGTCCCTTGATGTGTTTGGGCCTGCGGAGAGCCGCCGAGGCCGCTCATGTTTCCCAAGTTCATGTTCATGAAAGCGTTGGGGGTGCTCGACGGAGGAAGAGCGGGGATGCTGGTGTACGTGCAGCTGTAGTTGGTGTTGTATGCGGGGCTGTTGTATGTATATGTCGGATATCCGTTATAACTGTAAGGGTTGGATCCATATGGAGCTCCAGCGGCGTAGCTCTGCGCACCGCCCAAACACGGCTTGCCATCACGGACCAGCACCGGCACGGCGACACGCCGCGGTGGCGGAGGGTGATGCTGTCCCGCCACCTCCAGAGACTTGTCCTGCCGCTGCCGTTTGCACTTGTAGCGGCGGTTCTGGAACCAGATCTTCACCTGGTTCGAGGTGAGTTTGAGGGTGGTCGCCAGGTGCTCCCGCTCCGGGGCGGACAGGTAGCGCTGCTGCTTGAAGCGTCGCTCCAGCTCGAAGACCTGCGCCTGAGAGAACAGCACCCTGGGTCTCCGCCGGCTCCTCTGCTTCTGCACGGGCCTCTCGGAGTCCCCCTGCCCGCCCTCCGCTGCCTCTTCCCGGGACACCAGTCCGCAGCTCTCTGAGCAGGTTGGAGAAGTCACATAAGAAGTGTTAATACCTCAGGAGAATAAACCTCATCTCTCCCTGTGTCTCAAAAAAAGAGCTGTATGCCAAGTGTTTCAGTTCACACACAGCACATTTTGTTAGGTTTTGAACAGAAGCCAGAACATCTGAAATCTTAAACTATATCTCGCATCTGCAAATAACTTCTGTGACAACACTCAAACGTGGACATTTCCTTTGTTTCCTCTGATATTTCCTAAAAACCACGAAACCCTGTTGCTACAATGCTCCAACACAAATGATCAGAACCTTTCAGTGACAATTAGAAAGTGAAAACCAGGGTATTTTCTGTCCTATCAAACACGGGTCGTGCCAAAAAGAAACATGCAAAAAAAGATGTGGCAAATTATTGTTAAACTCCTTTAACAGTTTATATGTAATGAATAATTGTATATGAATAATTACATGTTCTCTGTGTATACGCAGGTCGGCGTGTTTCACTTTGAATGTGTTTATTAGCGCTACTTCGCAGTGTCATTTCTTTTTACAAGCCTCTTTAAACTAATTGTCGCTTTATGGTCCACACATCATAACAGACTCCGCAGAACAGGCGCACAGCTCAACCACTAGAAAGTGTTTGACATTTCCAGACTTTACTGGATTCGTCTCAGGCCTCTCGCTGCCGTGATGCTGACTTCCACCATTTGATGGCTCTTTATTGGGATCATATCTGGCGTTTGCAGGTGGAAAAGCCAACAACAGGTCTCTGAGGACAGATATTCAAAAACCTGTCTCTATTAAGACTTTATGAAACGAGAATTAGATTTTATTTTCCACACTCGCTGTATTTTGCACTGTAAAATTGGCCTAATGAAGTCAAATAATATTTAAAATTTACTGTAATAATTGTTCACAAAGGAGCCGCAGGGTTTTTTCCAGTTGACTCACATTGTGTTTGACGTTTGAATTGTTTAGATATTTCGTATTAAATAACTATTAAGACTAGATTTTCATCTTTAATTAAACATTAAACTACATTGTGCGTAACACTAGTAACTACAGGTTATGTTATTTTGTGGCTAAGCATGCAAATCACTTGAAGCCACTGAAAATAGATTCAACATTTAAAATAGCTGCAACGTTTATATTTGATCTTTTAACAGTTTTCTCTGCTGTTATTAATTGGAAAATGTAATTTTTGTTACACGTGTCCTTTGTTGCCTTTTGTCTAGCCTTTACAGTAGCAGATTGTGCATCAACTCACTGCTCTCCTGCTCCTCCAGCTCGGCGGCCTCCAGTTTGGCTCCCTGCAGACCCGGGTGCACGTACATGTCCGGGGACAGGTTGGTCTCCCCGCGGTCCTCCTCCCGCACCGCTAGCGCGCTTAGATAGACCAGGTTGTCCTCTCCGTCCGAGAAGGAAGGGCTGTCCCGGGCTCCGGCGAGCATGCAAGACGGCGGAGTTTGGAAATGCTGCTGCTGGGGAGGAGACCCCGCCAAGTGCTGTTGGGTGTGGGCTCGGTGCTGGAGCTCCAGGGACCCGGATTGCTGCTGCTGCTGCTCCAGCTTGAGGATATCCTTGACAGAAAACGGCGTAGAGGTGAGCGGGCTCTGCAGCATCATGTCATCCAGCTCCTGCTCTGCAGCATCGAGGAAATGAACCCTACCGAGTAACATGCACTCCCCTTCTCCCTTTCCTCTCTTTTTAACAAATACTTGAGCCTAATAGCCCCTTCGTTGGTAACTGGATGTGCGTTAAGCCTATGAAATCCCTCATCGCACGTAAACATGGGCACAGGTCTCCTTTCTGATAGATACAATGTCGGGCTTTGAAAGTTGAGTTTGGTTCGGAAAGAAGGAGCACCTCTACCTCCTCTAATGTCAGGGGGAGGGGGGTGTGTGAAATGGAAAGTCCGTGTGGGCAGGAAGGGAAGCTTTTGGATAAGAGAGAGAGTCAGAGAGGGGAGGCGGGGCGTGGGTGACGCATGTTCACCTACTGGTTTTGTCTCGGACTTGTGGGAATATGGTGGACAGAGAATTGTAGCAACACTGCTGTTTATCTTTCTGTACTCGCTGAATTCGCCCCTTCTGCCTTTTACGTACACATTTTTAAAAGACGCGCATTCATAGCTCTGCTCTGCGACTTCAGATTTATGATCTATACCTTTACCTTGCTTATGTTTTTAAAAAGATTTCTTACAGTTGGAATCATTACGCATATGATCGGTACCTCGGGGTAGTGCTGCAGGTTCTTGCGTAAATCCGTGCGCTCTTTGGAGAGGTGCATTGCGCGGCTCAGGTCCTGCCTGTGCGGTGGCACGTCAAGGTCAACGGACAGGTCAAAGGATAATAGAGTCGGTGTCTTACAGTTTAACTGCAACCAGTATTAAAACCCCACCTCGCTGAAACAGACACCCAAAACAAAATCTGACCGGTTTGACCCGGATGAAGATGTATGCCTCCTTATCCTGCAGTAAAATCTGTCTCATTTCTACTTTCAGTATAGAGGTTTAAGTAAAAAAAATGTTTTAAGATTCTACAACAATTGGGGCCTTCTCAAGAAGGCATCACTCTGTTAACTCCTCTGAAGGCCGCTCCCATGATGTTTTAAAACTTTGAAATTTGAAATATATTTACTGTATATATGTCCCGGTGTTTAAATATTTAATTTTCATCTCAGGATTAAACGCCAGTGGATAAAAACAACAGGTTTGTAAATTATAAATTTTAATGTGTAGCCTGTTTGAATGTGCATTAAGTTAAACGACGCAGTTCAAATCAGCTTTATGTTAATCACAGGCCTGTGTAAATTCTATAAAATTTTAAAACCTCTTACAGACTAAGCCTATGTTTGATCCACCCCCATCTCTGTCCTGCAGCAGCCGGCTGTCCTCGGTGTCTCTCCGTCCTCTTTATCGCGGGTGTTGTATTAATAACCGCCCTGGGCCGATAAGCAGCCCCCCCTCCGGGGCAATTAAAATTCCTCCAGGAAAACTAACTGACGTTTTTAGCCGCGTCTAATCTGCTCCTATCAGCTCCCCTTTCCGTTTTGCAGCAGGACCCTAAGCCTCTGTCACCCTGATCTCCCTGCGCTCTTCTTGCGGGTTTTTCCTCTCTGGACACATGGCAGGTGCCTTGCTGCTGGGCTCCGGGGCAGAGGACGGAGCCCAAGGTTTTAGAAAACATACATATACATATTTTAAATTCCATATATGTTAATTTATGTAGTGCCATTTAACGTATAGACATCCCTTTATGGTTACAGGGTTCACTTTTATTTTGTAAAAGCTTTAAAATTACATATATGAAAAATGAACAAACCTGCTTTATTTGGTCTGTTGATGCACAAAGCTGTAGCACAGCGTTTTAGAGAAGCTCAAAGCCCCCTCCACTGAATTTATATATACTACATAGTTTCAAATACATCTCTGTAGACTGTAATTCCTTTTATTCTAGATCATTTATTCTAATAACACATGTTATGTTTTTATTCTAAAATCCTGAATCAGCCTTAAAACCAAACATGTGTAATATGTGTGTAACGACAGAGTGTAAACACCAGATTCTCAGAAATATGACTCAGGACATGACCTTGGTGTCTTGATGTCACACTCGTGCTCACTCACTAGACCCTGTTAAGGATTTCCAACAATGACCTTACATCATTTGCTGCTATTTGATGTTCTCCAGACCAAAGCTGTGAAGCATAATCATAGACAATATACTTAAAGACTACGTTTATGAAGTTTTAGGAAGTAATGGGTCTAAATTAAAGCTTTTCTAAACATTTAATATATTTTAAATGGATCTAAATAGCCATAAGAACACTGAACATACCAAGTCACACTGAAATTTAAACCTGGTTGCTCGAATTGTTTTATATCACAAAGCTCCATCATCTTCCTTAAATCCTCAGTCTGTAAAACTGAATCACGCTGGGGCCCCACACATACCTGGGCTGGGTCTCCCCTGCACTGTGTCCAAGTGTGTGAAGCCCAACAGGTAGTAAATATCCTGCTGTGCAGCTCTATCTGCAGCTGAAACAGACAGATATATGTGCAGTTGTTCCTGCCGACTCCCCCGCTGACTCTGTCCAATTCACGCTATATCATCATCAGCGCGTCCTCGTAAAAAAGTGCCAAACAAGGCAGGATAGTGTTTAGACTGGCACACAGCCGCCTCCATTTACTTTAAATAAGCATTAAATCCAGTGACGCCAGGCTGAGCGCTGTGTTTTCTGTGTGTCAGATGAGCCAACGCTCTACAGCAGCTATTGGAAAGAAAATAAAACTGTTTTAGTTCAAGTTAAGTGACGGGATGTTTAGCTTTGGTTGGATGGTTATTCCGAGACAAAGATTTCCAAACTGGGATTCTGGGAGCTCGAGGGGTAGTTGAAGGGTTTCCATATGGAGTAATGCTTTCAATCATTTTTAGACTAATCTCAGTTTAAATTTATGCTTCATATTTTTGATTATGTTGATTTGACCAGTGGAGAAAGCAAAAATCTGAACAAAATCTTGGCGAGGAAAGTGAAAAAGCAACACTCCCTCATCAACAATACTGTGGTGCCCTTAGGCAAGGCCCTTAACCCCAGCTGCTCCTGCCACAGGTCAGACTATGGTTGTTACTGGGCAGTTTCCAGGTGTCAATGTGTATAATGATTGTGATCAGAGCTTCCCTGAAAAACAGTGATAAACTGCAGCATCCAAATGAAATAAAACCATTGAAGTAATGTTAAAAATAAAGTATATGGTTGCATTCCCCACGCAAAACCACATGTTCCAATGACAAAATGATATAAAATTCTGTCTCACAACAAATACAGCTGCTGTTTAGGTATTTTCAAGTGACTCATTTTTAATGGACACCATTATTTTTTGTTTATGTGTCCACTGTTGGTTTAAAATCCCAAATCACTGTGTCAGATACCAGGTTGGATATTTAGTGGGTACACTGACATGGAAACAAAAAAATTTTATTTGAATATTTTTATCTCCATCCCCATGCGTCTGCTTTTGGGACAACATTCACACAAATTTAGTGTCATTGTCCTCAAATTCTGCAGCCCCGTTGTGCTTAGTCTTTTTACCTCATTGTTCTGGTTTTACTGTCATGTCCTTGTTTCCAGCAGCAGCAGCTCTGATAAAGCCACTGTACCTGCCTTGTGACAGATGGCAGACAGACAAAAATAGAGACTTACTACACCCAGCAAGAGCCAGAGTTCTTTTTCACTGTAGTTGTGTGTGAACCTCAGGGATCATGACTTGGACCTCTAAGGTTTTGTTATCATGTTTAAAGTGAGGCAGAAAGCCCACAGAGGACTGTGAGTTTTAGCCCTCAGTCTGCAAAGTGTGACTCAGATAAATGTCAGTCAAGTGGAAATTCAGAGCTGAAGTGAAGTCAGTGGCTTTTCTGGAGTTTCTGCTTGAAGTTTCACTCCAAGAGAGAGAACTTGGTTTAAAAAGATACTTGAAGGGTTAAATTGCCTTAATAATATTCATATAGCTCAACTTCTGTTTAAAACACTGAAAATAAAAAATACTTACGATCTTACTCTTTTTTTTAAATCTCTATCCTTGTATTGCATAATCAGGATCAGAGTACATTTACAGTATTACTGCCAATTACTCTTTACATTATTATATATATTAACGTGGGCACAAGCATCATAAAGCAGAATATTCTCAGAATATATTAGGGATATATAACACATAAACTTAAAAGAAGTAGACTTTTCTTAGACTATTTATTCTAGTATTTTCATGACGTTTCTTTGAGCTTATACCTACAGGTGTTGATATAATATCATAATATTCGTGTTACCTGCAGGCAGCAGTGGACTCTAACGGCTGTGACTTTACTGCTATTCCAGTTCTTTTTGTATTTTAGAGAACATGGCTAAGGTTGTTTTGGATGCACTGATGGTATCTCTATCTGTGTGTGTGTTTGTGTGCGTGCGTGTGCGCGTGCGTGTGTGTGTGTGTGTGTTATGGATGGAGGAGGCAACAATAGGAAATGCTACACCTCTTGTCTGCTGTCATTTGCAGCCCAGCGGAGGCGCCAGGCGGCTGTGGATGGTTGGATGGAGAAAGAAGAGAGATAATCTCAGCCATCCGCTTCAATACGCAGTGTGTGTGTGTGTGTGTGTGTGTGTGTGTGAGAGAGAGAGAGAGAGAGAGAGAGAGAGGTTGGATGTGTTTGTGTTTGAAGGCAGTGAAGAGTTTTGATGGTTTTCTGTAGATGCGATGTCTGAAGTGTCACTTAAACTAATTTTATTAGGTTGTTCAAAGAGCAGCAAAACACATTCTAAACCTACATCTGAATTCAAGTTTTATTCCTCAGTTGTTTTTAACCAGAACGTTTATGATAATGAAACAAAAGAACTGGATATTTTAATTAATATTAATTATGCATCACTGAGGTTGTGGTTCGATAAAATAAACAAAACAGATTATAAACATATAAACTAATTTCAGTAATACCAACAGCTTAAAACGGACCAATTTAAAAACTTAAATTGGAACTTCCAGTAAAGTTCCACAGTAAAAAAATAAAACTAAAATTATTTGTAAAAAAACAACAACGATGAAACAAATATTAAACGCTGAGAAACTATTTATACCTACTGAACGCAAAGTAAAACGGAAGAAATGACGGTGTTTAAAAGTAATGTTCAGGACGCAGTTTGTGCACTTGGAAATTTTTGCACTGAGGAAAATGGGGTTCGGTTTAAAAAATTATTTTTAGCTTTTTCAGTAATTTTGCTTTACAGATTTTTCGTAAAAAAAAAACCTCTAAATCTGAAACACGTCTTAAAATTGTCAGCGTGAAAAAACCACATTATTCCGCTTTTAATGTTTTGCAGAAACTGAACATGAACATAGTTGAGACAAATAATTTAGTATTTAGATTTTTTTCTTCGTCATGATTTGACCTGTCTGATTAATTTACACTTAAACAATCACAGAATCACTGACATTTCTTAAATCGCTCAGTTTATTAAAATGCTCTGGTCATTTATTGTTTTAATATTTTTAATTTATATCTCTGTTTGGACATGAGATTGTAGAAATCTCCACATGTTACATAAAATCTAACTGAAAACTTGATATTCTTGTAACATTCCTCCAAAAAAGCAGTTTCATTTAATCTGGGCGAAGATGAGCTCTGTAAAAAACAGAGGGTCTTTATCCAATATTTGGAAACGGGGAAACTATTCGGTGACTATTTATGTATATTTGCAAAAAATAAAACTCACGTAAACAACTAATAAATCTTTGACAGAGTTGATTTGTTTCTCCGATGTTCGCCTTCTGTCCAGCGGCCGTGCGTAAAAGTTCTCGCTCGTCTCGGTGACTTCGGCTTAAAGGCAGTTCGAGCACGCGTCTACTCGCGCGTGCGTGCGTGTGTTTAGATAGCAGAGGCCTGCAGCCAGTAATAGCTCCATTAAGCAGAGAGGGAAGACGCTATCTGAGTGATCCGTAACTTGTATGTCCGCCCAGCGGCCACACACCTCTGCAAAAAGTACGGTTTAATTTCCAAAAATGTTTACATTTATTTGTGAAAACATGGAAACAGCATAAGTAAAAATGAAGTAACACCGGGCATTTCGCTCACCTTCGAGTCCAAAGCTTATAGGTAAAGAGGAAATTTTAAATCGCACATTTTTCGCCAAAAGCGCAAAAAACAACTTTCACGTCATATTCTGAGTTTTCACGTCAGACCTTCTCTCTGCTGATGCATTTAGGATTCGTTAAAGTGCGGGGCAGGCCTCTATATCTCTCACACAACAACCACAAACACACCGCATGACGCAGCCGCTTCTGTTTATGAACCCGCCCGGCCTGCTGTGTAAATTGTGGCGTTGAATGGTTTACCTAATGGGACTTCTGTTTCTCGTTTTCTGTCACCCGGCACGCCAGACTCCGCTGACAAACGACAGACTTTTACCGGCAGAGGAATTCCTGATTAATGTGGGAAATGAAACGAGAGCGATTTTTTTTTCTTTCTTAACCATGCAAATAAAGTAAATGATCTCCAGCTCACAACCATTAAGACCCAGCGAATTGTGTATAAACGCAGAGCAGAGGAGACAGTGTCCTCCCGAGTGACAAATGTGTGTTTTGTTGTTTTGTTTCTCATAGTGCAGCGCGATGGAGGAGGAATAAACGTGAAGTGGCTGCAGGGAGGCCGCCCAGTATATCGACTCCACTTCCATTGTTATTACTGCAGAGGAAACAAGTCGTTACAGCCACTGCGCTCTGATTTATGACCGTGTTGTTTCTTAACTCAAATAGAAATTTCCAAGGAGGCTTGTTGGTCTAATTTGATGAGAAAACCATCCAGAGGCAGAACCGCGTGTCCAGAAATAAAAGAAATGAGCTTTTAATGCTCTTTAGTCTTATCACACCGTAGGGATTCATTTTCTCAGAGCTTTCGAAGAGTGGAGCATTTTTATGATGAATAATTTCTCCAGATAAACTCTGCTCCATGTGATGATTCCTCCTGTCTACTCCGAGAAGAAATCTCTCTGTCTGTGTGTAAACTGGGGGGCATTAGTGCCTCCAGGGGGGAGACAGACCACTCCATCACGGCGCAGACAGTCCGGATTCTCCTCCAGCACCATTAGAGCCCCTTCAGCCCTTTTTTTCTCTCACCGAGCGTCTCCATTATCAGCTCTCTATCTCCTAAACAGCGTCCAGCCTGGCTGCTTTACAACAGGCCGAGGGTTTAACCATCAATCACTGCAGGCTGAGCTCAACCAGGCCCAGACCGCAGGCCCCTGTCTCTTTCTCTGCCCGGGTGTCAGAAGCGTCTCAGCTCGGAGGCCAAGATCCGACAAAGCTCGACTTACTACGAATTTTCTTTTTTCTAGATATGAAAATCAGTATTTCGGTGAATTTAATCTATAAAACGGCAGCAACACGGGCGTAAAATCCAACATTTTGACCGGGGAACACTCGAAGAAAGTGCACGCTTTACTGATTCCCTAAAGGGAGTTTATAAATTGTTTTATCAGCTGAAACTGTTCAAATTGTCGATATTTGTCATGCAGTCACATCTGCAGAGTGGATGCTGGTTATTTTATGCATCTGCGTCCTGTATTATGTTATGAAAGCGCATGAGCAGAGGCTGTATTTCTGATGACAGAAAAGGGAGGAAAGACGAACTTAACTTCAAGTGTACATTTGAGCTGCTTTAATCTTTGATGCGATGTCCATTAGAAAAAAAGCTTTTAAACTCATCAAAGTTGCGTCACCTGCTTTTTTCTTTTGTCATCTTCACTGTCCAACCTTCAAAGAGCAACTTAGAAGATATTTGTAGACTTTAAGGCTTTTAATATTTTGTGCTTCGTATTTTCTTCCTTCTTTTTTTTTTTTACTGTTTATAATTTGAAATCCAAACACATCCCCACCATCCTCTCAAACCAAGAACCATTAGACAGACTCTCTCAGAGCTGCTGCAGCTTCACTGTTGTGCAGCAACTCACGTGTTCAGAAGATGCAGAGAAAGTTCCCACTCACACGACCCCTGTCAGACCTGATGAATTAACCCTGAATGGAGGCAGAACAGTCCCTGCAACGTGTCAAACCCAGCCTGTGCGGCAGCAGGTTCCTTTACTCCAGTATCTGCACACAAACTTTTATTTGTCTTTTTTAATTTTCACAACACAAGAAGTTATTTCTGCGTCTAAAGGTTTAGTTTCTAAAGATAAATAACCTGTCTTTGCTTTATGAAATACAAAATAACCACCCATGAATCCACCTATTATCTATAGCTTGTTAAATCATATTTGTAGTTCAAATAATGCGCAGATACCAGGAATAAAAAGTGTGATTGTGCGTAACAAGTTCAGTTACACTCGAGCAGCGTATTTTGTTTGTTTTTACGTACCGGTTTCTTTACGCATGGGGGGCCAACTGACGCGCACACACATCATATGTGATGCTCGTCCTCGCTGACCTGCCAGTTACCCCACCTCAGTTGCAGGGCTGAGAGCCTCGCTGCAGGCGGCGTGCCCTCCCGTTGCCGGACCTCGAGCGGCCGTGTTTAGGCTGAGGAAGGGCCTGTTTCCTGGATCAGTTTAAACACGGGCCTCCGGAGCACCGCGTGCAGGCAGGACCGGCCGCTTCTGGCCGGACGGACACCGCCAATACATCACTTCGACCACCTGGGCCCCCAGAGGCCGGGTGGGCAGAGGCTCACAGCTGGGAAGGCTCCGGACCAGAAGGGGGGCTACGGGCCCCTTGCACCGCTGCTGCTCGGGAGTTTGTCATTACGCCCCCGGGATGACAGCAGGGCGGAGGAGTGGAGGATGTTTATTGCTGCTTCCCAGGAAAGTTTCCTGCCATTAACTTTCACTTTCACTTCCAGAGTGAAGACATTTACAAGGTCCTGAGCTGAAGACCCCGCATCACACACAGAACATAGGTACTGGTGTTTTATCAGCTGTATTTGGTAATAACACTGGCTGAGCAGTGACGTCCACTACTGGTGTTTGTCTGTAAAATTATTATATAGAAACACTGCAATTTATTTCTAGACTCATTATATTTAAATTCCAGAGCTTTTATGAAGTGTGTGATAATGGGATATGCACACAGTCTAAAAACAGCTCTGGTTCTTTTTCTCTCTAAAATCTAATTCTGTTTTGATTTCAGACACTCTATTCAGAATCTGGTGACATTTAAGTGATTATGTTTGAAATCAGATTCCAGATTTGTCACCTATTTATCATTTTATATGAAGGGATCACATGTATATTTAGGACAGAACAGGTTAAACATGCAGTTTTTTTAAGCTGTACTCTAAGAATACTCTGAACAACCTCATAAAGTTGAGATTTAAGACTATTAAGACATTACAAACCAGAAGTATCCTACTTTTCACAGAGCTCTTTGACGATGATGTCATCTGGAGGAGTTTTTCAGCAGGAAGCAGATATTTTAATACATAAAAGTGTTCAGGTGAAGTTAAATACCATTAAGTTAGATTTACTCCCCAAAGGACCATATAGAAAAGTTGACCTTTGGTGAAGTCACCCTCTGAATGATTAAGGGTATGAGGGACAAATACGCTGCTGTCCAGTTTTTCAGACGAGTACCACAAACAAACTGCCTCCACTCGACGTCACCTCCGTTGTGGTAGCAGCAGCTACATTTTTGGTGCTTTGGGTGAAACGGATCAGCAGCTTTAATGTCTCCACTCTACATCACTGCTGTCAGTTCATGAAGCCGCTGGAGAAATGTGTGCGCCTCCGTGTGTGGATGTTGAACGACGGTGTACAAAGAGGGTATAGGACAATAACTGTGAACCTGTGTGTGTGTGTGTGTGTGTCTCAGGTGTTGTGGGGTCAAGTTTCCCCTGAGCTGAACCCGATGCTGTAACTCAGTCCAGGGAATCAGCTAATGAGCCTGTTGGACATGTGATTATCTTTAGAGACTCGTAACGATGCTGACAGCCCTCCATCTGACACTTCATTAATGTGTGCGTCTGTGTCACATCCATTGTTTGTGTTTAACACTCGTGACACTGTTTGTCCTGTGTTTTGTTTCATTAGCAAATGATTCTTAACAGAGCTAAAACTAACACAATTATGCCTCAAAAATTATTCTTAAAATATTTTTTTAAATAAAGTTGAGTCATGCAGTAACCTGCAGCTTCTTAGATTCTATTTAGACCAGCTGTGTTATATTTATATGTGCAAAACACGTCTGTTGTGCAAATTTCCACATAGTAAAAGTGGCTGAAATACAGTTGTGTAAAGTTAAACTTCTAAGAAATTAAGTTCCCATATTTTTTATTTTGACAGATTTGAAACCTATTTTATTAATGTCTGTAAAATCTAAACCTGTTCAAACTTAAGTGATTGTTTTATCATAAAAAAATGAGAAATTATGTGGATCAGTAGAGTTCTAGACACATCCCAAGGACAAGTAAAGCGAACAGGATACACACATTGATAATTAGCAGCCACAGCAAAGGGTAAAAAGTTCTAAACACATGTTCAGTTCATCATTTTGGGTTGTTGATTATGTATTTATGGGATAAAATGGCAATTGTATTAATCTCAAACGAAACTCACTCCCAGGTAAAAAGGCAAAAAGTGGAGGAGTCGCAGCGCTTTCTGAAATCACTGTACTGTTTTATGTATGTGTGTATAGTAAAGTCCAAAAGTCTGAGACCACTTTGAAAATCAGATTTTTCACGTGAACCTGGAAATAATCAGTAAGTTTGAGGTTTTAGAGACACAAGACAGCATAAGCTTTAATGGATAAAACATAATGAAATGTGAGCTTTCGCACAAAAGAAGGAAACAGTCCAGAATCCACTAGATATTTGTTTTACATGTCAGAACTTCTTGCATCGAAATCCACAAACTTTTTTTCAGGCTTGCATGAAAATATCATATTTTCAGTGTGGCCTCAGTGTTTTGGACCTTGCAGTAGACAGATGGGTCTGGAAGTATCGGGACAGTGACAGAGCTTTTATGATTTTGCCTTTATACACCACCGCAATGGATTTGAAATAAAACAAGTGTAGACTTACAGCTTTATTTTAAGAGGTTTCATAAAAATCTGGCATTTAACACTTAGAAATTACAGACATTTTAAGTACCTCCATTTTCAGAGGCTCAATAGTATCTGGTCCATTCCCTTGTTACTTCAAGACAAATGAAGCAGATAAAAGGTGTAGAGTTGATATCAGGTTATAGAGTTGGCATTTGGCAAATTAGCCATCATTAGGCTGAAAGAACAACATAAATCTATAAGAGAGAAAGCAAAAACCTTAGGTGTGGCCAAATCAACCTTGTGGTACATTCTTAAAAAGAAAGAAAACACTGGTGAACATTGAAAGGCCTGGAAGACCATTGTGTCCATGGTGAAGAAAAACCTCTTTAGAGCACCAACAGAAGTCAGGAATACTCTGGAGAAAATCTAAATCTACAATCTTTTTTTGTGAACCCTTTTAAACCAAAGACGAAAGTCTACACTTCAGTCACATCTTGTTTTATTTCACACCCATTATGGTGGTGTTTAAAGACAAAATCATAAAAACTCACTGTCCAGACACCTCCGGGCCAAACTGTGTGTCTTCATCAGGCAGCAGGCTGTGTGTGAACCTGCGGTGGATCAACCAGCTAATTTAACTGTGGGATCATTTTGCAGATCATAACAGAGGTAAAGTGTCTGCTACTGCACACACACACTCTCAGCCCTCTGTTCTTTGTCCACACCCTGAAATAGTATTTGGCCTATTGGAGAAAGAATGACACAGACACACAGCTCAGCAATGCAGCAGTGCTCACGTCATGTACAGGCCTGTCTGTGGGTACGTATGTGTGTTGGCCAACAGATCACAGAGCTGGAAACATGGCAGCGTTCTCGTTCAGTGCGTCTGAGCGGTGACAGGAATGTCAGGAAGTGTCTGCCGCGTTCTGACACTCTGATGTGACGGTATGCAACGCCTGGAGTCACATTTCGTTCTGCCAGCTGCAGAGATGTGTGCCTCTGTGATAGTTTGCCAGTCATCAATCTGCAGGGTGACAGCAACCGATATTTTTGCTCCAGAGGCTGAGATGGATCAGGGCGTCCGCTCATGTTTTCCTGAATCACGCTGCTGACGAACACAACTCTGAGCTGCAGTGTAGCCACAACAGAAACAGAAGGAGTTTTAGTTACCAGATGACCAAAAATGATCACAAGCAACAAGCCAGAGAGTCCTGCATCTTTACCGAACTGTATTCTGTCATTTTTTAATACACTAATGCAGTGTGAAAAAACAGAATAAGCCTCTAGTCACTCACATTTAACATGCTCAAAAACAAATGAATAACTTTGACTGTTTTTTTTAGGACAATTCTGGTCAATTATTATATTATTGTTCTCAAATCAAAATTACTAAACAACAAAGTCACCCCTCCTTTATTTGCAATGTAATGTTTTTACATAATAAAACTGGAATCAACTAAACTTTTCTTGTTACCTTAATGGAAAAATGCAGGTTTCACTTATTTCAAATCAATTCAATTTAAAATGTCTTGTTTAGTTTTCAGACAACTTTACAACTTATCACCATGAGTTGTTCTGACTTGAGTCCTTTCAACTTGTAATGATGAGTTTAAACAATTAATTTCTGAGAGTTCACTGAACTCATTTAATTAAATTTAAAGGAAGTATGCATTGTTTGAGAGTTAAACCTCTTCAGAGACTTGTCTTTTTATTTAAATAAAACATTCATGAGGAAAACTTTGTCTGTGACTTTAATAATATAATCAATTGTTTTCATTCTAATAAAAATTGTGCTAATGAAAAAATGTGCTGATGAAAGTTAGTGTTGAATTTATTACAGACCTACAGACACAATTTAGCAGCAGCAGTAAGTTCTTCACGTAAAAAGAAGAAAATGTAAAAGGAAAACAAAACTTACGAAATAATGTTGAACCTACTATTTATCGCAAGTTCAGTTAACTTGCATTTTCAAGGCTTCAGCTGAACTTTTGTTTCTAAATTGAAAGAACGTAAAATGATTAACAGTGTAATTCAGAATATAAACAATCTCTGCAACATTTTACCTATTTTTCATAAGAATATTCAATGGTGTGAAACCTACGTTTCCCTGTAGGTTTACTGTAAATTAGTTTCACTATTAAAACAGAATCAGTTCTTACCTAATATCTAAATCTAATCATTTGCTTTGCTTCTGTAGTTTGTTACTTAATAGACACGATTTACGAGAAATCAGAATGGCACAGTATGATTGCAAATATTAATTTGTTTAGGGAGTAGGTTGCAAATATTGCATTCAGTCACACAAAATCTACAACAACCCTCAACAACTTTGGCACCTGTAATCTCAGTCTTTATGTTTTTCACATAAAATGCAGGAACTAATGTTGACGTCTATACGTTATATCTGGACAGTTATTTGTCTCATGTATGCATAGAAACTAGGTGTGTCTTGTAAGTGAGGGCCTACAGTTCATTCCTCCGAGCTGATCAGAGTGTCCAAAGACTGGGAAACACACACACACACACACACACATCCCGCTGTGATAACTGGCTGATCCATCCATATAAATACTGTAGTGAAGCAAAAGAAAAATGTCCACGTGTGAGTCAGAAACACTGCCGAACGCTGTGTAATGCATGTGAGGAAGAAGACTGTCCTTGAGCTGCAACAAGCACCACCCTGCTGACGGTGTCCTTGATCAAGACACTGAACCCCCCCCCCCCGACTTCTGCACAGCTCTGTTGTACTTGACCGTGACCTCTGATTTCCACGTGGAGAATCCCCTCCTCATGAATCACATAAATATCGGACTAATTCTGAACACGGCACCATTGCTCTGCTGCATCATCTGAGTCAGTCTCTTTCTCAGCTCCTCCTTCTGTTTGATGGATCATTTCCTCATCGATTCTCTGCCGGAGGACAAGAATGTCCCCACACTGCCTGGTCCTTCCTGGACTGAGCTTCAGTCTGTCTCTGGGCACCTGGAAGCTCAGCTGTTGCAGGATGTGGGAAACTGCACAGGGCTCCCACGGGGCCAAGCAGACACACACACAGCCAGCAGGTGCAGTCAGGAGGACTGGAGTGTTGATTGTAGTCAGGGTATTTGTGCTGCTGCTCATGGGATCAAGCAGCGAATTTCATTTCTTCCATCAGATGGAGTCTCACATGCTGCATTTTGCACACAAAGTAAATTTTGTTATGAAAAGTGATACAGGGAACTCAGGGAGGGGGAAAGTGTAGGGATGTTAATGACAAAAATATCGTTAAACTCAGTTAATCAATAAATCTTTTAGGCTATTACATTTAACTCTTTACACTGAGCCAGCAAATGTTGATATAAAATGATTCATCAATTATTAAAATACATATTTTGTGATTTATTTTCTGTTCAATAAATCATTTAAGCACAAGTTGAGATTCACTTTTCATAATGTGGATTTAATTCTCTGCATCATAATTCAGACATTTTACATGCAGCGCTTTGAAATGATAAAATCAAGATGAATTTGGACACAAAGTACATGCAAATTATGTATTTCAATTTTAAGGAGAATACATTTTTGTATGTAGTGTAGTTTTACTCAGACACTGCAAAAGTGCCAAAAGATATAGTTTGGAAATTATGTGCAATTGTCACATCTGTGTTTTTATTTGCATTCAACAGGAACAGTGAACAGTCCTTTGATGCCTCAGAATAAGATTAGCTACTGTTTATAGCTAAATTTAAGCTGTAGTCCCTGGACTGGAGTCATGTATTGCAGTCTGTGGCATCATCTTGCAGAGGAAAAAGTGATACTTGGTACCTCTGCTTGAATTTTATGTGCATATTCGTATTTTTTAAAAATATTTAGAACCATACAAAACACACTGAATAAAGATGCTCTGTTACACTTCAGGTTCACCGCAGGTCGGATAAGTTAAAGCTCAAACTGCAGGTGATTTTCCACTTGTGGTTTCAGATCAGGCTTTTGACGGACAGTAATGCATTTATTCCTCCACAAGTTGAGTTGAGCTTTCGTTTCCTAATTATTCCCCACAAAACGAAACCTGGGTCGCTTTAATCTTTAATCCCTGATTCGCCGTTTCTGTCACTGGGGATCTTAGTGGGAAATCCATGTTGAACGGAGCACAAAGAAACAAACTGAGCTGCAAACTTTATTTATTCACTTATTGTTGTGTGATAAGCAGAAGAACCTGGGCCTGCTGAACATTGTTTTGGGACATGAAAAGATAAACAGCAGTGATCCGTGGCGTGCTCCACGGCTGCTGCACATCCTGAATTATTTGTTGACCTGAAAGCGATTCATTAGTTTATTTATGTAGCAATGCCATGTTTAGCTCGACACTTGTGGAAACTTAGTACATTTAATCTAATGGTTGATAAACACTACATCAAACGTAATATGTAATTGTAATCTTATCCATGATCCCTTCGTCGTCCAACAGAAATGGATTGACTCAGGTTTGTTATGAGAGATCAGCAGGTATGATTTTTCACATTTAAAGCTGCACTTACTCAACATTTAGTATGAACAACAGATCTAATTGCTGTGTGTAACGTGAAAGGAAACAAATCCACAGAGAATTATCAGCAGCTCTTACATGTGTTTTAGCACCTGTCAGCTTATTGCTTTGATTATCTGACCTGCAAATGTAGAAACAGATTGTTTGAACGTTTAAAGGGGAATTGCACTAATTTTATACAAGTTTGGAAATTCAAAAACTTGACAGACTAGTGTTGAACATGTGTACTTATTAGGCTGCTCGTCATCTCTTAACTCATTCACTCTGTTTGCCCTCTTACGGATCCGTGCTCACATTATGGACACACACAGGCTTCTATTAATACTACAACTGGGGATCCGGACACGTTCCACACAACTCTGGACAGTCGCGCTCCTTGTTTGTTGTGTCTCACTGAACAAAGTGGAAAAAATAAAACAGCATTTGTATGTGCTTCAGACGAACTGTGTAAAGGCCACACACAAACACACAACGAGCAGTTGGTTTACTTTTCTGGCACACGTGCACTTGGTACTCTGCCTCTACAGACCAGTCCATATGAAGCTTTTGGGTTGTATGTGGAAATACGTAGATGCAGAGACTCCATTCTGGTGGTGACAAAATTTACGCCACGGATAACATGACGAAACACACAGAAACGCTGCTCCACACTACTTTGCTATCAACACCCAAAAGGCTGAATGAACTTCAGAGGTCGAGTTGCACTGTGGGTAACATAGCTGTCAGGTTTTAACAAGACTGATGTTGATACTGTGTATTATGAGTCCCACACTGCTAAAGAATGCTAATGCTTTTAAGAGGATTTGGAAAACGTAAACCTACTTTTAATGTTGTAATTGCACACGGTTTGGTTGTAGTTGCAATTCAACATCATCTAATGCCAAAACGTTTTCCAATTTATTTATCCCAGATACAAATCCATCTCCTTCTTCTCGCCTTGTCCAAGCAGGTGGCGTCCGGCAGAGTCTGTGTCGAACAAATACTGTCTTGTCCAGTTTTAAACCTCCTTAAAGTCCTGTCTGTTTACTGCCTTATTCGTATGAATGAAACCAGAAGTAACGTCGAGTGGCCCCCGTGACCAGAACTGAAAGGTCAGGGAGGGGTCACCGCTCTCACCAGCACAGAGATGGGAAACTATTATTGGAGCTATTGTGGAGTGGCTATAATTCATGTGGAAGGAAGTTGTCTTGTTGTGTATATATGTGTGTGTGAGTATCATGCATGTTCTAATGATTGTAAGTTTACACAAATCTATCTATAGACTACATGTTTTTCTTGATTTATCGTGCTGCAGTGGCACTTTAAAACTCCCATGTATCCTCTCTGCTGCCGGCTGAAATACACAAAATAATGAGCCGAGACAAGAAATGATGATTGATCGTTTATATTTCCTCTTCTGGGCTCGTTTACTGGATTCATTAATGAAGTTAGAAGCTTGAAATCTTTGTTATTTAATGAGAAAAACAATTATTCAACACAAACACGGTGAATTAAAATAATAATGCAGTATGTTTACATGCGTGCATGGAAGTGTGTGTCCCTGTGCTCTGATGCAGCCTTGTGACCTTCCAGGCAGTAAACATTTTTCAGTGGGATGAACTCAGGCTGTTGCTCTCTCTCCCTGTGGCGTCGCCGTCAAAATGACAATCTGTTATTGGGAGAGGCTGCGTGGCTCCTCCATCACACGCCAACACTGTAAATAAAAAGCTTCCACAGCTGAGCTTTGGGCCTGGATGCGCCGAGTTTTGGACAAGAAATGCCTTTCCCTGAAATGTTTGGGGACACTAAACTACACATAAAAATAAATGGGCAATCAGGGGCCAGCATGTCTCCCATAAACACACACAAACACACAGTCGCAGCTGCAGCCGTGTCGGATGCTCAGTGGACGCAGGACAGCAGGCTTCAAGGTCTCTGAGGCAAAAACGAGACGCTCACCTCCAACTCGTGCGGTAAAAAACATGACACCAGCAGGACACCGTCACTCTTCACAAGCTGGTTCCAGCCACAGTTGTTTCCAGTTACAGTTTATCATCTTCACGTGGTTTCTAGCCAGATAAAGCGTTGCCCTTTTTCTAATTACGCACTGTCCGACAGCATCGCGTTCGTATCAAACTCATGTCAGCTTGTTCCAGCTCCTTATTGAAGCGATGATGATGATGTTCATACTGAAATATTTAAACCCCAGATTCACTTTTTATCTCTGCACCGTTCCATCAAATGGAAATATTCCAGACTTCTTCTGCATCGTTTTCCTGCATTTTCTTCTTACCCTTTTTCTTTGGCTTAAAATAAATGGTTTTATCACAGCTTTTACAAATTTTAGAAAATGACATTATTCAATGAGTGAATGTGATGTTGTCTGTTAATAAGACGTTTTACGTAGGTGATGCGTGTCTTAACTTTTGTGTATTTACTTTCACTGCTTGTTCAGTGTGTGTGTTTTTTTTGTTGTTTTTTTTCCTTGGATAGAATTTGACTTATTTTGCTAGAAATATGTTAAATCAATGATAATCGATGTTTAAGATTATTTGTGTCCTTTTGCGGCAAAATATATTTTTCAAAACAGACCCCTATTAGGAGTTTTGGAATAGCAAGGCTAATTCATGTGTTTTTGCAGCCCACCGACATAGAACATGACACCTTTTGCATTTTAAGAGAGGGAAAATATTGGAACAGATTTAAGAATTAAAGAAAATAAAACTTGTTTATGATATTTTGTTCTCAACAACTGCATCAAGCCCTCATTTCCAGGTGTTTACTGCAGCCTCCTTTAGTTGTTGTTTGATTTGGGGGCGTTTCAACCTTGAGTCTCTTCAGCAGGTGAAATGAATGTTCACTCTCCCTCTTTTCTTCACAGTGCTTCTACGAGTACGAGAAAAGCACCATCTTCCTTCCTTCCGTCTTCATCTGCATGTTTATCTTCTTTTTATACTTCACTGGATGTCAGAAATGTAATTTTCAATCATTTCCGTTTGAAAGTTCTCCTATTCGCTGGTGTACACAGAGCAGAGAGCTGCTCATGCCAAGTCAAAGACACACACGCACATGACCACACGTACATACACTTACTCTATCCAGTTCTCATCAGCTGCTGGCCAGACCACGTCAGTTCCCCTAAGAAAGTGGCCCCGCAGAACCAAAAATAGGAGCTGACTGTTCTCAGGGTTGGGCCGTCTTGCAGCTCAGTAACCTTGACAGCAGCCGCCTGGCATGACAACAATAAGTCCATCAGTCAGACAGACAGTTCAGGGATACTAGCTGAGCATGACTGTACATTCAGCAGTTGCACTGCACAGATAATGTGAACACTGCGCTGGTGATGTAGCCCTGAAAATACTCACTGTAAAGTTTCTGTGGTTGTCTCTAAAAAGCTTTTAATCATTAAGACAAATGAGCAACAGAGGAGTTATTGTTCCCATTTGCTGCATGTTACAAGATAATGTTGTTTATGACATTATAGCCTTGTTTTAAAACACACCTTTAACTCTTAATGCCTTGTCCCTGATGTCTCATTATTAAAGCCAAACAGTTTATTAAGTTGAAGTTTATTGTTACAGCATCGCTTTAAGATCCTGAACTCAGGTGTCAGAACTGTCGTCCCCACTCTCATGTGGATGCTGCCCTCTGCAGAAAGGCTTCTGAGCTTTTTTTTATTTGCTCCAGACATTCATGAATCTTTGCAGTGGTGCTTGCAGGAAGCTGGTGGAGTGACGCGGCTCACAGACAGCAACAGGTAAGCAGCGCGTAGTCAGTATGGCCTGTTAGTGAAAGACAAATGAAAAGGATGAAATGTGTCTCTCTGAGTTCCTGACAGACTGATTGATTTCTTGAAGGAAATCTTTAAATTTCACTTGCCAAACTGTCCTTACCTGTCAAGGGATTCTAACTGGCAACCTTTAATAATAAAAAAAAAACACTTTTTTTTGTGTTGTCCTCAAGCGCTCCTCTACCGCACTCATTTCTTATCCATTCCTGGGCTGAGGCGCGATGACAGGACAGACCTCTGGTCAAACAAACAGCAGACACGCTTCTGCTAAAGGCTGTCAGTCAACAGTCTCCTCCTACTTTGACCCCTGACCCCTCCTGCCACCTCCACCTCCTCCTCCTCCACACAGAGCCAGGTCCTGTTTGTTGATGTGTATGCAGCGACACGGATCACTTCCTGTCAGAGATCAGCCAGACTCAACACAGACAAGAAGACAGAGAAGGAGTGTGTGTGCTGAGACATACAGTACACACACACACACACACAGACACACACGTGCACCACAACCAACATTTTGTGTAAGGTCTCGATCCCAGAGCTTAGCAGTGTAAATTACCGTGCTGACAAGTTGTTGTGTGCAGAGTAGGAAATGAGACCTACAGCTCGCTGACAAACCACACCCCATTAACTGCCAATGGTGGACCACATCCTCAGAGACACACAGACAGTACAGGAGGTGATGACCAATGAGGCTTCCAGGGACACTCAGGGGCCCCGCGGAGGCCGAGAAGCTCCCTTCAAAAACATGTCAGGAGCTGCTCTCTGTTTTCTACTGATGTGTCATTTGGTACAATTAGTGGTTCACTTTAGACAGAAGTCAATCGTGCATTGAGACATTTAAAATGAGTCTGTTTAGAGTAAAAAACGTGTATCTCACGTCTTTTCCATAAAAAACTCAACTTTTTCTGGATCTTTGAATATGTAAATATAGTTAATTTTCGCATTGTGTGTGTGCTGAAGTTAGAATTCTACACATCACACTCGTTTAAACCTTCTGAAATACTTGTACTGTCATTCTGAGCAGAAAACAGATCACACAGTGAAGTTGAATATATCCAGAATAAATGTTTAAATATGTATGGGAGAGAAAAGATAAAAGTCTTTGTACCTGAACTAAAAAATAATAAACCACATGACCTGCAACCAAACCAATGTGTCACCTGTACACCACAGCTTTTATCAACCTTTGGAAACACAAATACAAATTAAAAAGATAAAAACAAAAAGATTATTTTTTTCAGAATTTTTGCATCATTTCAAACGATTTTGGCAACATTAAGTTTTTGTTTGTAGAAAAATGGGACATAAGACAAAATGTTTTCAGCCTGTTCTTGCTCCTTGGTGACATTATTGTGACAATGTGAAAGAAGAAGTCAGTTAACTTAACTTAACTTAACTTAACTTCACATGTGATTATATGTGCTTATGTTACACGTTCTTGTATGTTGTTTTCTGTGTGTGTCAGAGCTTGTTCAAGTGTGTATTAAGATGAACAGGCAGAATCTCTCACTAAGCAGCTGTCAGAGCAGTGCTGGCTATCGTCTTCCCTGGGGGGTGGGGGTCGGCCTGTCAACTCGTCACACTGACGACTCTCCTCTCTCAGCCTCGCCTCAGCTGGCCTCGGGGCTAGTTAATGTGCGTGTATTTGTGTGTTCTGCTCCTGCTGAGACCTCAGCAAATCTGATAATTACTGACTGACAATGAAACTCAGTGACCTCCTCCCCTCATTCACTCCCCACCCCCCAAAAGCCCCCATAGAGCAGGCTCACAGTTCTATACAGATGTACAGTGGCTGGCGCACATGACAGAACATATTACATCCCTCCTTCATGTTTCCTCACACACACACACAGTTACACTGAGGGTTTTCTCATTCCTCAGATGTTTCACACATGTAACATGAACAGGAATGAAAACATCTGAAGCTTGTCAGAAACGCGTGTGTGTGTTGGGGAGGTGGGCACAGTATAAAAGTCATCATGCAGGTGCTCGTATATGTCCTTGTTGCACACACACCACCTGCTGCTGTACAGGAGGCCTTGGTGCAGGATAACAGGTGTTGACTGAAAGCATGCAGCCATCTGAGCTTTCGTTGTTCCATCTAAAATCAGATTGGTTGTCTTTCACAAATTATTTAAGGAATGTCCCAATTTGTGTGGGATACTGGTTTTCAACTACTTCAATATCCACTAGAGCAGTGACGTGTGGTGGGAAATGCAGTGGAGTTTTAAACAATGAAGCAATGATCAGTCATTACGCACATTTTATATCAAATTTTAAATCATCTGTTTAACTCCACATACAGCAGAAGGAATAAAGGATGTGATTTCTGACGCCCAGCGGCATCATAGCAGCACTGGCTCATACAACAGGAAATACATCTTAGCATGAAAAACAGGGTCTAATTTTTCTTTCCTACGTTCAAACTTGAATGCTTTTTAGGAATTCTAGCAGCGTGGTACCAGAGTTAGCAACCTGTGGTGTAGTGTGTGTAGAAATGATGTAAAAGTCAAAGTGCTGCATTCAAAATGTTACTGTTTTTCTACAGTATTATCAGAATAATGTATATTATTTTATTAATGTATTTTTAAAAATGTATATATTATATTATATTATATTAAGGTGAAGTTAATTTTTAATTCCTTTATATTACTTATTTCCACCCAGGATAAAAACAGTTGTATCTAACATGATTTTGTGTGATTAATCTGAATGATTACTGCAGCACATAAATGTAGTGCAGTATAAAGTACAATGTTTACCTCTGAAATCTAAAATGGAAATGCAAGTACCTCAAAACTGTACTGTGGCACAGTACTTTCCACCACTAACAGTATTATTTGTCTCTCTGTTCATCATTCTGCGGCTACGTGTAGTAGAGCTGCACATCACTGCTGTGCAGAGCAGAGAAGCTTCATGCATGACGGCAACTGAAGATCTGAGGAGATAAACCTGCTTGCATGGCTGTGTACCTCCAGGGGCAAGAGAAAAAATGGAATTCTGCTTTTTAAATTTCTCTGATTCCAGCACATGCAAAGTTTGTTTTCCAATGTTTGTTACGGTTCTTGGTGCATGTAAAGTGCAGCTGACTCAAGCAGTAGATGAAGTGTACGTAAATACACTTGACTATTTTTCAGATTCAAAATGTCAAGGTTTGGTCCTGCAGGTCGTTCCACTGTGTCACTCACTGGCCACTAAAGCCTGTGTCAGCCTGGTAGCCTGAAGTCAGCAGGAGAGCAGGAGCCGAGGCCACAAAAACGTCCATCATGTCGACAAATTGACTCAATCAGCTTCATCCAGGAGCATTAGCCCCTCGCCCCTTTGAAATCCAACACTGTTGACGGTTCACCGGAGTGTTTCTGGAGAGGGAGAGGAAAAAGGGAAAAAGTGGAGGAGAGGTGGGGGCCTCATCATCTCTGGCACTGACAGAGTGAGAGGGCAGCAGTGTGATGTGTGAAGTGCTACGTGTGTGTCTTTGTGTGCTGTTGATATTGTGAAAACCACTTTTAGATGTAGACATTTATGAAATCTGGCCAACTATAGGTTAAAATATATAATTATGCACGTGTGAGAGTCGGAGTTACCGTTTTTAAATAATGGGAAATGAATGTTACGTGTCTGTGAGTGTGTGTGTGTGTGTAAATGTGACTGAGAGTCACACTTCACTGACACAAAAACATGCTTCTTTAGCTACAGGAGGGCTGGAAGTGGGTGCTATACAGAAGTGAAGCTGAGGCTATTCATCAAACACTTCAGATCAAACACAGGAGAGAGAGAGAGAGAGAGAGAGGCAGAAAAAGGAAGAGGAGGAAGAGGAGAAGAGGAAAACACTCCTAGATTCTTGTTCACAGTTTTGTAAAAGTAGAGAGATGGAGGAGAAGCACAAACCACCTACTGAGTCCACACTGTGTCCCTGTGAGGGCGGAAATCCATGTGTCTATATGGTCAAGTTCCAAATGCCAGTGTCAGTGTGTGGTGATGAACAGTTATCCAATGTAACTAAGTACATTTACTCAATTACTGTACTTTAATTACATTTATATTCACTCACTTTCTTTTTGTTTTTCTTCCTCAACTCTGTAGATACAACTTTTAATTGAAAACAGCAGTATATAATATCTAACATAATATAATGTAATATTATATATAAAACATTGATTCTTCATGGTCACACTGACCTCTTGTGGCTGAACACAGGCTCTGCTCGGACACGTTCACACACTCAGCTCCTCCTTTATCTGAACCACTCAGTGCTTATCGCCCAGTGTTTACATAAAACACAGATTGCATCCACGAGAGACAGGACTGTATCTGATTATTATCATATCTTTCATAATAACTGTCAACGTGCAGGCTCATGTTGTACGTTTTTATGGAACCTTTGTGTTTGGTATTTGGTGGGTGTTTTGCTGTTTCCTCTGTGTTCATGCAGTGTGTGGACGTTCTTTTAAAGCATGTGTTATCTGCAGAAAATGCAACAATAATCTACCATGCATCTTGAAAATACACACATGCAGAGACATAAATATGTAGTGTACTGTACATGTGCTACATCTTATCAATGCTATTGCACGAAACTTCTGGGAAAAGATGTGGATTAAACTATAAATTCTGGTAATTCTTTCAGTATTTTTTACATTTTTATACAGATTTGCAGATTTGTCAACTAATTTGTAAGAATTTTTGGTTACTTAATTGAAAAATATTTACTTAGATAAATTTTATAATATGATATTTTGTCAGTTCTAATCACATCAGTAAGTGATAATAATCTAATGATATGTGAACACACACAAGGAAATAATGCATAATGAGTATTTTAATACTTTAAGTATATTGTGCTGCTGATACTGTTGTACTACTTAAATTTAACTTTGAATCCAGCATGTTTACGTTTCATTGAGCATTTACACTGTGGAACAGATATTTTTAATGTAATAAAATATCTAATACTTCTTCCACCAATTATTAAAGGCTAGAATTTCATCCAAATATGGCATCTATCTATCTATAATATGAATAAAAATAGAATAAATACAAACTAGTAGAATGTAAACACGGATATAATTATATTTTAAAAAATTTGATGACTACAATAATATTGTTTCCATTACTGTGCTCTCATTGGCTAGCTCTGGCCTACGTCCTTGTTACGTGTCTTCCTATTGGCTGCCGCATTGACGCCTATTTCTGTGTGTCCTGAACCGGCGAGGTGAAGGTGAACCCGGCTAGTCTCTGTATCCGTCTCCTCCTGCACCGCACCGCACCGCACCGGGATCATCAGCTTTGCCCTGAGCCATGTCCATATTCAGCGATGTCCCACAGGCCTCTCCTGTAGTGGTCTTCAAACTGACCGCTGATTTCAGAGAGGACGACCACCCAAAAAAAGTTAATCTGGGAGTCGGAGGTAAGAGATCGTAGTTAGTTAGCTCTCGGCTAATGCTAAAGCTAAGTTAGCTTTGTCGACCGTGTGTCAAACTAGTGAACAGTGCTAAAGCCGGCTGCTAGCCTCATTTAGCCACCTAGCTATCTCCCCTTTGAGCAGCGCTGCTGGTGTTTTATGCTGTCAAAACATTAGCAACTCGTCAGCTCAATGATTTGACCTTCGCTACCCTCTAGCTAGCTGTGAGGCTAATGATGCAGCGCACACATGAACTTCCCTTCATGTTGACAGCTCCTCGTGTCAGCTCAGTATATAACGTTACATCTTACTGTGGAGATTATATATCTGATAATTGATTAAATGACATTTTAGGGTAGCAGAACCTTGTTTGTTTCTGCTCTGTCGCCGTTAAAAGGCCCTGGTTGGTGATGTAGCTGAAATACGACGTAGAGCAGGATGTTTTCCACCTGTTTCACAGTCTATCATGTGTCCGTGAACGCACCAGTCTCCATTTAACATAAAGACTTATACTTACTGGTTTGGTAACTTCATGTAGCTGCATGTGTTGAGTGTCATTGAGTAGCCTTTGTAGTATTCATGAGAAACACTAGTATTGTTAATAAGTGACATTTTGTGTACAGCATACAGATCTTTATTGTTTTTACTCAAATGACAACAGTTAAAACAAATCTTGGAATCTGATTGTCACTCGTGAAATTTAGTAGTTCCGTGTAGTGTGCGTTTCATCGTTCTCTTTAAATCAAATTAACTGAAATATGCAGACAGTTAGTGCCTCGCTGCAGAAATTAAGCCTTTAAGTTCAGGTAAGGACCACATTTGAGTTGTATCATACAACATCAGAATAACCACGATAAAGGGATAAATATGTTTGTTTTAAATGCTTAATCAGTTATATAGATCTGTCTGTGTCATGTGTTTAAACCTACAGAGTGATCAAAGTTCACCTAGTATCATGATGTAACATTAGCTGATGTTGCAGTTTGGTCTGGAAATAATCAGTAATGAGGGAAACCTATGTAGTCCAGTTAGGGATTGTGTCATGTACATTATTAAACTGCGTCAAACACCATCTAAGTTAAAGTTATGTTTTGTGGAAAGTGTTTGTGGGTAAAATATTGTGAAAGCCACCAAATATGTTGCCATGTGAACCACTGATCCGGAACCAACAAGTCTTCTGGTTTTGACCTTTTTTGAGTGTGTGTTTGATTCACAGTAACCGTCTACAGCTGTGGTGAAGGCCTGATATGTGATACAACTCTGCACGGGCCTCCATACAGTGTGAGGGCAGCATTCTTAAGGAGTCAAATATGTTGAACACAGACACACACACTTAATTTAGTCCGGTTGTTGAGGGTGACCTTCACAGTGTGTGTGTGACATTTTGATTTTTCTTTCTCACACTCTCACTTGAGCTCTTTCGGTCTTTTCTTCTCAGATTGAAGTCCACGTCTCATATGCCCAGTAGCTTTTTAATGAGGCTCTGTTACTTTCTGTCCCTTCAGCTTACCGTACGGATGACTGCCAGCCCTGGGTGCTGCCGGTGGTGAAGAAGGTGGAGCGGCTGATTGTGGAGGACGACAGCCTGAACCACGAGTACCTGCCCATCCTTGGCCTGCCTGAGTTTCGCTCCGCCGCCTCCAAGGTCGCTCTGGGAGACGACAGTCCCGCCATCAAGGAGAAGAGGGTGAGACACCAAGATTAAACACGTGCACTGTAAACAAGGGGTGTTGTGCACACACTGACGTAGATTTATGTGAATATTGACAAAACTCTGGGCATTATTATGCTGTTGGTAAAAGTCTGTCTGTGTGCAGAGCAACATACTGTGCCTATATACTCCACCATACTCTTACATTTTAAAATAAACCTGGAAAATCAAGCCAGTGTGTACGTTTGCTGTCAGAACGTTGTTTTAAGTTTTTGCTGTATGCTCAGTACAGAAGAGAACAGCACATTTTGGAGTTTATACTAACTTAGAAACTAAATTAAATTGATGTTCATTGATTTTTAGCTGTTATTTTTTATTGTGGCATTTGTGAACACTGTCATATTAGTACTGTATTCAGTGTTAGGTTAGAATAAGCTAATAGTATTTATTTACTTTACAAACAATTATCAATTCTTCAATTTATAAGGTGAGTTATAATATTATTGACTTGTTTTACTACACTACAGTCTGCTGTAGTCTTTTTTCTTCTTCGTATGCTTAAAGGATAGCGTCACAGTTTTTAAGTACATCTTAAAACAACAATCGGACGCCCACGTGAACGCTGAAAGAGGTTTCGCTTGCTGTAACCATTCCTCCTGTTGATGTAGTTCTTTGAGATCCCTCCAAAAAATGCTTCCTGTAAAGTGATTCACATCTGTGCAAAAATGTATCCAAATGTTTTTCTGATGACAAAATAAAACTTACAAATTAGCCACATTAACTAGAAATCTCCCAAAGTTGCAGCATTTTAGTGCATAATTCCCTCTTTTTGTTACTTTCCTTCCACCACACTTCAACAGGAAAACACAGTTGATCAATATAATAAATTCATGCTTAAACTTTAAATTAACTTCATTAATTTGAATACATTTTTGCTCAAAACAGTGACTGTGGATGTTGCCCTCCATCAAAAAAGAAAGGGCTTTAGGAAGTGATCTCTTTATGACCAGTATGAACATGAGATCATTTGATTGTGCTGCAGTACATACAGTTTTCAGCAGTTTCTTCGTACATGTTCTGAACCGATTCTTGTTTTCCCTCTTTCTTTCTCTTTCCGTCCTTCCGTCGTCACTCAGGTTGGAGGGGTCCAGTCTCTGGGTGGGACCGGTGCGTTGAGGATTGGGGCAGAGTTCCTGCGACGCTGGTACAATGGCACAAACAACGCAGCGACACCTGTCTACGTCTCTGCGCCCACATGGGGTTAGTAGACAACTGTAAAGCAAAGTAATGAGGGTCACACTCAGTTTATAGTAATTTCGAGGTTTTACACATGGGCTTCATGTTTTCCTTCATCCCAGAGAACCACCACGGTGTGTTCACTGACGCTGGCTTCAAAGACATCCGGCCCTACCACTACTGGGATGCTGCTAAACGAGGCCTGGACCTCACTGGGCTCCTGGATGACCTGGAGGTAAGAAGGGGCTTAATGTCAGCGTTCTCTCATCATGATCATTTACTAAAGATCATAGTTTATTTCTATGGAGATGTCACATATCATGTCAAACAAAGTTTTCTGTTTTAAATCTGCAGCTTTTGAGGTTGGAAAAGTGGTAAAAGTTACCATAAATGAAATAAAAGCTGACTGCTTTCAGTATAAAAAGGGTTAACTAGCTGAACAACTTATTTAACAGATTTTCAGCTGGAGCCCCAAACACCCCCTCCTCCTCCTCCTCCTCCTCAGTCTCATCCTCCCCCTCCTCATCATACAGACGATGATGCCATCATATACCTGCTCCAGCTCTCTCTCTCTCATCTGGACAGAGCAGGCAGCACAGTGAGGATCCTGTTTTTTGATTTCTCCAGTGCCTTTAACACAATCCAGCCTGTCCTGCTGAGAGAGAAGCTTCTGAAGATGCAGGTA